>CM068494.1:7195000-7640000 GCA_034769265.1 Remorina albescens
ATACAACTTGGAGACAAAAGCAGTCATGTGTGGAGTTATTGAATATTACTGTGAAATAATGACCACAGTCAGCAACACAAAGTTCAGCGGTAAAATCTAAATGTATACGCTGCACCTTGGTCAGTACGGTAAAAACACTCTTTTCCTGTCCTCAGGATTACTTTGCTTTCCAATGGAACATTAAAAATCGCCAATGTAAATAAAAGAGATGCCGCCACCTACACGTGCATTGCCAAGAACCAGTTTGGAACCGCAAGCACAACTGGGAGGCTGCTTGTCACTGGTGAGTCCTTCTCCTCTGCATCAACAAAAAACAGATCAGATTTAACCTAACTTTCTCTAAGTCCTGAATCCTTATGTTAAAATTATGCCCCTTGTGATTTTCCTGACAATCTGTCAATTTCACCTCTGTGCATTTACAGTTTCCACCGATAATGGTGGTGACTGGAATAATAGTAGGAGTAGAAGCAAATTCCATTTCTAACTGACAGCTGTTAATAATGTGAACTCACTGAAGCCTCAAATCTGTCCTTAAGATGTAGCACTGCTCAGAGGGTGAATTATAATCTCACGTCTTGGCAAAAATGGCCAAAGCTCACATATCTGGCTGATGTTTGAAAATGAGAAACTCGCACAACTATTGAGTAAAAGTTTCACAATAATGGAAATGCTCCCTCTTGCTCAGAGTCAGATGAGGAAATTAATAACCGTATACTGAATATGAACACTTACTGTGTGAGAGATAAAAATACAAAATAAATTCTTCCACTACATGATCGTTTTACATGCAGGTATAGCTAAAAATCACAGCTCGTTACGATCATTTGTGTTCTATAGTGTCCAAGTTATAAAGTCAAGATTTTAGCAGTGACTACCGGTCAATATACAGTCTCACTGTTACAAAGCCATCCCGTTGTCTGAAAACAAAATAGAAAATGCTCAACCCCATCTGACACTAAGTAGAATGCAAATATGACACGATGATGTTATGAATATGTTAGTTAGTCACTATGCATAGAAAATGAATGGCAAAATTGGCAGTCTTAATTAGCTTGGCACAATGGCACGGAAATGGTCAAATTCCCTTTTGGTTATTTCAAAATGAAGGTAAAATTTGAGAGTGTTTCATCTACATTATATGGAAGTGATAGTGCATTTATAAGATTAACAGCCAAGTTTATAGTGAGATTTTTATGGCTGATGTACATTATGCAAAATAGCAGTTAAGCAAGCAACAAAGCATTATCCTTGATTTAGTTAAAGGTCATTATTTATGAATGCAGTGACATAACATATTCATGTAGTCCTCCAGTTGAATCTGTTGTGTGCGGAGCCACCTGACTTAGTTTTCTCATTAGCTTCTATTCTTTTCATCCACTGACAGCTGAACCATTTAATGTCATAGAATTTAATTACTGTGACCTTTAATATACATATTGAGAGGCCTCAAATCCACCACAATCACCAGTGGGAATGTGTTCCCATTTCTATAATCCTTTTTCAAACATTTTCTTCCAAATTGATCCTGGAACATGATGTGCAAAGCAGAGATGTCATTAAATGTTGCTAATGGACAGGCTTGGAATTTAAGTGCTTTTTAAAAATCAGCAAAAGCACACATCCATGGGTAATTTAATGAAGGTAGCTTGATTTAGCCGTGAATTGGAGTGAGGTGGCACTTGCACAGGTCACGGAGGTGTTAAAGGTTCCCGTGGCAGAGATATTAACATGCATGCAATGTCGTCTGTTGTCTGGCCAGAGCCCACCAGAATCACCATGAGGCCTACTAACATGGAGATTATTGTTGGCGAGAGCATCGTGCTGCCCTGCCAGATTGCCTGCGATCCAGCTCTGGATGTGTCTTTCTCGTGGGCATTCAACGGCCAGCTCATCGACTTCCAGCGAGACAGCAATCATTTTGAAAGAGTGGGCGGGGTGAGTAATCTCAAGCATTAAACTCAACTACTTTCTGGGTGTTCTGGGATTAATTGGGACATACTGTGTAGTGTGCTAGGGTACGCTCTACTGCCCTGCCCAAGGCTTCTCCGACACCAATAATACCCAAACAGGGAAATTTATGACTCATTCATTCGAAAGTTTCCCTATGGTCCGCTGCAGACAGCATATCAAAAATACAAGCGATATCTATTAAGAATCACTTACTTCTTTCATTCATCCATTTCGTGACTGCCACCATCAGGTCAGTATCGGCAATCCTTACCTTTCTCAATTGGCTGTGTGCGCTGCCATGTGTAACACTTCTAAAAATATATTACTGAAATGCCATTTCAGTTATACAGAGGGTCCTCCTTAATGAAGTCTTTTCATCCCTTTTCATCCCTTCAGCTTCTAACTGCTGTACCTCAAGGGAGAACATTTTCTTATCATCTCCCTCTTCCATAATTGAATTTGCATACCTATTTATGAATCTTGAGCCTCAAAATAATTAAGTAATGAGCTGGCTGGCATTCACCAAGGGCAGGCCTGGCCCGAGTAAATGTTCATTTCAAATCCTTATGTCTTGAAATAATGATAAGTGATGACTCTTTGTTGAATATTTGTTCGTTTTGATGAAGGGCAAAACTAATTATTCGGAGCTTGTCACTATGAAATGGCTTGACAGAATCTTTTTGCTTTTTACAATATAATTTATCATCCAAGGTCAGCAGTCTAATCACTGGGATTCACGTGTTAAAGGTTAGCATCATATATTAGTGCCCTCGTGGAGTTGTGGACATGCCAAATTCATATTTTCATGAATGCAAACCGCAATTACTATTGACATTGAGCTGTGTGTAGGCATAACATGAGATATGGTTTTCGCAGAATCTGTTTCCCCTGTCCAGAGAGATTACCAGCCCCCTGATCAACAGCTTCTGATGAATGCATTAACATAATTAAGGGAAATATGCCTCATCACTACCCCCCTGCCAAAGCAGGACGCCTTGCTTTCAAATGCAAGCTCTCAGGTTGGCCAGGTGGCAGCTGACACTGGAGAGAAAATCAGACATGGTGAGCAGCGAGCAAAAAACTGTCAGGTGGAAGGAGTGGAGATGAAAGGGGGGGAGGATAGCAAGAGAGATAGTTTGCCCATAGCCACAGAGAAAGTGCCATTCAGCTCAACTCTGCTTTGTCAGGCGCTTCAGAGGTGGAGATCCACGGGCGTTCATGTCCAGCCACTGCAGAATGAAGCTATGATCACTAGCCGCTGGGGGTGATGAAATCTGCAATGACTGTGCCAAGTCTTACCCCCGGGGGACTCGTTTCTGAAGCAACACACTCCGTTTTAGAGGCTGACATGCTTAGTGACAGAGGACCTATAGCAGTGACTTTCAGGAGGTAGATCTCCATACACCGTGAAAATTACAGGAGAATAGTAATGTTTGAACAAATATGTTAATACATTTAAATGACTTTTAACTTTGGCATATGTCATTTTAAAGGATAAGGCCAGTTATCGCTCTATTCGTTTTTTTTATTGTCAAAGTCTTCATACAGAGGACTAAAACAAACAAAGAGTTGGTCCCTTTAAAGCAGTCTGACAAGTTCTGTGCATGTCACACTGTAACATGGGTCTAATAATACCTCTGCTCTAATTTGTGTCAGTTGTCAGATTGTTTGATGAATGCTCATTTAATTGTCTCACGTTCTAATGCAACAAACTTGTGAAGCTCCAGTGTAGTATTTATAGTGCATATGTCGAACTATGTGGTACATTATTTTTGAGAACGGAGTCTATATTGCAGCCAGAGAATTTTTCCAAAAACTGACTATGGTCACTAAACCCTAATTTTATCCGTATGATTTCGGACCACCATGTTGGAATTATGACCATATTTTGTATGGGATGGCCTGAATTGGCGAAGCATACACAGGCAATTATTTTCTTTGCATCAAAATCTTGACGTAGGTTGTTGCTCTGTGTCACAAAGACCTTAAACCTATTAATAAAACATGAGTGACTCACACTGATTCACTGTATGACACGTTCCTTCATAACAACAAACATGGGCTCTGTAGTTTATTTTGAGTCAGTACCTCCTATGTGCTGTAATACCCTCTAGCATACCAAATGTGTGTTAATACACGGTCAAAAAAAGTCTCCAGCCGTTAACTTTTTATTCCTTTTATAAACCTTAATCTGTGATTGAAATACCGTGTTTGTTATTTGTTTTTAAAAATGTAGTTATTCTGTAGAAACCGATTGGCTTGGGATGTAATGCGTCTTCAGATAAGGAATATGTGCTATAAACTGAGAGAGACAAACTTTATTTTTAGTGAGGGTTTTTTTTTTTTCATATGAAAAAAAAAATGTAGAAGTAACAGCAGTGTTATCCTTTCCAAATTGTCCCTTTTTTATCCACAAATAAAGCAACTGTTCTTATACAGATTATACAGATAATAGTATTTGTTGTGATGTTTTGTTCTGATCCTTCATGGCCACCACTTGCATGCAGCTTGTGTAAAATAATATTTGCTTTTTACACTCGGAGTTATACTCTCTGTTCTAGCTTGAGCTTATGAAATTACAAAATAATTAGGATTGTCTTGCCAATTAACTAGACCGTGTTTGTTATGAGTGTCCTCTGTGTGTCTGGTAGCTGTTTGCTGGGGGTGGGGGGGTCGGGGAGTAGGTAGCGCTGGTGGTGGAAGGGGGAGGGACGGTGGTGGTCAGGCAGGCCCTGAAGGACAGCCAATGGCATTATTTGTGCAAAGTACATCTGCCATGTCTGTTGTTGATGTTTGAAGAGATGCAAAGATCAGTGGCCTGGAGACAATGCAATTTTGCGAAGCATTAAAAATGTTCAAACATCCCAGAGCCAAAAGCTTAGTGATGAAACAAAACTACATCTCTTACTCAGCTGTATTCTCTTTCCAACAACAATGTTCTCCTCCAGAGCATATCAGGGGATCTGATGATTCGTAACATCCAGCTGAACCATGGAGGGAAGTATGTCTGTGTTATTGAGACTGATGTGGAGAGCCTGTCCACCTCTGCAATCTTGGTTGTCAAAGGTAAGAGTGCCAATTTAATTTAAGAGCTTGTTTTTGTACACCCGTCTATGAATACCTAGTAATATGTACCTTACAATGATGGGACTTCGAAGCAACTGTCGAAGTGTTTAATGAGCAAATAAGTAAAGTGTGCAAAAATCCCTAAGGCTACTTGTGAATACACAGTGAGGGAGAACAAAATCGGTCATAGTTATGTCACCTTCTGTTTACATTATATATCTGTGTTGCTGAAAAATCCAAAAATTGGCACACTCACTGGCATGTGTGAATTTGGGCTCAGCTGAGCTGGCTTTGTTGGTATGTGCTCGGCATATCTGGCTCAGTGTGCAGGCTAATCTCTGGTGATTTACATTGGTATTCATGCCCTTAACAAACTATAATGGCTGTCCCAGGTGCTTTGAGGAGGCAATGTTTATCACAGAAAATGACTATAATTGGCTCATTTACACATCAGCAAAATATCATGGAAGCTATCTGAATAATGGAGCAGCAAAGCAAACAACATGGTAACGCCAGGCTGAGTGAAGCAGACACAAAAAATCGTTCCTTTCTCTCTCATGGTGCGTTGTTTTCATTGTATTCTAATCACCAGTGACTCCTTCCCCCTCTCATCCCATTTACTTTTTCTCAAAAATGATCCCATCCGGGTTATTTTTCCACTCATGTGTTTGGCTATCGTTTTGTAGTCACGGACCTCTCACACACAGTGAAGTCCCTGTATGCAGACAGCAAGGACATAGCCCTTAATTAAAGAGAGTGTGATGGCCTTGATATGGAACATGAGATTAGTTATGGCCTTCTTGAAGTGGGTGATCACCTCGTGTTCACCCTCCTCACTGCCCGATTGATTTAGGTCCTCCAGGTCCTCCAGACAAAGTGTCAGTCGAGGAAATTACTGACAGCACAGCGCAGCTTTCCTGGACTCCCGGAAGAGACAACGGCAGCCCCATCATTGGCTACATCATCCAGGCCCGCACGCCTTTTACTGTGGGCTGGCAGGCTGTTGACACAGGTAGCGTGAAACACTTCTCCTGTCCTCCTTGTAATATTCATGTGGTCCTTATGTAGGTATTTATTTATTTATCGTTCAATATGAGTCCACTTTGTGCAGTAGCCTGATTTTTTGTGGGTCTCATTTCCACATTGCAGTGCCAGAAGTGGTCAATGGAAATATGCTGACAGCCACCGTGGTGGGTCTCAATGCCTGGGTAGAGTACGAGTTTAGGGTGGTGGCCCGCAATGCCGTAGGCCTGGGGGAGCCCAGTCCAGCCTCAACCAAGACCAGGACAGAGGATACCAGTACGTAAAACTAAACACTACAGCATTCATCAAATACATCGTAAGATTGATGATTTTTTTTTTTTTGGAGATTAGAATTTTTGTGCTCAGGCTTTCACAACTTGAATTTGAATCTAGAGCACCTATATGTAAGGTCGCTTTCACACCAGAGCTGTTTGGCCCGCTTTAAACGGACCAGAGTTCGTTTCCTCGGATAGCCCGCTTCGTTTGGTACAGGTGTGAAAGCTCATACGAACTCTGGTCCGCCCGAAAACGTGGATCTCGGGTCACTTGCAAGTGAACCTTGGTGCGGTTCGTATGCAGTGTGAATTCTCACCGGACAAAATGAACGTAGCTTATTAGTCCTTACGTGAATGTTTACTGTTGCTATGGCAACAGGTGACCGCTGACGTTAGCAGTTGTTAGCTAGCTTAGCTCAATCGTCTGAACAACAGTAAACCATAAATTCACAATTTGGCATATTTAAACAAAATCAACCACAAGTATCAACAGTCACAGTCCTTAAACTCTGAGCTAATATGTTGTCACGTGTTAGATTGTCACAGTTAGAAAAATAACAGCTTCAATCCGCGACAAGCTACGATAGCATTATAGCAACGGTTGCGTTCACTAGTATGTAGTTGGGTAACGTTGTAGCATTCCCTCAAATAAATTTCCCCCCCCACTTTGTCCAATCGACGAGCGCCCCTTTCAACCGCGTGATGCTGCTCAGAAAGTTTGGTACGCTTTCAGAAATCACAGTGTGAAAGCAGAACCGGAAAAAAAAAAAAAGATAAATGCAACAATGTTACGACTTTCAGCCCCCCAATCGAGCCGAGTCCGCTTGGTCAGGTGTGAAAACGACTTAAGTTTTGCCATTGCTGTATTATCAGATGTAATTGGCAGGGGCCCCACCGTGAGGAGCACTAACTCCTCAGGGCAGACTGACTCGGTATCAGAAAGGGATGAGCCAGCTGAGCTGGGGCTAGATGGTTATCATGCTATCTTTAGTAGAAAAAAAGTAAAACAATAAAGTTCAGGCCTTCAGACAGCCGTTGAAGAGTAAAGGACTTAAATTTGGTGCTGAAGTTGCAGCTTTTCATCTGGACTGGTAAGTAAACAGCTGCGAATGCTAGCATTCACTACGTAGCCATAGCAAAGGCTACAAATGTATGATGGAAGTATCGAACCGAACAAAGCTCGAGAAACACGGAATTTCTGTATAAAGTCTTGTTCTGTTACTGCATGTTAGATACCCCGGCCCCCTGCCAGCAGATTTGAAAAGTTGAATTGGCACTATATCAGATGTGTAAATGCACACTGCATCTTTCTCATTTGGAGGTACGAACATACTTCTAACGCAACGATATAAACTGCTGTGAGCAATAAACACATTTGGTTGTCATATAAATGGGAATTTGAGACTGTAGTCAGAAATCATAATGAAAAGGTTCTGTACATGTTGGAAATGTCTAGATGTGTGAGTTTCCACCATCGGAGCAATGCAAAGTGGGGCTTTAACGCTTGCAGTGCACATTGAATCACAGTTTTTGGTTGTTGTTCCATGTACAGCTTATGTAACTTAAATGGCTATATATATTTTTTTTTTTATCAGAGTGGCTTTGTTGCTTCCTCTTACTTGTGCCACATTACTCTGGGTAGTGTGAGAGTGTGACACTGAGGCTGAAAGCGTGAGGGTGTGCAGTAGTGGGATGATTACAAAGAATATTTTGTTTTATTATGTGAATTATGAGAAATGTAAGAATATAGCTTCTGCTGTAACATGCTAGGGTTAATTAGGTAATAGGTTTTGTAAACCTATTATGCAATCAGCAATACACAAATGCACAGATGCATACACACATGAAGTCCCAGGTTCCTGCAAGTAATTTTTTTCCAGGAAATGGGCGCAAATGTAGGCAAGAATTCTGGAGTGATACCAGGATCTTAGTTTCCAGGATTCAGTCCTGCCAGGCAACCACACACAGGCATCACACATACTGATTTAACCATTTGCTGATATGACACATTAGATGTGATGCTTCACTTGTTAAAGGATACTATAAAGATGTGCACAACTGCTCCTCCACCTACACTTACAGCTTTGCCATCACACTGTGCTGCACAGTATGATGGCAAAGCTGAGTGGGAACAAGGATGGAGTGGTTGAGTCGAATGTCATTTGCAAAAATTACAAATCTTGGCTTGAGGTTTATGTACAGTGACATCTGGGCAATATCAGTAATTCACAATTTTCTGAAATGTTTGTGTTTGCACACAGTGGGGGATTTGTGGGGTGTAAAATATAAGAGAATATCTGCAGCAGGCAGCAATGTCATAAGGCTACAAGTATAGTTGAGGCTTGTCATTGAGCTTTGTAAACTGTGTTCTAATTGCTCCCCTCTGGGCTTTACCTCTCAGTCCCTGATACAGCTCCCACTGATGTCGGAGGTGGAGGTGGCACAAAGTCTGAATTAGTGATAACATGGGAGGTAAGTCATCTGTCACATTTTACTGTTCTCTCTATTGCAGAGTAATGGTTTTGCTTAATTGTGCAGAATTGAACGGAGCAATTTTATGACCCACATTAGAGCGAGGCACCTCTCCTGTGGCTCAGCCTCCAACATCCATTTCTCCCTCCAAAAGCAGGGACAGGGAGCACTTCCTTGAAGAGTTTTGCTCTTTAGCCACTATAACATAGTCTTGCATGAGAAAAAGATAAGGTAAAAGGTGATTGTGGAATGTTCTGGGTGGAGATGGCCTGAAGAAAAAGAGGCTGTGACTAATCACAGTGTCCCTTGTGGAGGTACAGTGCAGACACGGGCCAGTCTGTGCCTTTGTCTGTATGCGTTTTAATATCACTATAGTTTTGTGTTTTGCTCCCAGCCTGTGCCAGAGGAGCTGCAGAATGGAGAGGGCTTTGGTTACATCATTGCCTTCAGGCCAGTGGGCACGGTCACGTGGACGCGAGCCGTCATCTCCACAACCAGCATGTCACGCTACGTCTTCCGCAACGACACCATCCCACCCTTCTCGCCTTTTGATGTCAAAGTGGGGCCGTACAACAACCGCGGGGAGGGTCCGTTCAGCTCTATTGCAACCGTGTATTCGGCGGAGGAAGGTAAACTGCAGACTTCACAGCCCAGCAACACAGAGTGATGTTCAAATAAGCTCTCATTTCTTTCCTTATGACTGTCCTTGAATAGAAATGATGAAACGAGTTCTATAGTTCCAGTGTTGTTAGTTCCCTCCCCTCTCTAGCTCGGAACGTCAACTTGATATTAGTCATCATGCTGGTAGATTACAGGAAATCCTAACAGACACTTCCCACACCGTGCTGTCAGTGAGGTATCCTGTTAATTGAATTTACTGGGCAGATAGTCTTCCCTTACGTCAGTCACAGACCCCATTAAAGGAGAGCAGAGAAATAGCTTTTCAGTGAAACTACAGGTCTATTCAGTGCCTTTTGCTCTTATTGCTATTAGTGTGTGTGATGGTGTTGGATGAGTTTGTGGGATTCTCACCGTTGCTCTATTTCTGCAGTTCCCAGTGTGGCTCCTAAGAGGGTTAGAGCTAGAAGTGTATCTGCTGCACAAATTGAAGTGATCTGGGAAGCTCTGCCCGCCCTTGCTGAAAGAGTACTTGGATATGAGGTGCGTTATGACTCACTACAAAATCATCTTTCCTTTTTTTAAATTACATGATAATGTAGTCTTTCCTCGTGGCTTGGTTATCAGCCCGAAATCATCCTTTCATTGTTCTTCAAATAAGTTTTTCAGTTTTGTCTTTTTTTTTTTTTTTACTTACAATATTCTGCCTCGTATATTGCCACAGAGATTTAGTTTTAAAGCACAATACCATGAAATGACCCAACACTTTTGGCCAACCAATGGCAAACCCACTCGAGGAAAATAAAATCCCTCATCCATTCAAGAATGCAAACAGGGTTTTGTTGTTTTTCCTCCCAACAGTGCGTTTTCAATATCTGTCACCTCTGGCCCTCCACACAAAGCTCTCCAGTTGCCATAGCACTGGTCACATTGTCCTTTCAGAACGGAGCTCATTTCTCCAAATGCTGTTCTGAAGTGGATTTAAGCTGCTGAATCTCAATAGGCCACCAACAGTATAGGTTCCGGAGCTGTGGGTTGCACATGTGTGAGACTCAACACCTTTAACTGGATGTTGTCAGGATTGCAAATGCAATCCAATTTCATGTTTAATGTAATAACTCATTACTGCTTCAAAGATTAAATTACGGTAAATGGTGAATCTTGGTGCGAATCATACTTGGTTTTAAGTGATAACCAATTTCAAATACAAAAATTTATGGGGGATGGATGAGTAGGAGTGTCCCTTAGAGCAAACTTCACGTTCTGTTAAATTATTTAGTGACTTAACTCTTATGTCACTTAATACCAGACACATGAATATTGAAGAGGAACCAAATCAAGTGGCAAATAAGTTTGCTTTATCTAATACAGTATGGCCTCACCTGCACCCTTAATTGGAGGCAGATAGCCTTAAGGAAAGCAAACTCTGAATCTTGTTTTTACAGAGGGCAAAATCCTGATTTACTGAAGAAAGCTTGATTTGCTATTGCAGATGAAGCATTTTGAAATACTTGTAACATCCATAACCTATTTGCTTTTTAATATCCAGTTTCCTCATACAGAAATAAGAGCTGAGATTGTTTTTCATAAACAGAACAGGCAACATTCATGAATCTTGATTTCCTGGGTCAGTTATCATATGACCCACTAATGTCCTGTTTATATGACCGGCGTGCTTGAGAGGATGTGCATTAGTAATTGAGACTGCACTCTTGAAAAATGTATTCATCATCATCGCTCCCTCCCTCCCCTTCTGTAATACAAGCATTTCAGATTTCTTGATGGAAGATGAATTTCAATAATGCAGTGAAATGCACCACTAGAATCAGGCTGTTTGTGTCCCTGTCCATGACTTCTTTTTTTTCCCCCATCACAAACAGGTTGTGTACTGGGAAGATGACACCAAGCCTGACACTATTGGCAAAGTGCGCATATCTGGAAACTACACGCTGGTTAACATCACAGGGCTGAAAGCGAACACAGTGTACTACCTCTCTGTGGCCGCTTTCAATACAGCTGGCCCTGGGCCCCAGTCGGCCCCCATCAACACCACCACAAAGAAGCCACGTGAGTCCATTCCCCATAGGCATTGAAATCATTTCTAAATGGTCCTCGTTCATGAACCATGTCAACCCGACTCCAATGACGTCGAACTGTCCTCAACATGAGAGGCGTGCCATTTCTTCAGCTTTATTGGCTCGGATCATAAAATTTACTCTGACAAGAGAGCTTTTCATTTGCCTTGGAGGAAATAAAGGATGACAAAAAGAGAGGTAAAAAAAAAGTGGTCTGAGTGAAATCTAGTGGCAGTGACAATTCAAGTGTTTGGAATGGACAAGTGATGTAAAAACTGAACTAAACCAAGTGTTCAAATTGTAGATATTGCAGCCTTCGGACATTTTGAAATAAGAGTAAGAAAAATAACCATGGGATGTTCATGTGTCATTACACCAAAATGATTAGGGTTCAGCTTCCCCTGAATGTATCTCATTCATTTCCTGTGGCCAGATATTTGCTGCCAGTGGCCGTACAGTGCTCCACACCGCAGTTTTATCTGAGAAAATAGTGAAAATTCAATTATGGCCCAGAGAGCTTGACGCAATGCATCTTATGAAAACAGATGCAAATAGACAAAATACATGGAAATGAAGAAAACAACCTCACAATTTAAAAAAAAAAAACCATCTGCAGCATTTATAAAATTATATTTTATGCATTTATTAGGTAACAATGGTGGAGAGACAACAGGATCCAAAGAGAGGACAGTCATGCACAGCATTTCCAGTTGCAATCCCACCTGGACTTAATTTTAGCTGTTTAGCAACCCAACGTAGAATTCACTAATCTTAATTCGTGTGGTGCTCTGTTGCAGCCACAATTTAGACGCTACTATAGTACAGCAACCAGATATCTTGCACCACAGAATATCTTTACTTATGGTTTTTTATTTCTTTGTTTGTTTTTTGGCTTTCTGTTTGTTTTTTGGGGGGGTTTTTTACAGCTCCAGATCGAGCTCCTCTCAATATACAATGGAACATGATTGGCTCCACACTCACGCTGCACTGGGATCCCGTAGTAGCAGCTGAGACAGAGTCAAAGGTCACTGGATATTTGGTAGGTCCCAGGTTGTTCTGATTTCTCTCCAGAATCACTGATGACATTTTTTTGCAAAAGCTCATCTCTTTGTGTCAACCTCTCCTGCCTCAGGTGCTGCTGAAGAGACATCGCTACAATGACATCAACACTATCCTGACAAACAAAACCACTGTGGAGCTAAGCCTCTCTACCAATGACAACTATCTCATTCAGATCAAGGCTACAAGTGAGGGAGGAGACAGTGTGGGCAGTGAACCCATTCACATCCACAAACTCAGTGAGTTTACTGTTGTCTTTCCTTCTTTGTGCTGCTTCCCATCCTTCTGATAAAGTGAGAATTTGATTATTCTGAGAGAGCATTTAATTTGGCGTCATTGTATCCCCCTCCAACCATGTGTAATAGACTTATTTTGAGTGTGAGAAAAGCGACCTTTTTAGAAATGCATGCACAGTGTCATCCATCTCTGCCATTGGGTTATTATTCCTTGTTGACTGGCTGCACCGCGCCACAGCATATAAAGCAGTACTGTGCTTCCATCCTGCTGCTGTGCAAAATTGTGAGGCGGCTCAGTTTGCCACTCTCCTCTTTCATGTGATATGAACTTTATCTTCTCCAGATACTTAAATAGCCTCTCCTGTTGAAAGAAAGTAATAATGGATATATGGGAAGAGAAAAAAAATCACAGTTGCCTTTTGATTTATGATGACTTGTCAGAAATTTTAGAGGCTAGCACAGCAGAGAGCATGTTTTCTTCTTTTGATCGCAGGGGCATTTCTAGTCCTTCACAAGCTGTTTTGCTGGTTTTGGTTGCAGGCATGGGAGCGCGAGGCTCAGGAGCAAGCGGCTTCATTCCGCTGGACCTCTCTGCAGTCCTCATCAGTGCACTGCTCTGCTCCATGTGGTGATGTCTAATCAGAGATTACGTGGAGCAAACCCCCATCCCCCCGCCACCACCCACATCCCCTCCCCCCACATCCCCTCAGTCAGCCTGTCCGGCATTAACCCTCCACTGGACTGGCACAGGGCCTGGACTTCAGTGGCAGGACTGGGAAAGATTGGAAAGAACTGGACTGCACCAAATTCTTAAAGGGACCACGCTACTTATTTTTAAGGACCATCAGATTGAGATGTGATGATTTGCGTGCATGATATCTTTTGGTATTTCTTCCAGTGTCATAAGTGCTGCCATGCTCTAGGTTTCATTTTATAAGTTATGATGTCTTTATAACTTATCTTCTTAGTATCTCTGGAGATACTAATGCCTTAAACCCATTTTAAACAAACAATCCATACCAAAGTAGGTGCCAGAGACTGCTCGCTCGATGGTTTCTTGAACCCTCAATCAAAACCTTTTTGTACTCTGAAGAATTCAGTCTTCAAGGATGTATCCAATATCTCAAAATGAATCTTATGGGTTAAACTGAACCATGATAATAACCACAGCCACATTTTTTTGCAGCTTTGGCCAAAAGAACCCTCCATTGCAGACTTGAGAAGTTTTACAAGGCTTTGATAAATAAGAAGAAATGAAAGATGCATAGAAAACATGATCAACTCTGCCTCAAACTGGCTTATCTCTGCATTCTGAAATAAAATTAACTCCATTCAAGAGCCTGAGCTTTAGGCTACTCTACAATACTCTGATAGACCTTGGCATTTTGCTCTCTATCTCATGCTCCTCTAAATAATAAATGCCTATCACAATCCTGCATTCTCAGTCTAGTCTAAAAGCCGGGATTGCAGAGAAGAGAGACGTGTGGTGTTACTATGTCAAGCAGATCCCATGTGTATTGTTCCTTCCCTACATTTAGATGACCTATGTTCTAGTTATGTATATCTTATCACAGAACATTTACCATGTACAACCCAGATGACGAGCTGGCTCTGAATGCAGTGGAACACAGGATAACAGTGCCTTCATTATAGCTCACTCTAATTTTTTTTTTTTTTTCTTTCTTTCCTTTTCAAATAGTTTAGGAGAAAGATTCATGTTTCAGAGGAGGCATTGTTTGCTTTGGTTTCCACAGTAATTAGTTATGAAGGACAGGAAACTCAGAATGTGGAAGGAGTACATTATTGTTAAGGGTATATTGATCAAATTTTCATTAAGACAAGTACACCCGAGCACCTAAGATAAAATGGGTTGGAAGCTTTAGGGAAGTCGCTGTGGAATGAGATATATGGAGGAAATTTTGGTCAGAGTATTTATGGTCTGTGGTATAATAAATGTATGACTCCATCGGAAGCATAATTTATGGCCTATTAAGGCATCAGAATAATTGATGCCAATAGTGCAGTGAAAAGAGCCCTGACTGGAAATGGGGTGAAAGGCATGGCTGTCATTATACTCCCACCCCATCCCATCTATTGGACACATACCAGACTGAGCAGCAACAACAGAACATTGCAACTCTGCTGAGGGAGCCACTTTTCACGCCCTTTTATCATGTGGATGAGTCTGTCAAAAACCACCCAAGTAAAAGCTGAGGTGTGATTACTGGGGTCCTGACAATGTTCATGTGGATGTGGAGGGATACAGTCAACTGAACTGCTACGCATTACTGTGCCTTTGCCGAACATGGGGCTGTGTACGGTCATTAGCTTAGAGGCTGTCATCGTCTGCATTTTGCACTCTATCTACTCCCCCCCCCCCCTCCTACAACCTCACCCCAAAGTCGAATGAAAGCACAAGGAATTGATGCAAGGTGACTGGATGTCCTCACTTAGCCATCTGAACAGGTGTGCAGACCCCAGAGGCCTCGTAAAAAAGTCCAAACAGCCGACATAATCAGGCTGTCCTATCTGCTCCTTGACTGGTTTCATAAAGCCCTGTGCTCGTTGATTGGACTGCTGCAGACCAGTCAATGGGATATTGGTTTTCCTGGCCCATTATTACAGCTGTCACAATTCAGCTGCTTGATTGACTGATGGCCATGTTCTCATAGCACTCATTCTGTTATGTTACATCTTGGGATGTTTCAGATGCCCTCCACTATTTTTACCACTTATCAGAAGACTTCACAGGAACTTCTTTCTTTTTTCTCTCTCTCTTTTTTCTTTCTTTTTTTTTTTTTTCTGTCGTCGTGGTTTGGTTTGGTTTTACCAGAAATCTCATTTTATCTATTTGCTCAATTTTTCACAGATTTTACAAGTATTTTATAGTGTAGTGGTAGATTGTGACTTTGAATTGGAGCAGTGACCTGAAACCGATTGGCTGGTTGATTCTTTTAAGTTACACGTCGAACCGCTGCTGAGCTGTTGTGCTCTTGCAGTAATACTATTGTATCTTTCTTTCTAGCTGCATAAAAGCCCAGTCACACCAGGATAAAAAACAGTGACATTTCAATTCAAATTCATGGAAGTGATGCAATTAGTGTCAAGTTTGACTTAGGTGAACCTATTTTGCATCGTCGCGGTGATCAAATCTGATGAAATTGACCTAAAAATCCAAAATGCAGGTAGCTAACAGCTTATTAACTGTGTTGGTCCATCCATTTTGTATTCATCCCTCTCCTGTCAAAGTATAGCACGCTCCAAAAAAGAGGCATGGTCTGCAGAGACCAGTTCTGATTGTACATTTAACTATGTGAACTTAATGTCCTGTTATCACCCGAGCTAATGAGCTCGCTAACTGACAAGCTCATTAGTTTGAAAGCGAGTGCAGTAAGTGATACAGGTGTGAAATGAAAATAAAATATAATAGAAATAAAAAGAAGCTCATAAAGCTTGTGTGGCTGACTAGCACTACCACGTGTCCAGTTTTTATAGGTACTTTCTTCTCAGATACAGTAGTTAAGTAACTAGCTTTATTCCACGACCATGACCGGATGGATTTTGCTGTGCCACGTTCTGGTGTGACGGGGCCTCAACGCAGCCTGTGTGTGCAAATACTTGATCCAAGTGGTGTTAATATTTCCGTAGATATCCAAATAATGTAACCTCATCGCCAAATGTCAGGCTAATAGGTTATTAATTTACAGTGCTTAAATGTGTGGCAATTTCTCAAGAGCTTTCTTATTGTTTAAATAGTTGTAGTTCAGCCTAATATTTCTTTTTCCTCTGCTCCTGCTCACATAAGAAAGTAAAACTTTTGTTTCTGGCCAATACTGTTTCTGGCCCTTGTTTTTGTGCTTGATAATTTACATTACGAGTACAATCTAAAGGGAACCACCAGCTGAAGTGGTTGAAGTGTGTTTATCACAGAACAACATTACTTTATATCCACAAGGTCAGTTTGGTTACATTGGTTTCTGTGATTGTTGTTGCTCGAAGGAGTGTATCTGGTGCGGTGTAAATAGCTTGCATATATTTTTTAAACATGGCCATCAAAGACAACCTTATTGCTTTTATATAGTGTGTTCTCCAACCTTAATACTGGTGTATTAATCGATGATCTCTGTGAGATACTTACATGTAGAGTGACATTTTCATATTGAAAAGTAACTGTTTTGTCTTGTATACTAAAATTGTGCATGTTAATCATTGTTTGTGAATTTGTGTTGGAATTTTTTCTAAAACTATAACGTAATAAAAATGTTTATCCCAGCCAGTGGTCTGTTCATCTGTCAATGGGTTTTGGTTACTTGACTGAAAAGAATGACAAAATCTACTTTTTTATTTCTTCTTAATACTCTTGTCATTGTGAAATATTCACAAGGATTATTTAGAGTCGATGTAATCTTATTCTAGGGTGGCTTGCAAATTCCCACACCGCTGGACAAATGAATCGTATGGTCTGCTGTGTGTTTCGCACTAATTTGGGTATTTATAGGCAATAGGGGTGCAAAAGAGATGCAAGTAGTTCAACAGAGGTCTCGGCAGGAGCACAGCAGCAAATATTTGCTTTAAGGCTTCGAAAAAGGTCAGCGCTGAGCAATAGATTTGGAACTATTACCGCAACATTATATATGGACATTTTCCAAAATCAATATGTGTCAACATATGGCAAATACATGCAGCTATTGATGATTATAAACTGATGAACAAGGTAGGATTAAGAGATAATTTAATCAAAGTATTCAAATGATTTTATTCACATGGATATTGAGTTATAATAATATGTAAACCATAATTCCATGTCCAATGAAATCTAAAGCTGACCTAAGATTGGATCTGGTGAACGTAGAGACAAGATCAGGTTTGTAGGGCTTCAAGACTAAGACCAAATGCTGCATTTATTCAGAAAGTTTACACATGAAATGTAATAGTGATGGAGAGGTTCTTTACGACGACAGACATAATCTGTTTGCAGGCGCCTCCTTTGGTAACCTGAGGCAATAATTACAGAAAGTCTCTGTTTGTGGGATTCACACCTCAGTGGGAAAAAGGCCTTTTCAGGCAGTGGGCTCAAAACAGGATTACTTTATTCCACAGACGTTTGTAGAGCAAACGAGCGTTTCTGAATATAATCACCCGATTCATCAAAGCACAGCTTTGCACTGGCTTCTCCACTGCACTGCATTTTACCCATCATCAGCCCCACACATTCACAGTATCTATGAAGAATAGATGTTTCTTTATGTCTGACCAGAGGTCGCCTTTGGGTCTACACAAGCCCTGTGATTCAACCTTGTGTTAATGTGTCACAAAAGGTTACTCATTTCTTGTGAAAGCTTACACATCCTCATTTGGTTTTTGTAGAACCAGTAATATATTATTAATGGATTTGATTGTCTGTGTATTGTTTGTGTCCTTGTGGTGTATTATACACTTGGGAAATTAATTTTAACATATGGTAATAAGCACAGCAGCAGAACCTGTCATATTTTCAGTCTTGTCAAAGTATTTCTAGATTAGAGTTCATTTAACTCTTTTTCAGCTGTTGTTTTAACACTGATGTACTAGCAAATTCATTTCAAATGTAAAATGTGCTGGCAGCATGGCCGCATTGTGGTTAGAGCTTTTGCCCCACAACAACAAGGTTGCAGGTTCGGTTCCCCGCCTGGGGCCTTTCTGTGTGGAGTTTGCATATTCTCCCTGTGTCTGCCTGGGTTTCCTCCAGGTACTCTGGTTTCCTCTCACCGTCCAAAGACACCATGTTTGGGTTAATTGGTGACTCTAAATTGTCCATAATTGTGTGAGTGTGAGTGGTTGTTGGTCTCTTTCTGTCTCTGTGTGTTGGCCCTCTGGTGGACTGGCGACCTGTCCAGCGTGACCCCGCCCTCGCCAAATGTAAGCTGGGATTGGCTCCAGCACCCCCGAGACCAAGAAACGGATAAGCGGTAGAAGATGAAGCAATAAAACAGCTTATTCATTCTGTCATTCTCTGTTAAAGTTATCTGAAGTTTTTGTAAAATGATTATAAAAATTCAAGAACCCAACATTTCTCTCACCCCGTAATTTATTAAACTTAAAGTGATTAAAATAACTGCTTTGTAGCAGAGCATCAAATCATCATGTTTTGACACAAACTGAAAAATCCATCAACTCTCAGCTAGGAAAATAAGAAAACTTAATATTAAAAATATATTACTGCATAATGGGAATATGTTTATCTTCTTTCATGAAAAAAGATCGACAAGAGGAGGAACATCACTTGTCTGTTAAAAAGCTCAGGAGAGATACGAAGTTTAAGAGTGATCACCTACTACTAATGTGATGAAAAAAATCTACATGTAATCTATGCACAGACTGTAACCGCAGACAGAGAATATCAACAAAGGTGAGCAACGATTCAAATCTAGCAGTTTCTTTTTTACAGACAGAAATCCAGCTCACTTTTGAATCTCTGCCTCATGAAGTCATTCTCATCAGAAGGGTGTTTTTGTACCAAGTGGCACATAATTAAGATAGTTAGTGGCACTACTAATTAAGCATCACATAAAATTTAGTATGACCTGAGAGATTCACAGGGAAATATATCTACAAATATAGATGCTGAAATGTGACACATATTGTAATCATATTAGTTAGTCAAAAGGCTAATCTGCCATACATATCTATGTTTAGGCAACATCCAGACTAAGGGTTCTAGATGGATTTCTTTTCAATAGCAGCACAGCTCCACAGCTTTGTCCCTGGGCTCTATAGATGCTCCATCAGTGTTCACTAATTAGAAGGGCGCCTTTTTTACAGACGACAAGGGAAGAGACACAGGAAGGAGGCCTGGAAATTAATCATTGAGGTTTATTAATGAGGGGATATCTGCTCTGTGTGGCCAGAGAACAATATGAAAGGCAGCTTAGGCTCCATCCATCACTCTGGAAACTGAGTGGAGGCACCAGCAGAGCAAAGCTTTTAGAGGCAATCTTTAATGTGGAGACATGTGAAGGAGAGAAAATTATGATATGAAATTACACTGAATTATTTAGACCTGAGATTTGGTTTTGATACAAATTTTTCTAATAGTTCAGTTTGTTGGGACCTTTTTAAAATGTAAAAGCTGAAAATTTGACCTGCATTCTGAGACTTTTCTGGTGAAATTTTCATCACAACTGTCAGAAATATTGCAAATCCAGTCTGAATGTACTGTTAATGAAATGATACATCACAGCTCTCACTAAGCATACCCCACACATATATAATGCACAAAATGGGTGAAAGAATCAATACAATGTCATCATAAATTACAGAAAATGAAGTGTGCAGACTTGTGATTGCCCCCTACTCCAATACTGTCACATCAGCAACTGGACAGAAATGAGTGATCCACATTCAGCATCTGAACAATGATTCAGCATCTGACAAAGCTGTGCCAAGTTGCAGTGGAACACCTACAACCGCTTTCAAAATTGTCTAACATTTTTTGATAATTACTTCTGACAAATTTTCCACTTGTCCTATAAATTAACAGAATTAATTGTCAGTAGAGATTATGAGAAACGTATATTTTAAATACAAACAATCGTTTGATCTAAATAATGGACACATTCAGCAGATGAACGCATGTCTAGCTTATTTCTGCAACGTGAATCAAATATTTTGCAAAAAGTTCATCCAAACATTGTTACAGTTGGCACAATTGTATTGCACTTTGCAGGATGCCTTTGCTTTTATCTTCTGTCCAGTTCATCCCAAACCGGCTCCATGGGGTTTGAGTCTGGAGACTGTGTTGCTCTTCCATCATGTGAAGCCACCGTCTGATTCTGTTCTTCTCATGTTTTAGATCATTATCTTGCTGTTGGATGAAATCCCGACCAACCGGCTTTCTTATCATTCTGATGATAGTATACAGCATTACTTCCTGCAGTATGTGTTGTCCTAATTATGCATTGGAGGATACAGTAACACAGTTTGCTCCAGCAGATCTGAAGATTTATTGGATAGTGCATTACTCAAGGTGCCTTGTAACGCCATCTGAACTTTTGTTCAAATTTTAAATGAAAAAAAAAAAAAAAAAAAAAGCTCCAGACAATGTTGGCCGTAATGCATGTTGGGAAGCAAGCGAATAACAGCAGGAGCTCGGTGAAATTGCACATTGGAAATTTTAGCTAAGTATAGTTATTTATGGCAGAGAATACAAGTTAACTTTTTCTTTTCTTTTTTTTTTTTTTTACCTGTGATGTTGTAACCATGGTATGCAGTCATGTCAACAGCTCTTATAGCACTTCAGTGACATGAGCTAAATACTAACATCAGAGTGTGAACATGCAAACAACAACAATAATGTGTTAATACGCTAAATGAGACATATTTACCACATTACCCAAAATGATGTGTCTTGTTATCTTGCATTTGTCATGTGGCAGCAAAACACACACTAATCACATGGGACCCAACTAGTGGTGCTAAAGTTGAGTTAACAACCAAATATGTAACAACGCACTTATAGTTATCGGCTAATTATACACAAGCTTTACTTTATAGATGTGCTTTTATGCAGTTTGTCATAGAAACTGAAATCAATTTAGGAAAAAGAAAGAATTGTGTTTTTACCCCAGAGAGGAACCAAGGCCTGACAAATTAATTTTGCAAATGCACCAATCAACTTCTCATGTTAGACCAGCATCCTGTCATCATGGTGTGCATGCATTTCTTTCCACGTACCTGACACTGATTGGCTTATAGGTGAACATGCTTCCAAAGTCACCGTGTCAACTAAGGCCTTTTCTGTATCCTTGTTGAAAGTGCACAAATAAGTAACAACC
This sequence comes from Remorina albescens, assembly GCA_034769265.1. Classification (NCBI taxonomy): domain Eukaryota; kingdom Metazoa; phylum Chordata; class Actinopteri; order Carangiformes; family Echeneidae; genus Remorina; species Remorina albescens. The sequence continues at coordinate 7,216,588 of CM068494.1, forward strand.
TTTAATCTTTCCAAGTTCACTCCAGATTTAATTTTAGAACCAAATCCTCTCTCCGTATCCTGTTGTGACTTAATTATACTTCTGATTTAGTTGTTTATCTTTTCCTATTGGCGAATGGGTGACGAGCTATTTCCAGTAATTGGTCCCTATTACACTACAAACTGACCAAACCATGGCTCAGGGGGATATGGGTAGATACCATCTCCTTTGGTCTGAGCACACTTTTGTCCTATATATTACTCTTTACTATATATTTACTCTAACTATGGGGCGGATTTCATGTCTACTGGTCGTTTTGTTTTGTTTTGGGTTTTTTTGGAACAAAGCAAAAAGTCCAAAGGTGTTGAAGTACCTTGCAACAAACAAGGCTGTTCAGCTGAGAGAACAAAGTAACATCATGTGAAAATGGTAAACTCTGCTAGCTCTATATTTAGGTAGCTCACTACATGGGCACAAATGATTTACGCAGCTCACTCGCAGCCGCCCAGCCACCCAGGACCAATGGTGCATGTCATACCCCCGTCCAATTTTTCCAATTTTTCACAATAATATGAACTAATGAAGGCTTGAAAAAAACTCTCGTCCATGGCTGTGTATATTCAGCACCACACATGTCAGAGTCCACTTTTTTTCAAATTTTGGATGGTATTTATATCTCAGAGGTGGCTCATATCTCAGACTAGAATGCAACCGTGTATAGATAAAGTCTAGAAGAGATGATGGAACAGGAGGCACAAACTGGGGAAAAGTACCCCTCCCTTCCACTCGAATGAGGCCAAAGGAACCTTACAGAGGAGCTTTGCTTCAGAGGGGGGCTCCGTCCAAACCACCTCAGTCACTTCTCACATCTCACTGAAGCTTTGGAGGATAAATTCAAAGCTCCTTCCAGGAGGTCACCCGTCAGGCATAACGCTCAAGGCTTCAATGGTTGCACACGAGTGGTTTCTGTGGCTGAATCCAGCAGATGGACAGTAGTTGGAGATTCATCTCCAAAACCAATATATACAAAACCAACTCTCTAGGATTGCAGGAGTTAGAGATCAAAAGATCTAAAAGGCTGAAGTTTAAAAGTTTAATTCTGGTCTTTTTCTAACAGGGTCAAGGCAAGGTGAAAAAAAGGAAGTTTCCTATTTCAGTTCTCTGATCAACAGTGAACATCTGGAAAAGTGATTGAGGAGAATTTTCTTCTCTTTCTCAATGACTACCATTGAACTGCCTTTGATATAAGCAATTAACTTCCATTTTGCACGTGTCAGCTGCTCTACGGCCAACAGCAAAGGACTGTGGCTGTGCTGGGCAGCTCAAAGCTGTGAATGTAACTGAGAGAGTGGGAGGCATGATATCTTTCTCTACACGGATAGACAATAAATTAAAAAATCAAGGTTAACGTGCCTATTTTATTTTCAAGAGCACATGACCGAGATCAGATAACTCAAGCTTTTCACAGTCAGAATGTGACCAAGGAAGGACTTGGATGTTAAAGGGATTAAAAAGCATTTACCATAAATTTCTAAAAGTGCAGTTACCATAAGAAACTAACAATTCAGCTCCACGTTCATTTTGGAGGCTATTTCCAGTTTATTTAGTCAGTGAGCAGTCATTCTCCACTTTTCACCTTTAAATACTAATCTCAGCATGTCATCCACGTAGTTCCACCAAGTTCTTTTTCCTCCTCTCTTTTGGCACTGTAATTTAACATAGTTCCTGAAGAAGGTATGGAACTGATGTGCGGCACACAGAGTTTATAAATACTACTAATTCATTATCACAAGGCCACAATACACTGGAAATTCATGATGTAAACAACATTGTGATGAGCTTTCAGACAGCAACAATAGCAAAAGTAACACATCATTGACACATGACAGGTTGCTTGCAGGTGTTTGGAAGTACAACTGAACGTGTGAAAAAAAGTTGCAAAAGAATTTGGAAGCTCCAGAGAGAACTACAGGGTGTCTGGTGTCAATTCAGTGACTGTTGGGCCAGAAATAAAAAAAGGCTAGTTAGAGGAGCAACAAAAAAGAATTCACACAACAACACAACAAAACTCTGTTGCTCCTTATCACTGCTTGACAATACAGTATCCTGAACTTGTGCAACTCTCCCAAATTTGGACCAAGCTGGCAGGAATGCTGCATTATTGGTAACGTGGGCTTCCCTAATGTTAGCATAATTTAAATTGTTGTTTTCTAAAGTTCAACTACAGCAGCATAGTTTTGACAGGTATTTTGAGTCAGTACGATGATGTAAAATGAGAGATGTGAACATTACACAAGATTGGCAATATTACACATCTTCATCTTCTTCTTCAACCGCTTATCCGTTTCCGGGTCGTGGGGGTGCTGGAGCCAATCCCAGCTCACACTGGACGAGGGCCAATATTACACAGTCAGTCAAAATTATGCTCCCTGTGCCTGATTATATTTGTTTATTGTCCTACCATTTTTTATTTTTTTTTTTTGTGATGTGGCTACATTCCAAGATGGCTTCATATAATGACCAAGAACTCCACTAAAATAGCAACTTATCCCTAATTTCAGTCCAGTGGCTGTTACCACTGGAGGTTTGACATTATTCACCAGTGCTCTCCCAAACCATTACAAATGACTATTGATTTACATGAGTGTTTTCGGATCGGCCCCCACTAGGGTTAAAATTTTGTGAGGTTTAGACAAGTAAAAATGCTAGGTTAAGGTTAAAGACTGACAGACTGTCATTGGGGTTAAAAGGAAACCAATGTGGACTTTTAATAGAGGGCAGGATGCAAACAGAGGATTTAAATGTCAGGGCGTGACCTTCTCCTTAAGAGCCTTTGTTGCACTATAGCAATGCCATACTTGTGTTACCACGAGAGATCCCTTTTAGGAAAGCATAAAAGAAACAATGTAAAAAAGAACAGTTTCAAAGACAGGGCAAGAATTATGTGCTGTTGCAGTTACAGAAATCCATTGCATGTCTCACCCTCCCCTATTGCGGATGCGTGTGTTCTTGGGGAGTTTTTTTTGTCTAGATTCAAAGTCCCGGCTATGATGGTGAGAGCCATGACAGAATTCTACAACTACCATTAAAAATTAAGAAATTAACTGCAATTAAGGAAACATTTTTGATTGAAATTAACCACTGGTGCTTCCCTTTTATCAGGAACTACATCAGAAAAATAATTAGACAAGAAAATCAGTTTCATGAACCACAGAAGCTCTAGGTGTTAATATATCTGCCACCTGAACATAAAGTGGAACTGCATCAACTGAGGTGCTTTTTGAAAAGAGCAAAGTTAGAAAAAAAAAACTGTTGATATTTATAGGATATGTACTTTTGCTTTTTTTTCCTCTCTCTGAGCTTGTCTTCTTGCATTTTGGTGAATCTTTGCTGATTAATATTCCCATTGCCAGTTTTATTGCAAAGCCTTGCATGGCAGAAAATTATACCAGTACATGCACCTTTATGATAAAGACAGCGATAGATGATTATTTTCATGCTTTATAATTTTTTTCTCTATCACATGGACTTCTTGTACAAAAACAGCTTAAAAGGATTATGCCAAAGATGAAATCTTAAACCTTAATGATAAACCGTTCCATGGATCTCTGCAATAAGGTGTTAAAACTGAATTATAGATGAACTGGATACGCCCTAGACATATTTTACTTTTTTCAAAATCACTAAAAAGACAATTTGAAAAGTACCTTTTAAATTCAGACCAGAGGCTCTCATAAAAACCTGCTGTTTATTGCGCTTTAAAGGCTTATCATGTCAAATCTTTTAAGAGTTGATTATTACAGACGTGGTTAAAAAGTGTTTTTCCTTTTTGTTCTTTTTCTTTTTTTATATAACATCATAGCCACATACCATTAAATTTTTGATGTTTTTTGACAAAACAAAAATTCACAATTTAATTTAGAATAATTGAAGAAATACATGTTTGGTTTTGTTTTTTGTTTTTTTTTGTTTGTTTGTTTGTTTGCTTGTTTTTTTTTTTTCAATTCAGCAACTGAAGCATCTGCTACATTAACTACAAAACAATGCCGCACAGGCAATGTGGAGATTCTACCAAACACCGGTTCATGCAATCAAGCTATCACGACTATCACACTTTTTTCATTTATGTTCTAATTGGATTGTAGGTGCTTTATTTAAGGTTTTCATTCTCAGAATTTCCAGGACGCCATCTTTTTGGGTTCAGCTCTTAATTTTTCTCCAAATTATGATGACAGTGAAGTGGAATCATACATTTGTTGTTCAGCATTGGTTTTTACACACTGACAGGGCAACTGCTAGAATTTTCATATTTCATCTGGTTATGTCATACTTCAGCCATATAAACTATACATGTGTATCAGTATACATGAGTCTCATGTTTTTCTCATGAATTTTAATGATGTCTTTGCTCATCCTGTGCCATGTGATAACATCATATTTTCCCACAGTCAGTATATATCTGTAACCTGCTCATGAGGAAGGAAAGAATTGCAAATTTCTCCAAAACTGGTTCAAATTCAAATAAATGCAAACTGATGTGCATTACTATCTGGTTTATCAAATTATAAAAGTTGGCTCCTCAATGTTGAGAGTTAATAAAACTGTAGAATTAGGAATTGCAACAAAGAAGCAGGAGGAGGTGGTTGTTGCTTGACAATTCCTTCAGCCACCATTATGTTTACAAGATATAAGCTACTGTAGTAAGTCGCTGTGGGAAAATGATTGGACGGGCCAATTCCAGCATGTTAGCGTGCAAAATTCAGTGGAAGAAGCGACGTGATCGAGACAAGAGGCACCAGTGCTGTCGATTTCCACTTCTGGAGACAGCATAAACAGCTGTTAACTCATAAACTCATTAATTTACTCTACCCAGCAAGAGACAATATTGGCTATGTATCCGCAGATTTGAAAATCTTAAAATAGGTAGTGAGAAAGTTAACACGACAGGACATTGTTTCATGGATCATTTCAAGAACATAACAAACACTGATCATTTCTGTGTCCTCAGTGGCCAGGGTCTCATTCCACTATGTCACATCGATTATTATGATTTATTAGCCAGATCAGTTTACTGTGCAGTATGTCACATTTTGTTATTGTCAACACCAATTTTATTTATCTATTTATCGACTTTAGTTATTGATTTTTATTTAAACTCAAACTGCTCAGGTCGATGAAAACCCACCTATTGTTCAGTTATGAAACATCAGCATGGGCATGGCACTGTCCTCTGTTTCTGTCATCACATCAGTGATGCATCCAGGATACAGTAATATGTGTACAGGACACATATTCTGAATCAACTGTTTCCCTTGCACCAAGACATCATACCAGGCTGTTCCTGATCCTGTGTGCAGGTCACTTTGGATGAAAGGCTGGATCTACTAATTAAGTGCAATATAATAAAAATGGGTAAATTTGATAAAGTATGAATTCAAATTAAACATAGGACATGTACAAGTGTGCATTTATATGTAACACACACAATGCAGCCCTGCGAGTTGCAAGTATCAGAGCACACCATTTAGAGACAGTCTGATACTGTATAGCTGGTGTGAATAACAGCTTTTAGAAACATAGAGAGAGCATTTAATTGAGCAGCTACCATAAAACCAAAGTCTGACAGATGACATATGTTAATATGTCAGTTCTTTTTCTGCACCGTAATTTGTTCTCTTTGCACACAGGCCTGGAGCAAATTAAATATGCATTTGAATTAAGCATTTGTATCAACAGTGCACAAAGGATTGTGTGGTGATTAACATTACTAAACTGCTGTTATGTTAAAGTAACCCCTGTCTACACAAGAGCCATTTCATTTATGTATTCTTGGACATTCAGCTGTGTTGAAAGATAAATATCTTTCAGGAAAATTACATTGTCTCAGCAGAGTATTGCTGTTCTTACAACTAGATCTTGTCTCATAATTTCTTACAAATTGTAAATCGGGCATCTTCAGTCCTGCTTTTAGTCTTGCCAGAGACATTTTTTTCAGCCTGCTCCTGCTGTTCATATTGCCTTGAGGTTTCACAAAGACTGAGGTGCCAATCATTGAGCTCAGTGGTATAAATGAGGTCTGACACCAGGCTCCAGCAATCCCAGCATTCTCACTTCTTCATTATGGCTTAATTACGCCGCTCACACACAGATGTGGATCCTGTATGCTGATGGTGCTGAATTCTCAATTAAATATACTCGCAGGATTTTTTTGCTGTAAGAGATACATGGGGGCTTTGTTGCTTTTGTATGCATCTGCCAAGTTGTGTATATCAGCACAAATATCAGGCTGCTGCAGCTGATAATTGTTGTGAGATCCAGCTTCACTGGGGCGGACGAACTCACATTTCTCCCTAGACTGTGGCAAAAGGCCACCGCCGTGTGTGTGTTGCGTGTCATTACACAAATTTAATCCCTTACAAACCCCTCAGAATTAAATTTTGATGTCGCTGAAAGGCAATTTGCACCATAAAAGTAGAGAGAAGAAGTTATTATGTGTCACACAGATCTGCAATGTTTGGAATAAGCCACGCACAGAAAAGATATGTCTTAATTTAGTTTTTTACATTGTGGGAATTCATGCGCAGGCTTATATTGAACTGCCGTGGAAGGCGACATACCAATTATCTGTGCCAATACCATGTGATAGGGAGACAAGGCGAACTGATCATTCCTAATCCAGTTCATAACAAAGTGGCTCTCCTGTGGCTTCAAAGTAGGGCTTCCTCGATCAGACGGCAGTGTTTCATGGCAGGACCGGGATTTAGCGAGGCCTGTCGGGGCAGGAGAATGTGAATTACGGCTCAATGTTCCTCGACAGTGCTGAGCCGGTGGCTTCATCTGTTCTGACAGGCTCTTGACTGTGTGTGATGATGAGAGACAGCTCCGGGTTGGCGCTCGGCACCGGCTCTTCAGCTGACAATGTGAATTATGGACACCCGATGGAGCAAGAGCATGCATCAGCAGACCCCCTCTCATATTAATCCACCCCTCAGAGGTTCACCGCAAAGACCCCAGACGTACCTCACTGTAGTTTGCACACACTTCAAGCATGATGGAGGCAATGGACCCAAGTCCTCCACTGATTTGTGTTTCAGCATTTTAAATTTATCTTGCATCCATGCATTACTTGCCAATGGACCCCCTTTTTCTTACTGTTAGGGCTACAGAAGCAATAAATGAACAATTTTAGCACAGCCCAATTGTATTTCTTTATATATGTTTTTTTTTTTAGTCTGCTATTTAGTAATGATAATGACTTCTGCTATTTCATGTGATGATATAGCATGTCACACCTTCACCTTCCAGCTCTTGTCCCTGTTTTTTTCAAGTTAATACGCTTTTCGTGTTGAGCAAGCTGGCACCTGCTAGCTAAAGCAACTGCAACAGCAAACCCACGCTGAAATTAAAGGTTAAATTATTAAAAATTTTGCTTTTGTTTGTTCTTGGCTTTTTTTTTTTCTTTTTTCTTTTACAGCGGCAGCTAGTTTAGATTTATTTTGGTAATTATATTTTTCTTCTAGCTAACAAGCAGAGCGGCAAAAAAATGTCCTCAATACCGAAATAGCGAAAACTGCAGTTCCTCAAATGACCGCTTGAGGCTGGCTCCGTAAGCAAGTCATTTCCTGTTCTCTCCCACGTTAAAATGTTAAAGTATACTGCAGAAGCTATTTCACAGTCTTTCCAAAAATAAATAAATAAACAAATAAATAAATCCAACTATGTATATTAACTTCAATTGCCCCCTTTTTGGTAATTGTGCATAATGAATTTTTAGATAACTCACCCACCTAAATTTTATCAAGGTATGCAGAACTGAGGGCATGGCACATTGTTTTTCTATTTGTCGCTAGGCAGAGTGAGACAATGCTCACTCTGAGCTACTCAAGCACTCGTCAAAAGCTTATGGTTGAGGCGGCATGGATGGTTGAGCAGTTCGTATGTACACCATGCCATCGCAGTGTACTGCATTCGGTTCTGGCCCAGAACTTATGCTGCAAGGTCATTCCCTTCTCTTTCTCCCTGTTGCCTCTCTGCAACTTAATTGTTGAACTAAAGGCACAAAAAAAACAAACAATAGTACAGATAGTACAATAGTGCTCCAGTTTTCTCCCACCGTCCAAAGACATCATGTGACATCATGTGACAACTGGTGACTCTAAATTGTCTGAGTGTGAGTGGTTGTTGGTCTCTGTCTGTCTCTGTGTGTTGGCCCTGTGATGGACTGGTGACCTGTCCAGGGTGACCCCACCCCTCGCCCAGAGTGAGCTGGGATTGGCTCCAGTACGCCCCGTGACCCAGAAACGGAAAAGTGGTAGAAGATGAATGAATGAATGAATATACAGGTGCCAACAGCTAATGGTGACACAAAATGTTCTGTAGGATAGAATTTTTTGAAAGGGGAACACATTATTTAAAAAAAAAAAAAAAAAAAAGGAGAAAAGAACAAAGTAAAACAATCATATTATTTTTGCATGATTTATTTTAGCACTTCCACACCCTTTAGGTTTTATCAATTAGTCAGTAACCAATTTTTTTCCCAAAAATTCTTGGTGGTTAGCATAACCATGCAGATGAAGTAAAGCATTGAGTGTGTCAGCCAACATCAGAAATCAATGCTATCTACTGTAGCTAATTAATTCAATAATCACCATGCAGTTCTCATTTAAGAATCCATTGAAAATACAATCTTCCAGTGCCAACCATTCATTGAACCCTAAGTTGAATCTCTGCTGAAGGAGATATGAAAATTGAGCCATTCCAAAGAAAAGACAAATCCTGTTGCGTGTTCCTCACTAATCCTCCCTTTGGACATGAAATGCATCACAGAGCTTACAAACACAACACCCAGGCTGATCCGTGATGTACGATCTCCAGTAGACAATAGAATTTGGTGAGAGTATTTTCTCATCTCTGGTCTCTGCCAAGTTCACATGCCCACACACACACACACACACACACACACACAGACATATACACACCCTGGTGCCAGCTGCACCCCCCCCCCAGCCCACACAACCTATCCACCACCGCATAACACCATAATATGACATACTTAAATGCCAGAAGATATTAGTAAGAAAATGTAAGCAAACTTCAGTGAAGCATCTTCTACTTTAGCAAAAAAGTGAAGTAGTGGGTAAGTTTAGATCCGCTGAGATGGGGTTTGCATGTACCTTTTGTCAAATCAGTTCATGTATTTATTGAAATATCAATTCATTCCAAATAATATGAGCTAATGGGTGCTATGTTACAATACTGGCAAGCCATTGGCATTTACAACAGTACATCTGACCAGTGTGAGGAGAGTATATTGCAATAGAAACTATCCTGTTGCACATTTTCTGCCAGCTAATCTCATTACTTGGAGAGCACAGACTCCTCTGTTGGCATGTTGTCTGAGGTTAACACGCACACACGCACACACACACACACAGACATGCACGCAGAGAATGTGTTATTGTTGAATGTATCCATTTCACTTTCAGTAAATTTGTATGTGTCGATAGACATCTTTGCTTCACTCTAATGAAGGTTGCGATTGATTTCACTTTCCGGGCACGCTGTATTTTCCCAGCTCTCAGATAGTTCCCGCATAGTTGATGTTCCTGCATTAAAATGTATACTGTTGGTCTAATCAGTCCATTTGAACAACCTCTAGGTGCCTGAAATTTTTATCAAACAAAAAACCATTAATATGTTTTGTTTTGGGCCACATTTCAATTTTTCCTTTGGGCTTTAACAGTTAAATAGGAAGAAACACATTATGATTGTACATTTATCTAGTCTGTTGACAAAGCATTGGGCTTTTAGTCCCATCTCTGTTTTGTTGTATGTCATTTAGAGGAGGTTTTTTTCCTTACTGTCAGGAACAATACGATATCCGTGCGAGAACTGTCTCATCATATTTGAAGTTTTAACCTCTGCTGAATTGAATAAGATGCTGCACCAGGAATGATACATCATTGAATTGACAGATCCATACCACTTTGAGCCAAGCCTCCTCTATTAAATACAGGACTATATGCATTTGATTCCCCAAAATTAAATTAGTCTGATATCATTCTTCCACTCAGTGTTTTCACACAACATCCGCATCATCTTTCATTACATGCTATTACTTTGGAAGTCCTCCACTGCAGTCATAAATACTGCGGATTATTCAATTGCTGTCAATCTTTCTGCTGCCTCAAAAATTCAGCGCCGCCACGGCACAGGGTCAGGGGATTCAAGGGGAGAGCTCCTGAATCTCAGGTTGATTCCTGTGTGAGAGAGGAGGACAAGGAGGTTGAGGTGTACTGTATGTGAATTACTCTCCAGCTGTAGTCCATGATACAATGACACAGCAATCTCTTGCCCAGGGCAGTACCTGATCTGTGCAGCGGTCACATAGGTGCCGCTGGCCTTATACATGTAACTGGGATGAATTATTAACGCCGTAAGAGAAGGATACAAAGGACATGCAGTCACAACAAATCTGGTTGGTGAGCTACTGGTTTGACAGTGGCAAAGAAGGAGGCAACACTTTTACCACCACTGTTTACCATTTAAAGGAGTATGTAAACGCTTGGTTCCTTCAATACCGTAGTGATTTCCTGTTGATGCAAAATAGTTCACAAACATGTCCTGAGGTGAGTGTGCTAAAACCTGATAATGACACTGCTTTCATAATAATCAGCAATTATTGTGTTTTCACAGTTCACTTAGAAAAAAAGAACATTGAATGTCTCCATTTGTGTTTATCAATTCTTCTTCTCATGTTCCAATCCCAATCCAATCCCAGCTCCCTCTGGGCGAGGGCATGGTACACCCTGGACAGGTCAATGGTCCATCGCAGGGCCAACACACAGAGACAGACAGAGACAAACAACCACTCACACTCAGACCTACAGACAATTTAGAGTCACCAATTAACCTAAATATGATGTCTTTGGATGGTGGGAGGAAACCGGAGTACCCAGAGGAAACCCGCACAGGCACAGGGAGAACATGCCAACTCCGCACAGAAAGGCCAGGAAGTGAACCCGCAAGCTTCTTATTGTGGGGCAACAGCACTAACCACTACGCCACCGTGCTGCCCTCTTCTCATGTCATACAACCAAAATATTTGGTGGGTGTCAATAATTCTGTGCGTTGAATTGTGTAGCAGTTGTGTTCAAAGTCAAGTCTCCAATGAAGATCATTGTTGTGGGCTTCATCAATGTACATTCAAATGACACCAAATCATGGCTGCTGGCTTCTGACATGGACGCAGATTCAGTCAGCATGAAGCTATTCGCTTGAATAAATGCTCACAGCAACTGCAGGTATTTAATGGGAGATAACATTATGGAACCAGCAGTGTAAACAGATAGTGAGTGTTAGCATGCTGTGATAAATGCATTAGTCACCGTTACAAGAGTTTATGTTTATTCATTAATGTTACTGCAGTGCATACACAGCGCATCGCACGATTAACATTACACATTACCTGCATTCATGATTTTATGGAGAGGAGTGATTGTGGTTATCAGAGTGTATTGTGTTTAATTGCAAGTAACTCTGTGGGGTTTTTTTTACATTTGTAAATCATTCACAGTCAGATTAGAGCAATTATTAACGTGTTCAAAACTCAGGAAGACCTTTTGCAAATAAATATATATATATATATATAGAGAGAGAGAGAGAGAAGCAGAAGCAGATAGTGGCAGTAAAGTCAGCTATTTTAATAACAATATTATATATATTATAATATATATATTAACAATATATGAATACATTATATATCTATACATCACATAACAATAGATAAAAGTTATATATCAGGGAAAAGGAAAATATATATAAATCATTAATAGAGTATCAATATAATTCATATATATATCTAAGTCAAATGAACCATATATATATATCAGGTCTGAGAGAGAGAGAGAGAGAGAGCTACTTCAAACACCATGGCCTTCATCAGTGAATAGTCCTGCTTTTTGTTATTAGATTGAATAAAAAATATTTATGACATGAATATTATGGTGTAATATGTAGGCCAGAATTTAATGTCACAAAAGATCACAGTGTGATAAATTCTTTGTATTTCACAATCATTTAAATAAACTATGGTACATTTAATTTATTTATTAGACTATTTATTTGAAGCCTCTGCTAACAATTTTTCAATGTTAAAATTTGTTAGTTGGTTTTTTTTTTTGTAATTTTTAAATCATTATTTCATTTTATTTTAAAAATCCCCAGAGTGGTTTGCAGGGTTCAGGTTCTTAAATATCAAGTTACTTTTAAGTGACTTAAAAAACAAAAAAAACAACAACAAGTGCAACCAAAACTGCCACAAACACTTTGTGATTTAAAAAGTGATTTGGGTATATGTGTCAGGTTCTGACAGAGAGAAGAGAATGGCTGTCGAACCTCTGTGCTGAAACCTTTTACTCATATCACTTTGTGCCCCTCTAAGTAGCTTATAGTTTTATGGGCGCACTTTCACTTGAAAGCCAAATATGATCAAACAGCATTACTAATACACACAATGACGCAAGATGATGCAAAGTTTGCAGTGAATACCTACATGCAACTAAAAACCTGAAACCTGAAATCCCTGCAAAAGAAAAAAAACAAACAAACAAAAAAAAAACAGACTCACGCAATTTGTTTCCTGTTAGTTTGGCCATCAAACTAATCTCATCTGCATGCTGAGATTGTGATGTAGTGTGTGTGTGTGTGTGTGTGTGTGGGGGGGGGGGGTTGTTTGTTTTATGTGGCTGAAAACAACCTGATTTCATTTGACTCTGTCACTGTCTGCGTGTGAGACACTGACTCTGGCATCCTTAAGTGTTGACAAAGCCAGCAGGCCCAATACTGCCTTCCAATTCTTAACTCAACAGGAAGTCTGAATATCGAAACTTTGCAAGAACATGTAGTGCATAATATCTATGCTGGATAAGAGAGCTACCTTTCTCTTTGAACTCCTGATAAACCCCACTGAGAGTATAGATAACACTTTTGCAATTGCACTCTTTCTTAAGTGTTAAAAACTGCAATATTATGTTGGGGAGTTTGGATGGAAGAGAAAAGTTTATCCACAGCTCAATATTGGGAATTAAACTGTGGCACAGATTGGTGTGTTAATGTCTGCCGGTCAGTTGTCTTTCCAAGGTCAAATAAAATGGCAGCTGCAGACCTAAAACATTGTTTGACACTGTATTGTACCGACGAGTGCAATTTCAAAAGGCTTGGCTGCACTCAAACGTATTCCATATAATATTCTCAAGTGCACATGTCACAAGTCAAATTTGGAGCTTGCAGACATTTGAGATTATAAATGAAGTCAGATAAAATATGTGCGCTGTGCAGCCCCAGACAGGGACAAAAAAAAAAAAAACACCATGAAGTTTTTTAATAAGGTACTGGACACCATGTGCTGCCAGAGCAGCTTCACTGCTCTCTGGCACTGATTCTCTGAAGAGTCTGAACATGACTGGAGGGATGAACGTCATTCTCTCAAAGCATAGTCCCTCATTTGGTGATGGCGGTGGAGCGTGCTGTTTAACACATTAGTTCAAACCCCCTCACAATTGGAATGAGACGATGTGACTGTGAAGGCCAAAGCATATGATTCACATCATGCTTTACTGCTCATCAAACCATTCTGTGACCCCCTCCTGCCCTGTGGATGGGAGCAAGAGACAACTCCTATCAGGAGAGAAATGTTTCACCACAGGCTAAAGGTGATCACTCAGGACAACTTTTTATCGATTTGCAGTCACCCTTCCTTTTAAGGGAACAAGTGGGTACAAACCACGACAGCAAGCCCTCCCTAGAGCAGAAGGGAGATACCCAATGCCCTCAGTGTATCCGTCAAGCATTCAGATCTGTGCAGTTTTCCTGGTGCGTGCCACATACCTCATGAGAATAAGGTAATGATGACTTGACCATGTAACTTTTTCCCTGTTTCTGTCAACCACTGCCTGTGTTTTGTCACATCTTTATAATAAGGCATTCATGAACTTCAATCATAATATCCCTCTATGTTTTCCCAGACTAATGCAAGAGCATCACAGCAACCAAACACGTCCTGTCAACCGCTATTACCCTATTTACAAGAATGTCCTGTAAATAATGAGCCCACATATCGTCTGTTCAACAGGTTCCATACTCATGTTTTGTTGCTAGGAAACATTTAGCGGTTGTAAATCCACACAGTGAGAACTGTTCATGTGCACACTCCGGCCAACTCGGGCAATTTAGCATGACCAGTTAACCTAAATGTGCACGTCTTTGGATTGTGAGAGGAAGCCAGTGTACTAGGCACACCAAGGGATCTGAACCCAGAGCCTTCTTGCCGCTAAGCAGTGTCAAACTGTCCTGCCCTCATCTTGAATGCTTTAATCCAAATCACCATTTTGTCCTAAATCTAACAAAGCTTTTGTGCCAAATCCTCTCCAATCCATCCATCCATCCATCCATCTTCTACCGCTTTTCCATTTCTGGGTCGCGGGGGGTGCTGGAGCCAATCCCAGCTCACTCTGGGTGAGGGCGGGGTACACCCTGGACAGGTCACCAGTCCATCGCAGGGCCCCTCTCCAATCCACAATGGCTTATTATTCTAATCATGGCGATAAATGTCTAGTATGCTTCCGGTGGTACACTCCTCCTGTGTATTATTGTAACCATAACAAGCAATGTCAAGTATGCCTTCTACTCCAGGGACGCTGTTTCAGAAGAAAAATAACCTATGTTGTCATTCAAGTTGGAGTATTCGTTACTATTCACAGGCATCTTTCATGCAGACGTGAATTTGGTAACATGTTAAAGCACCACCCAGCTGAGCATTCATCCATGCCCCGACATTGAACCCTCTTTGAAAGTCATCTGGAACTTTTCCTCTTTCCATCTTGATACAAAATTAGCATCAACTAGGCCTGCTCAGCATTTTTACACAAGCCACAAAGCATGATTTGATCTTAATTGCTTAATTGTACCATGCAGTGCATTTGTGCAGAAGCATCTGCATTTGGTATATTTCTCCCCTCATTCATTCAGTTTATTCCTTTCATTTGTCAACGGTCTGTATGTTATGTGGCTCTTTCCGAACACATTTTAAAACCGAGCTGAGGGGTTTGACAAACAAAACTAGCCCTCAATTTTCCACAGCACTAAAGCAGCGTGTTTGTTCAGCCATGGCCTTTCCCCTTTTGGCAAACACTGCTGCTGTCACCAAGCGCTCCTGAACCTTGCTAAGCTCCCAATGCAGACATGGCGCATCTATCAGAAAGACTCAGTCAGCACAATTCCTGCGGTGCAAGGACACTTTCTCCCAAGGCACCCCCCCACCCTCCTCCTCATCCCGGGTGTTCTCTAATGGCACTCCACTTGATGTGTGAGAGGCCCAGCTTGTGGTAGACCACAAAGCATTGAATCATTGTTTGCTGATAAAACACTCAACACAGTGAATGCGTACGGTGAGTCCATCTCCAGATTGCCAGCAATGACTGCAGATGAGACTGAGTAACCTCTGCTGGTCGATTTCATTAGGGGCAGACATAATGGCATTGTGTTTACTGGAGAGAGTGGCGGCTTTACTGGATACCGTTTTCTCAGGTTGCACTTCAAACTTTTCAGCCAGCACAGCCAGGGGTTATCAACAAATAGGAGTGGGGAGGATTTTGGGTTATGACTGTAAAAGGATATTAACATGACTTCTGCAACAGCTCTTCGTGAAGAGCTCGCTTTCGTAATTGGACCGGCTTCTGAAAGGAAATGCCGAACAGAACACAGCACAGAGGTGAATGAATCATGTCATGCTCCGCTTCTAATTTTCTCCGTCTCTTGAGACACCTTTTCACTACCGCATTGAAACTTATAATAACACAGTCAATAAAAATATTGTCATGACCTTGTTTAATTTTACTACAGCATAATTGGGTAAAAACAAAAAAAAATTAATAATAATTTCTTCTGTGGGAAGAAATAGGTTACAATACCTTGCCAGGCCCCCTGACTCTGATGGTGATGAGATGAAGGGCTTCAACAATTATCTATCAACAAGAGATGTGCATTGAGATAAAAATAGCACGCAAATACACAAGCAGTTCTTGTTCTGCTGAGTGAGAAGCTACAGGCAAAACAGGTGGAAGAGAAGACTGTTAAATTAGGTGCCAAATTATGCATTATATAGCTAAGGCATGGCTGGTGACTGGTGTGCTGTAGAGCAGCACAAGTGCTTCGGGAGGTGAGGTTGGAAAGTTGTCTCCCGCTGTAATGGAGCCTTACAACCCTGTAAAAGAGCAGAGAGAGAGAGAGAAGAGAAGTCTTGTATCAGTATTTTTGTTTTTTAAACACGACATTACAAAATTATTTCAGTTCCCTTTTTTTTCAGTACTCACTTTTCAAATTTGAAAACACTGTCATGTCATATTTAGTATATTGGTGTAGCATCCTCATGCTCACAGATTAGCATGAAGTCCAATTTGTGAAGTCACTTCTTCACACATTTGTTCTTAAATCTGTCACATCCTGCATTCTGTATGCAAAAGTCAGACTTGCTTATCAGAGATATACTGCTATATTATAACATGACTGTACAGTAATGAGTTTAGTTACAGTAATTGTTTCACAAAACTCATTTGGCCAACAACACAACTACTTTTCAAAAAAGTAATGTTTAGTATTGAGTTCACAAATAGGATTACCTGTTCACTTTTAACAGGTAATAAGCATAGCTAAGACGATCTGGAGTTGTGTCATGAGAGGGATAGATTCAAAGTGGTTGTTGATGGTAGTTTAAGACTGATTGGATCACCACTGTCTTTTGATGCGTCCTTTCAGGAATATGCACTGTATGTCCTTTATGAATTGGATTGAGTATTGGACCAAAAGCTCAACAACACTGTTGCTAGTTTGGCTAAATGTATGATGGACAAATCCCATTTAAGAGAAAAATTACAAACACCCTGTAAATCCGAAATGCAACACATCCAAAAACAGGAAAACGGACACGTGACAAGAATTTTTAGACGAAGTAGACAAGATTAATTGGAGAAGCAGCAATGTTACTAAAAGGGGAGACCAGAGAGTCCTTTCTCACTTCTTGTTTTGACTTTGGTTTTTCCAGTCACAGTTCATTTCAGTCTGATTTTACATGTTAAATAAAAAACCGCTGCACTGCACAATGTGTAATCTGTAGATATTTACTCCTCACTTTCGTACAGAGGTGTTACATCACAGGCTAAGTTGTCACACTTTGCGTGGTAAATTGCAACCATAAAAAATGTACTGATTGCGGTAGCCGTGGCAACTAGTTACTTTTTTTAGTGTACTGTTCTGATTCAGTACTGATTCAATTACATTTTTTCCAGTTGAAGGATTATCATGCATCCTCCTCTGAATTTTAACTATTTTGTGGCCACATCATATATAACAATTTAAAGTAAGTGGAATGAAAAGTACCTCTTAAACTGTTTCACTGAGAGAACAACACTGAAAAACAATGACACATCTTTCTGTTCTTCTTCTGCTAGAACAGTCTCTTCCAACAAAACAAAAGTGCCGCCCTTCATTAAGTTTGGAAAGTGGCCATTTTGATTTCAAATGTTTGTTTATCCAAAAGGTTTCTGCTTGAAAAGGTAACTATGAATACATAATAAACATGTGTAATTGCACAGATTAACAACAGTGCTGCCTCTGTAAACTTATATCTACAGGCATCATAACAACCCAACAAAAATATAGCCATTTAAAAAAAAACTGAGTGGTCCAAATTCAATGTTCCTTATTTGTATTATATAAGAATTAAGTGTACATTTTACTACATACACTCTCAATTGGATTCTCTACCAACAGTCTGTATAGAAATACGTTTTTGCTCTTTATCCAAATCAATCCCAGCAGCAATTCTTGTTGCATGTATTTTTCCTATTTGTTCAGGTATTTGCTGTATTTTTGGATTAGTTTTGTTTGATTTGTGTTTCCCTTAATATCTCTGCTTTGGATGTGTTTTGTCCTTAGGGAATTTGTTATCGTCTCTCTCATCGGTTTTCACTGAAACTTGGTTTTTAGGTTCTTGTTGTCGCTGTTTCATCGCTAATACTATGTATGCGTGTCTGTGTTACAAAGGCAATCTTGTTTATACAACTGGAAATTATAATGTATCATAATCTTTGCGACCCCAGCTACAGTATATAAAAAAGATTTTAATCACCCACTGAACAGTAAAAGTTTGAAGAAATTTCAGCCTGCTTCTCATGGCCGTCAGAGTACCAAAACAGCTGCTCTCAAGGTGATGAACGATTTGCTTTTAGTAACCAAGGTGGAAAATCTTGTTTGAGTTCTCTTAGATCTTAGTGCAGCTTTTGACACAGATGATCATTCACTCCTACTCTGCGGAATGGCATCTCTGCCATTGCTTTAGGCTGCATTCCCTCTATCCGCTGCACAGAACTTTATCTGAGGTTGCAGCAGGGTTCAGATCGTCTCTGTGATATCCTCCATGGGTCCCTTCCGGGTTCAGCTTTTCCTTCAGCATAGACTATATTTACAGTAGGTAACCCTGAAACACTATGAAATAATCTGAATGTTGGTATATGAGATTGAACTCTTTGGGTGTTGAATATCTTTGGGAGAAAATCTCATCAATCTTTAGTTCTGCATATATGCATAAAGATTATTGAATTCAGCAGGAGCCTTGACACGACATTTCACTGGGGTCTGGACCTTACTGTTATCATTAAATCTACTAACATCTTTTATCTTTTGATTCAATTTACCCCCAGCATTTAAAACTCCAGAAAATTGGAACCTGCGTTTACCTGTGTTTTTATGTCAGATACTTTATGTTTCTATGGTGACTGTTTAAATAGCCCATTAAACAAATCATAACCTCACCTGCCCCATAATACCTATTACTATTACCTACTATTGACCTAAGATTGGAAACAAGTCTGTTTTTTTCTGTTTTGATGGCTTGATATCATTATATTTACATTTTTAAGTACACATTTGTGCTATTTAAAACATTTTGATGGAAAAAAAATTGTTGTCAGGATAATAACATGCATTATGACACTTGGAAAAACAAACATAATTTCAAACTATTATATTTTATTTGTGAGCAGAACATCATCATCATCAAAACATCAGTAAGGAAAAAATAACAGTAAAAACAAAGAACAACAACACCAAAAAAAAAAAAAAAAAAAAAAACTATAAATGTGTGTCAACCATCACTGGTTCTCATAATACTACAGCTATGGTTGTTATGTTACAGCCTATAGCAGAGGGTTAGGGTTAACTCTAATCCCAACCCTTGAACATACAAAATTGTATATTATAGTTACTTCAATATCATCCAAAATAACCTAAAAACATTAATGCAAAATGTTGATACTTATTATATATTTTATACACTTTAAACATCTTGGAGGGATCAGATTGACCCCAAAGAACATGAAAATGTGTACAGGACATTGAAAACATATCATCATGTAAATTGTACATTTACCTAGTTGTCCCTATCAGGTCAGCAAAAAGTCAGGAAATAAGAAGCAAAAAAAAAAAAAAAAAAAAGCAGTCAGTCATATATTTGGAGATATTATCCTTTGAATGAGGTCAAATCGATCCCAAAGGTAATCGGAGGGTTAAGCTGAATTTAATTGCGTTGTATTTTGGGCAACAACTCGAACTCTTTTCCTGTTATTCTCACATGAATAGCCGCACACACACTCTTTATGTCACATTTACAAAGCTTTGTGGAAACTTCTTTTTAATCTCCTGAAATTGTGTGAGCACATGCAAACACCTCAGTTTTCCACCTTGCTGTTAATCATCTGTTTCCATTTCATATTTCTTACTGCTCCTTCATCCTTAAGACCCTCCGTTGATGCAGTTCTACAAAAGGAGGTTGCCTGATTATGTGTCATACACAGTAGCAGCTATCTATAGGACCTGTTCTCATCATGAAATAGACATATGTGCCTGTAACCAATCATGATCTCGTGACATCCAATCACCATCAAACATCAGAAGCAACACTCTTAACTGAAAAAGATGGAACTCAAAGAAAAAGACATTGGGTAATAAAATGCTACTTGCAAAACATTAAAAACAAGAAGTGTCATTTAATCATACAATTAATCCACTGCTTGAAATGAAGCATACATACATTGACATATATTATAGAGGATGTAGGCTGAAATTAAATGATTCACCATCCATAAAATTAGCAGATAAATTATTTGTGGTCCATACTCTCCGTACTTTACTTTCATTTCCATTATTATTGTGTGCATTGGCGGTCACCGGAATATTATTCAAATTTAAAGCTCTTATTTCAGCTAAAGTGCTTTGTGTAGAAGAGGTAAATCGCAGCACTTCAAGGAGCTATTATTAAAATTTGCCTTTCTTCATAGCTAGTGTTATCTTAAACAACTGTTTACTATGATTCCCTTACTAACCAGCTGTCTTCAGAGATGGGAAAACACCAACTCTTGTGTAAAATCATGTCTACTCTACCAAAGAAAAATTCCTACACTAACCAGCTGGCAACTCGCCATACCCTTAAATGAAGAAGCAACACTTTTCAGATTGTATTTTAGATTATCTATAATGTGTATATTAAAACTTTCTATATTATGAAGACTACTAAGGCTGAAGCTCTTGCCAAGTGATAATCACCTCCACCTACTCCCATCTTAGAAATAACCCCTATAATGAGAAAATACATTCCAAGTCACATATATTCTCTCATCACAGTCACTAGAAACTAAAACCATACAATTACCCACATGCACTGGGTTTAGAGTCTGATTCATCATGTACATTCATTCATCTTCTACCGTTTATCCATTTCATGGGTTGCGGGGATGCTGGAGCCAATTCCAGCTCACACTGGGTGAGGGCGGGGTACACCTTGGCCAGGTCAGTCCATCACAGGGCCAACACACAGAGACAGACAGAGACCAACAACCACTCACACTCACGCTCAGACCTATGGACAATCAACTAGTTAACCTAAACATGATGTCTTTGGATGGTGGGAGGAAACCAGAGTACCTGGAGGAAACCCACACAGGCACGGGGAGAACATGCAAACTCCCCACAGAAAGGCCCCAGGCCCAGGATCCAAAGCCTCAACCTTCTTGGTGTGGGGCAACAAGATGAATCAGGCAGCCTGTCTAACCACTATGCCGCCAGGCTGCCTGATTCATCTTGGGTTTTTTTTTTTAATTAAATTTAAAAGAAAGTCCCATACGACACCACAAACTCCTACAGCCCATAAACTGTCCCCTATTACACTAAATGTGACAAAATGTGTAAAGTGCTTTCCAAGATCTCCTATTAAAACTTTTAGACTAAAAGTCACATAAACTTTTCTGACATTAAGAACTATATTCTGAGCTCCTGATGCTATCTACTGTCAGCTAAATGGTACGCAGTCATTGTCTCTGTCTGGGTATGGGACTTGACATTGCAATGCAAAGAGAAAGCTATGCTATATTTATTGAATAACCCCCCGCCTCAGCTTTCAAATCAATACCTGGATTTATGAGCGAGTCGGCGACATATTTTTACTCTCACCTCCAGACTGGAGGGCACTTTAATTGGTGAAATCTATTCCTCTGATTAGACATAATTCACACAGGGCATTGTTCAATTCACTTGTAATTAAAGATCCTAGTAAAGAGACAGGGCTGTTTAATTAATTAACATGCTGATCCCTCACATGCAGATAAAAATCAGTGGCACATTCCTCCATTTATAATTCAGAGACAAAAGTGAAGAGTTTGCCACTCGTCCCTAAAGTGATAACATTTACTCAGTCACATTGTCTTAAACTGATGTACTAGGTACACACAGAATCAGGCACACACATAAAATTTCCATAATATGACAATCTAGACATGACACCTACCACATCATATTATCCCATTTGCACCTGTTCTTAATATATAAGTGATATCTGCAGATGATTTCTGGCAAGGAAAAATGCCTGTTAATGTAGGGTTAAACCAAATGTGAATTATCATTCCTTCTATCATTGCTTTTTTTTCCAAACACAGGCACAATGAAAAGAAATGTATTCATATTGCTGAAATAAAGTTTGAAAAGACCTGAAGATATGGTTTTTTTTTCATGTCCTTCCGCTGTTCTGATGTTTTAGTCTTTATTCATGTATTTATTTATTTATTTATTTAGTCACTTCAGACCAGCAGGAAGCTTTTCTCATTTCAAGTCTCATTTCATTTTTTTTTTTTTTTTTTAATACACCATCTTCTTGGGGACCTTCTCCAATACTTTGACATTTGACCTTTTAAGATTGTATGTTTAACCAGCAGGAAGTGAAGAATGTTTGCAATCAACACAATCATGAGAAAAACATGAGAGCATAACTGATAAAATGTATATAATTGGCTGAAGTTGTCAGTTGCAGCAATCCCTGCTTATTTTTATTTATGTGAGTGCTCTGACAGCATTCTGAGCACATTAAATGGGATTGCACTTTGAAGGAGAAAATCAGAATCATTGTCCCCGATCTTAGCACACAAATAGCTCTGTTACAAAAACACCTGCTGATTTATATTTATGTGATTTTCAACAGTTTCTGACAGTCTGCTGAAAACACAAGAAGGGGACCATACTTCTGAGGACAGGAGACCAGATTTGCCACTACCTTTGAAAATTGATTTCTTTTTGTCTGTAAAGACTTCAGTATGAGATGAGCTTCTGGGTATGAGGTTTGCTTCTGTCAGGTCTCGATATCCCCCTGGTCTTTTGAAAGGCTTAATTTGGCCTGCTGCAGTAACAACACTTTTTCCAGGCACTGATGACAGTCACATTAAAATGCTCAGTGAAGTTTTAAAGCCAGCAAGTCTGGGGGAAAATGCAAAATCAATTTTCAGATGATTAACTACTAACCATTTTCAGCTGCAGTGAACTGAGTAATGCACACTTGGGAAAATAACTTGTGTTCTAATCCCTTTTCTCCACCTTAAAGAGACAGTCATGCAAAATTAACGTGCAGTGTTGATTCACATTGTTTAGGCAGTGAGTGTATGTCTTTCTGCCCTTGCTAAAAAAAAGATGAATGAATAGAGCAAAGCAGCTGCTGAATCATGAGCATGTTAAGGACTGAATGGTTTAAAATGATGAATACTGTAGCTATTAAGTGACCTTGGCCTATTAATGATGCTAATCAATGGAATTGACGGTTCATGTTAAAGCAACACTTGGCGGAACATGATCATTGCTGCTTTAAATGCTGTCAAACATGGTCCAGCCTTTTCGCCCCGCACACTGTATCTCCATTAGGGCGGTAAAATGGGGACCGTCTATTCTAATCACATGTATCACTGACACCAGCGTGCATTTGTCATGCAAGGAGCACCATGAGCTCAATATTCAGGCATTATGCTGCAAGTTCCAGTACACATTAGGATAACTGGTATTCTGTAAATATTAGTCTTGCAACACATTTTCAGCTTGAGTGACTCTGTTCATATTAAGAGGTGACAAACAGATGGGATGCGCAAGCTGCAAAAAGAGGCAGGCTTAGGGCTGTCAAATCAATTCTGGGAGAAGTTGTAATGCTGCTTATGCTAAACGATCCTTTAATCAAATCCAGAGACTGATGCAGCTACATCTTTTCTGCTTTGAGTATCTGAGAAAAAAGAACACGCGCTGTTCTGAAGCCTCCTCATTATCACCAATAAGCAAGCCGCGTTGGATCACTTAAATCGAATTTCGCTCAACCAACTCAGAATTGCTGTTGTGTATCAGCATAAAAAGGCTTCTGATTGTTGCATTGTTAAAACCGTAGAGTTTTATAATGTTGACAACTTGAGTCCTGAGTAATAATAACAAGCACTTTCACGTTTCAATCAAGGAGCAGACGAAGCCAGTAAAGTGCAATTACAAGAATTGTTTGAAGTATCATAAAAGCATCTGTGGAACAAATAATAAAAACAAGTTGGGAACAAAAAAATAAATCCATGCAAAAGATATAACAGTAAAACTAATGCATGGATGTGATGAAATGAGAAGAAACGGCTATTCAACAACTAAACAGTCATTAGTCAGAAAGGGAAATCTGCGAAAAACATGTTTTGAAACTGGATTTAAGAAGAGAAAGGGTGACAGGAAACTGAATAAGAGAAGAACTGCTTCGGTAAAGCAACACTTCGATCACCCCTGGACTTTTAAATGAACTAAAAGACTTTCCTGCAGATCTGGGAAGCCATTGGAGGGACTTGGGTTCAATTTACGTTCAGAGACAACTCATCTTTTACCACAGGTATGTAACGGAGAAACTGTGTCTTAGAAATTGTGTCTTCAAATTGTATGATAGCATTTAATCTCAGAGAGAAACTGTGTTGCCTTTAATATAAAACTGCTGTGTGAGTAACTGTATACATCTATTTAAACATTTCAATGACAAATAAGGTGCTAAGGGTAGAATGCAGAGAAAACGGAACAGAACAGCTTTCATTGAGACTATTTCTCAAATACAAAGACATGTCAGTTTAAAAAAAAAAAAATCACCAGTGAGGTCTGCGTTTATTGAGGTGTTTTATTGTGACGACCTGCTGTTGCTTTGCCAAAAAATTTGAAACATATTTTTAACCCAAACTAGATTTCATTTTCCTCCATATGTGTCGTATACTTATGGCAAAACCTGGCCATGTAATACCCAATTTGCATTAATCAAGTGATTACAAACGACCACAGGCATTAGCCTATTCCTCTGTGAGGCTGACATGTGGATATAGCAGCATTCTGTTGCCGATTTCATTAAATACAAGCAGGAGGAATGGGCATTAAGCTCAGCTGGCATGCACATTACATTACATTATATGGCACCAGGAGTTTGTCCATCCTGGTTGTTTACCCCAGCCTGTGTGTTGGGACCGGATTTTATTTGTCTGTTTTGACCACCCCTGAGGCTGTTATTGATTGAGCCACAACCCACAGCTTTTATTTGAGGAAAATATAGTAATGCAGGATTTATTTAAAAACATACACAAGCAATCTGTTTCACATGAAATACAATTTGAAATGAGCTCTCTCTTCGTAATTACCTATAGGACTCGATCGTGCATGTGCAGCCTTGCAGGTTTTAATAAGGTTTCAGCAGCAGATATTGTTATTTTTAGATCCTAGGTGAATGTGTTAAAAGGCATGGAAGAGCATGAAACAAGATAAAACATACATAAAACCTACATTCTGAGTTATGTGGACCAAAAAAGAAAAATGAAAGTAGAACCTACTTTCAAAAAGCAAGTAATGTCTGCTGAAGTTTATTTATTTTTTATTTCCAACTCAGAAGTAAATATATATTTTTTTTTTTTTTACTTGGGTATAATGAATAAAAAAAAAAACAGTATAATGGCATTAGGAAATGAATGTGTGATGAAATTTGGCAAAGCTTTGAAATATTTTTCACTGAAAATGGTGGGCGCACACACATTGGCCTTAAACTGTAATGTCAGCATGAAAGCATGAATACATTCCCCCAGCAACAATACAAAAAAGGACATTTCATAACTAATATCTATTTTATTTTTACGATTCTTATATTCTCAGGGTCCTATGCATATGTCAGTGGCATACAGTGACTCTGCTCCCACCTCAACACAGTGTGGTTTTTTTTATTACTCCTACATCACAATGTGAAGCCGACTAAAAGACACCATTTCATAACACCTGTCATTGAACTGTAGTAACATGCAGTTGTGGCGTTGCAGCTGTAACATTACAAACCGTCTAACCAGGTTCACCCTTCTCTCTTGCCATCTCTCTCTCCCTCTCTCTCACACACCTGCTATGCAAAAATACTACACGCTGAGCTATACCTGAAAGGAGCTGCTCTACTCCTGCAACAAATTCCTGCTTCAAACCTCTCACACTTGAACAGATCTTGCCCTCGCTGCCTCTAAACACTTCTGCATCAGTAGGAATTTGCACTATCACAACTGATCTCAGAACAATAGAAGCTGAGTCAAGGATAGTTAGCCTAGCAAGCTTTGACTGTCACCGTTCACCAGTCATAGGTCCAGGATTATCCTCAATGCACAAATCCTCCAAATCAAACTGCTCTCCCCTTTGTTTTAGAAAGTGTTCTTTGGAAGAGCATCACTCAGAAAAATGACAGCTAGCTGTGCTGCCACCAAAAGAGGCAAGTAAATCACAGGAAGCATAAAAAATAATTAAGAGATATTTTAATATAGATCCGTTCTAATTTGATGTATTTTATATTAGCCTAGCTTGCCCTGAGCAGCATACTGTAGGTGTAAAAAAATCTAGTGGAAATATAATAGCTCGGTCACTTAAAAATGAATAATGAGGATATCAGCAGGTGACCTTTCACAGCCCCAAAAAGCTGCCAAACTTAATTTAGTTAAAGTACAGAAGCATACATTCAGCCTAATATTACTGTCACAGAGTTAAGCACAATCCATTGCTTACTTTGTGCAACAGAAGGTATCTCTTCTGCCAGCTGCAATAGATGTCCACTCTCTTCTCAAATGACAGGTGTGACGTCAGATCTCTTTTGGGTCATTATGGACTTCAGCCCATTTCGGGCCTGATCATCTTCTGTAAAATGTTCCTTTTTAAATTACAGATCTAGTTAGCATATTTAAATCCCTGTATATCATTTCTAATATATCCACAGTCCTATGTACCTCCTGTGTTTGCCAACTTGTGGTATCTTCAGTTCTTTAACATTGCATCGCTTAATGCATCCTCAGGTAAATACCAGCCTCGTAAGCATGTTTTTGAATCGAGGGCCTGGGATGGACCGTCTGCGTGGCATTGTTTGAAAAGTCTTGGATTTATTTTGTTGACCAGGTTATAAGTCAATGTGGAAGCTGTCTGTATGATGTGCAACTTGTGCCTATATTTCACATGTGATCAGGCAAAAATAGAGCCTGATAAAGTAGTTTGTAGTGAGATTACCTAATCATGTACAAATATTGTATGTTCCAGCGGGAGACACATGTTCTATATGGTCCTGTAGGATATAATTATATTTTGACAATAATTCAATAGGTGAAGGTCTCTCTTTCTTCCACTCACTCTGTGTGTATGCATGTGTGTGTCTACAAGGGTAAATAAGGTTAATAAGGTTTAGAATGAAAAGAAATCCAACATTCGATTATTGAGTGCCATTATCCTTGGCAACCTCAGTGAGCCGGAGGCAGCAGCGACGCAGCCACAGCCTCTAAGCACAGACACCTCAGGCAACACTGCCATGGTTAACATCACTTCTAACTGACTCATTACCTAATTGAACTCATTTTCGATTTTGCTTTGTTCTGTATAAGCCTGCCGCTGATTTCACAGATGATTTTCGTTGTTTTAGCAGACTGTTGATCCTGAGCATATCAACATTTTCCATTTTGTACCAAACAAAAAGGGCTGAGTGCACATAGCATGGCCAAAATAATATCCAAATCCTAATATAAGAACCACATGCTTTTCTTTTTCTACCATAGTCAGGTAAAAAGACATTTTCGATGTTCCTACACATGGATTACCTTTTATTGGTTCCTGCTATGCACTATAATCTCTCTTTAAATATTCTAAACCACACATGAGCTATGCATTTAAAATGTTTTCACTATTGTTGGTCTGTGGTGTAGGCTTGAATCAGTTAATAATAGAGTTGATTTATTCACTAATAGCGCAATTAGATGTGCGGCTGGATGAGCAGGAGCAGACGTAAATGAGAAAATCTAATTTTCAGCCCATATTCCTCTTTTCGTGGCTTCTTCAAGCCCATACAGTTCTTTGCTTTCTTCCTACTCAGCTGTAATGTCTCCAGCAGATGTCCAACCAATAGATAAATGTATAAATGAGAGGTAAGTGTGACGGCCTGAGCTTCGGTCGTGTCACAGCAGATATATCTTTGTCCACTCACATTGATCTGTTTTGGCCCAGGTGGTCCGGTGCTTGGAGCACTTCAGATGTAGCGCCTCTGAGGTGATAGAGGGAAACAGACCAAAAGGAGGGCTCTCATTGCTGTGCTGGCAATTAATCCTTGCGTGCAACACTCCCACATATACAGTACACTGCTCCAGTGTTGCACCCTCTAATTTACAAGCTGAGAGACAGCAGGTGTTAAGGACAAAGTAAACAGAGGGGAGGTTGGAGGGAGGGATTGTTCGACTTGCTCCAGTCTGCTATTATGTGGCTCCCCACTGGACTCAAAACAAGAAGGCGCCTCTCTTGGCATGCAAAACCTGTTTAGCCTTCCCTATTGAAGTACTAGGCCAGGGCCCAAGGTCATACTTCCAGGGTAAGCTTCACAAATGTTGCTTTACCCCTGAGGCATGAGCCGGGGAGAAAATTAACAGAGGTTGTTTTTTTTTTTTTTCAATGGGCACCTGTGGGTGATATGGATGACTACTGCACTGATCCTGTCTTGATTTCCTATGCCAAACACTCCATTATGCAAAACAACAGTTCACCAAAGTTATGCTGAAGTATGAATGACTTGTTTTGCACAATATCATCAACCTGGGTAAAAGGTCAGATATCACAAAATGTGTGTTGCATTTGTAAGACAACAAACAAGAGGGAGCTACCTGGTGTTTGCTAATCATGGATTAAGAGATACATGTGTTTTCATATTAGTTTTGTTCATTAAAGGCGACAGCAAAAGCATGAATTTCTCCCGCAAGACATGATGAATCCACTCATGGTATGCAAGTTTTAAGGGCGTTCTCCTGTGTTAAAAATGATGGTCTAAAGACCTCAGGCAGTTGTTGGTCAATTCTTTGTCACTTTTGAAAAGTGTTGAACAGACGGATGTCAAGGTGAGATAGAGGTGGTTATTTCTTGTCATTGTTCCACTTTGCTGTGGGTGCGTGCAGCACGTTTATTGTCAAATAATGGAGACGCTTCTGAATTTGCTTGCGTTCTGACTATTTGTATGTGTGTCGAGCTCTCAGGGCCACTGCAGGTTTTAGGATTGCAGTTCCAGTAACCCTGAACACACAAGAGACAGATTGAACAAAATGATTTACCCAAGTTTCACGGCCACTTTCTAAATGCTCAATATTCTAATGCGATTTCAGGAGGAAGGGGCATAACAAGCATCACTGCTAAACTTGTGTGCAATGATTTTGAAATATTAATATTCTCCTAATGGCCACTGCCCCATGTTCTGTAAGCCACTATTCAGACAATGCAGAGGAGGTCCCCACAATGACAATGCTAATATTTAATGATTCAACAAATTTTAGTTGTAACAGAAAATGTTAAAATTAAATTTAATAGCAATATTATAGCAATAGATGAGGAGTCAGAAGTGACAGGGGATGTGATTGATGATCATCAAATTATAATTAACCAATAATATTTTCTTTAAAATGTAAACCTGCAATGTGAAAAGTGAAAGGCCTGGGAGTCACTAAAGTCATCAGGAGTCATCTTTGGGAACAGTAACAAATTTTGTTCAGTCCTTCAAATAGATAATTTCCATGTTTGTCTTAATAATGAAGCAGTCAGTGGCTATAACAAGGGAAAGTATGGTGAGTATTTTTCAAATGCAAATTGTTGTTTTTATTTTTTTTTGGGGGGGGGCTTTATCTTTTTGTAATGCAAAGCACTTTGGGCTATAGTTTGCTGTATAAATGAAAAAGAGTTGAGTTCCATGAAATATCAGGGGATCAAAACAGCTATCAGAATTCATCTTGAAGGAACTTGAGTGACTTCATCAAAGGTTCTGAAAATCCGATTAATAGTTATTGAAACGTTTCACTCAAAACTAAAAAAGTCAATGTCAAACAGTGATACAGACATCAATTTGTTACATAGGCTTTCCATTAAAATGTGTAATCTCATGCAAAAGATATTAAACAAATCATAATTTAATATTTATAATTTTCTCAGACCTCGCAGAACTCTTCCTTTGGACATTTTAGAGTGTTGTAGATTCAGACTGATGCACACCCATGATGAGTAAACTTTTAATAATTAATCAAGTTCCCCTTAACTTCTGGTTAACTGTTTACTATAAACCTGGCAAAAAATGTAAGGTTAACATCAAATTGTAGCAATTTAAAGAACAATTCTGCATAGAGGCTCCATTGAAAGCAGTTGTCGAGCACTGCAGTGGTGTTGCAGGCTCAGCTGCAGTAGCAGTATAATTAGCATACTGTCAGATGTCAACCAGTTGGCCTACAGGCACGATGCAATGACCTTCAGTGCTGTTTGAACTTTCTGACACTGTTAAATATACATATTCTACATTGTTGCATGCTTTTGTTTCTTGACACACACTTTGGCTGACATTTTCTGCGAATCATTCAATGTCGGTTTGCCTTTTTTTTTTTTTCTTCTTTATCTTTATCTTTATCTGGGAAACATAACAATCCCTGTTGTTATTTCTTTTTTCCCCAGCTATGTAGCACCACCATTACATACTGCAGTGATGGACTTTCTCTCACTCATTTTCAATGTTCTGTATTTATGATTGCTTTGTATTTATAATGCTTTCTTTTGATTTTTTTATCATTTCTTTGTGTGTGCTTTCAGTAACCACGCTCATGGCAGAGCTGAAGTTTGGTGGCCGAGATGCAAGTAAAAAAGGTGCGATGCAAATAAAAAAGCAACAATGTGATATATTTAGGTCAATACCAAAGTTAGCATGATTAGGTTCTTATCAAACCTGACACTAAATGGCCTAACTATGTAAATTTAACACAAAATATTAACAATAAACTATTTGACATTAAAAGCTTTACACAATTTACAGTGTGACCTGTGCTACACTAATGTTTTGGATAAAAGGGCCTTGTTGGGCCTGAGCCATGTCGCATACAAAAAGCAACACGGGAAACAAAAAAGTGAAATCTTAGCCACACTTGCCGATAGTCACTTCTTTCATTCATTCATCTACTGCCACTTATCCGTTTCCAGGTCGCGAGGGGTGCAGGAGCCAATCCCAGCTCACATTGGGCGAGGGCGGGGTCACTCTGGACAGGTCGCCAGTCCATCGCAGGGCCTCACTTCTTTCATTGAAAACAAATTACTGAAACACCAGATTTTATTGTTTGTCCTGAAAATTTAAATACGACTTTTAATTCATGCTAACGCCCGATATCATTCTCCATTCCCTCTCCATTCTAGCACAAGTCTGAAGAAGCAACTGACTATACGAACTGTCTGTAGGCAGTATTTGTCCGTACATGTATGATCAGGAGATCGAGGGGCCGTGTCATGACATTTGACACTAAAATGATGAGTGGGAATTCAATGTGCTCAGCCAGTTCAAATATATTCTGTGTTGTTTTTGTGACAATTTGATACTGTTGCTCATCTCTTTGATAAAGATAAGGGGGGATTTCTCCTATCAGATCATATATACCAGCCGTCCCTGTTGATAATCTTTGGCAGGTTTACAATTAAAAGGACAATGAATCTGCTGTTTCACTGCCTCCATTTTGTTAACCTCACCTTGGTCGTCAAGTGCACTACAGTTGAAAAAAAAAGGAGAAATGCAGGAACTTGTAGGGTATATTTATAAATGACCTTAAGTGCTCCATTTGAAGGCTTCTCTGTTCCCTTTCTCTCCAGCTCGCTCTCTCACTCATACATCACTCACACAACCTATAAACTGATGTATTCTTGAAAGGAGCAGTGCTGCTTGTGGAAAAATGTGCTGTCACCAGGTTACTTATCGAAATTACTTCAGATCTTGCACAAAGATAATAATTTCCAGTGTTATTTGCTTGTTTACTTTACAACAGTCAGAGAAGAATGGGAGTCATTTTCCAAGTTTAGTTTCCAGACACAGGAGAGCATGTGTACCGGTGGAGGTTGAGTTAAGGACAGCCTGAAAAGGATGAAGATCAGCAGCAGCTGACTTAATAGTCAGTATGAACGGTGAGAAAACTATTCCATTGCATTTGGTGGAGCTCTCTTTTTTCTGGCAGTACATTATGGCTAACTGTATCGCTATTGTTGAACTTTGCTGCCTCAGTTTCCCAACTGTGGTTGGGGAGCACAGGGGAGACTTTTGTGCTGTTTTAAATTTAAAGCTGTCCCATACCTCAGGACCGACCCTCTTCATTTCAAAGTGTAGTATGGCAAGCAAGACTCAGGAGGCTGGCTGTGGTCCAGGGGAGTGCAGTATTTCTTTTCTGACAAGCAGCTTAAACAGTGCATACACTGCCCTGCTACTCACAGCTTCACCTAAGTCTAATCTGCTTCCATAGCCAGCTTCACCGTTGTGTTCAACAGAAAGGCTCTCTCTCTCTCACTCCACAAATGATACCCTATGGACCAAAGCCTTTATTTAAAAAAAAAAAAAAAAAAAGTCTACACTGATTGTGCATCTGAAAATTGAAGCCAGTGCTTAAACCTGCTTTATATCTAATGACCATCTGTCAGTGAAAAATAAGTCAGATTATATTGAAGTCAGTGACCCAGCTCCAAAGTTGTGATAAAAACAAGAGAAAACACAGATTGAAGCCCATAATGGATGTTTTAATCAAATAAAAAAACTTGATGAAGAACACACAACAACAACAACAAAAAAAAGAATACAGGGTGGTCATTAGTAAAATCAGTGGTGAAGGTGCGTGTGTGCATGAGTGAATGTTGGACAGCAGAAATCAAAATATGTCTGCAGAAGGAGAGAGAGAAAATAACAACTGGGGAAGGCTGGCTCCTTCACGGTGGTGAGGAAGCACAGAGCCCAGGTGCTTCAGCTACCTCGACCTGAGGACTCCACCCAGACATCTGCTGCAGGCTAAAAAAATTAATAGGGAGAACTATGAAAAACCAAAAACATAAAACTCTAGCCTACAACCTGAGCACGGACCTAGGGACAGTCATATAATATGCTAATGTTATAATTCATGATTATGATGATTACTCTAGGATAAGATAGAAAAAAAGAAAAATAGAAATTGCACAGCAAAATCACACTGTTAATATTTTTACGGATTCAACCAAGTTTCTCCTGCTGGTCTCTGTAGAAGGGAGCCAAGCTCCCCAGGCTCCCTGCTGGTGACCGCAGGGATGGAACATTAAAAAGACTGCACAGTCTTCTTCCTATTTCATTAGTCAGTTCGGTCTACCTGTGTCACAGCACGTTGTTCAACTCACTGTGGAAAAATTGCAGAGCTGCTTTCGTCCTTTTTCATTTAAAAAAATAGAAGTGTGCTCATTGATGCATTCTGTTTAATTACCCAAAAATGTTGTAATAAATGATTTTCAGTCCAGAAACCAGTTTACATTTACAATGAATTTAATGAATTAAATTAATAAGCACTTTTGAGGAAACGTCAAGGATGTGGATGGGAGAAAAACACACATGCAGTAACTGCTAAAGAATGCTTGTAGAGAGACAGAAATTTTAATTTCTTTGTTTTTTATTGAGGATCGTAGACTTGAGTGAATACTGTGAAAAACAAGCACCGACGTGTTTCCATGAACATGAATGAAAAAGAATAGAAATATGACCTATCGGGGGATCGCATCTTACAAACTGCAGAAGGAAAATGCTTTTAAAGCTTTCTGCTACAAATGAAAGTTATAGTGTTGGTGCCCATATGTAAAAAAAAAAAAGAAAAAATCTGCAGCCAGAAGGTGCAGATCAACCAAATTGCAATACCTTTGGAAGCGATAACCATAAGAGATAAGGATCGGAAGTTCTTAGAATGAAACGTAAAACACATCATGCGTGTCATTGAAGCCTTAAGCCAGTCAGTACAAAGTGATGCCATCACAGAGGTGGCTGCAGCGCAACAACAGGAGAAAAACTGTGGAGCATTACTTGGTAAACTCTAGGTACCTTGCTCTCTCAAAATTTTTATGTCATGTGACATGAAGATGATGCTCAGACAAAGTTTCTAACCGACAACCCTTTGAGTGAAGTCTGCATTGGGCAGTGCCGCATTATGTCAAATGCTTCTTTTGGCTAGACCTGGTCACCTGTTCAGATTTAGGGAATATCTTTAATGCACATGCAGTTTCCAGGAAGAGTAACCCACTGCAGTTTCAAGTGGAGGCGAACATGCATCAGATCCTGTTCATGATATAACTCTGTTGTGATACCACATGTAAGGAGAGATATTGCTTTGCTCTAATTGATGTCTATTTTTAACTGCAGCTGTCATAGCACTGAAGACACTCTTCTGCACATTACAGCGTCAGAGAGCTGCTAACGCCACTTCAGACTTTACTATAAGTAATATATGTAATGTAATGAAACTAGTGTTTACTTATGCATCTGCCTGTAATTTGCAAATGCATGTTTGCATGCATGTGTTTTACAGTTCACTATACCGTGAATGTCAAAGCCTGTGTGATACAGTAACAGGCTTCACTTGAGGGAGGATGCAGTGATTGTGTAAGCCAAAGTTCCCCACTTTATTTCTGTCTAGTGTTTGACCAGAGATGTCAAATCATATCACATGGTAAAACACCAAGATACTTTCCAGACCAGCAGCTCTCCTTGTCCAGTCAACGGCGGCCTCATTGTCATTTCCAGCCACTGATGTTGAGGCAACTGGATGTCCAAAGGGATCTTCTGTAATCCATGGAAATAACAATGGCTGAATGGGAGCATGGGGTTGAACATGACTATGGGGGCTGTGGGCCAAAGCACGGCACTAAATACAAGGCTAGCAGAGAGTACTGTATGCTGCTAACAGATGGTATGAATAGGTTTATAAATGCTTGACTAGGCTGTCAAAATAATGTGATCTGACATTTAACCATTTGTGATGTATGAAGGAAAAAATATGATGTGATAACCAAGGACAGTGCTATCTGTTCTGCAGCACTGAGCAGGAAAGAATCTGATCTAAAAGTGCAGATTTGTTGGGAATAATGGCTTTCACAGCACTCTCAGATAAAGCATCCCATTTTGTAGATGTCATATGTTGTAATCAGCAGAGACTTCTGTATGGTATTTCCACCCTGTGATGCCTTTGAGATAAGAAACCCTTCCAGGCTACACTCTCAAGGATCTGTGTGCCTCCTCTTCAGCAAACATTTGCATTCACCACACATGTGTTAGTGTATCAAATCATCCTCATGAAAAGTGCCCTTATATGAAGAAAAAAAAAAAAATCTCTGTCAAGGTTGATTTTCCAGCTCAAGGTTGCAAAACGCTGCATTGACCTCAGTCCACTTACAACCCCAATTCCAAAAAGGTAGAGAAGCTTTGTAAAATGTAAATAAAAACAGGATACATTGATTTGCAAATCTCATAAACCCATATTTTATTCCCAGTAGAACATAACCCTGATCTGATAAACAACATATCAGATGTTGAAACTGATATTTCACCATTTCATGGAAAATATTAGCTCATTTTGAATTTAATGGCAGCAGCACAACTCAAAAAAGTTGAAATAGGGCGATATTTACCATTGTATTGCATCCCCTCTTCTTTTAAAGACTGTCTGCAAACATCTGGGAAGTGAGGAGACCAGTTGCTGGAGTTTTAAGAGAGGAATGTTGTCCCATTCTTGTCTGATGCAGGATTCTAGCTGCTCAACAGTCATGGGCCTTTGCCACTGGATTTTTTGTTTCATGATGTGCCAAATTTTTTCTGTTGGTGAAAGGTCTGGACTGCAGGCAGGCCAGTTCAGCACTCAGACTCTTCTCCTGCGAAGCCATGCTGTTGTGATGGATACAGTATGTGCTTTAGCATTGTCTTGCTGAAATATGCAAGGCCTTCCCTGTAAGAGACGTCTAGATGGGAGCATATGTTGCTCTGAAACCTCTATGTACTTGTCAGCATTGATGGGGCCTATACAGATGAATAAACTACCCACGCCATAGGCACTAACACAACCCCATACCGTCAGAGATGCAGGCTTTTGAACTGTCTGCTGATAAGAAGCTGGATAGTCCCGCTCCTCTTTAGTCCGCAGGATACGGCTTCCATGGTTTTCCAAGAATTTCAAATTTTGATTCATCTGACCACAGAACAGATTTCCATTTTGCCTCAGACCATTTTAAATGAACTTTTTCCCAGAGAAGATGACAGCATTTCTGGACTGTGTTCACATACAGCTCCTTCTTCGCATGATACAGCATTAACTTGCATTTGTGGATTGCACGGCAAACTGTGTTCACAGACAGCGATTTGTGGAAGTGTTCCTGAGCCCATGCAGTGATGTCCAGTAGAGAGTCTTGCCTGTTTTTAATGCAGTGCTGCCTCAGGGCCCAAAGATCACAAGCATCTAGTTTTGACCTTCAGCCTTGACCCTTGCGCACAAAGTTTCCTCCTGGTTCTCTGAATCTTTTGAGTGTAGATGGTGGGATCTTCAAAGTCCTCACAATTTTACGTTGACAAACATTTTTCTGAAATTGTTTGTCACAGATAGGTGAACCTCTGACCATCTTTACATCTGAGAGGCTCTGCCTCTCTGATGTACTTTTGTACCCAGCCATGTTACCAACATGACCTGTTACCAGTTAACCTAATTAGTTGTCAAATGCTCATCCAGTTGTTTTTGATTTGTGCCAATTACTTTTCAAGCCTTTAGTTGCCTCTGTTCCAACTTTTCTGAGATATGTTGAGCTAATATTTTCCATGAAATGATAAAATGTCTCAGTTTAGACACCTGGTATGTGGTTTATGTTCTATTGGGAATCAAATATGGGTTTATGAGATTTGCAAATCATTGCATTCTGTTTTTCTTCACATTTTACACAGCATTCCAATATATAAATTCATCTTAAAGGATCTTAATACTTTAAAGGGCTACATTCTAATGTTTTGTGTGTTATGCAAATTAGCAAAACTTTATTATTTTCAAGGTCATTTGAATCCAACATTCACTAATGTGTGTTGTATACATAATATTAAATATAAAACCAGTCTTAAAGGAGCATGACATGTAGAACTGACAGGACTGCTGGGTACCAGGAAGACCTTAAAAAAAAACAAAAAAACACCAAAGCTTGCAGCACTTGTCTGCAAGTAAATTGAATATCAAGGGCTTTGAGCAACACATTTATGTTCTGTCAGGCTAGCGCCTCATCTGGAGCATGACTTTGGCTCTGTTAATGTTAAGTGTGAAGATCAGTGTGACCTCGTCTGGTGTGTCACCACCTCCTGCCCCCCCATGCTAAGCAGCATGCCCCACCCTCCTCCCAGCAGCTTGAGCCCCAAACATGCACTTAATCCATCCCACAGAGCATTTGCACATTTTACCTGGCTATCACTCTTCCCAATAGCCAGACTGAGACTTAAAGTAGTTTCTGGGCTCTTATGCCCACTGAGATGCATTTAAATCAGGCACGTGACAGTTGTGCGTACGCACATGCTTTGAATATAAACGTAGTAAGTGAGGCTGCTGAGAAGTGGCTGGAAAACACACAGCCACACGCGAACTCACACTCACACACACACACACACACACACACACACACACCCAGACACACATACCAGCCACAGATAGAGATGAAATGTGATGTTTAAGGCCTCGCTTTGGAAGATGCTGCTGTAGCTGCAACATGAGAAGTGTCTGCTCGTGCCTCTGCAGAAGATACCCCTACATTGATTGGAATTGTCCTCTGACGGTGTAACATGCCACAGTGTTTATGGACAGGTAAGAATGCAGAGTGAAGTTCTGTGGGCTTCAGAGTAAAGAGCGTTTCTGCACAGTACATGCAGTCTGAAGTGTTTTTTGGCTCCCCTCCTTGTAGGACAGTGATAAAACAAATATGAAGGGGATGATGGCATGTAATGGCTCTGAATTGCGTTTGAAATGATGAATAGTTCACTGTGATAGAAAGTGTCAGCTAATGGGTAATATACTGTAAAATGCTCACGGCAAAGCCCATTGGAAATCACTGAATCAACCTCTTCCAACTGTAAATTTAGGATTTTAACAAATTTCTTACAGACCACAATTACCTTTGTCGCTATATATCATGCAAACAGCAGTTTTTCCATCCGCCCTTTGGATGAATGCAGAAAGACTGCTGTCACTGAAAGTGGTCATGCTTTGGGCAAAAATGTGTCCTCATACACTAAGTATTATAAGGTGCCTTTAAAGTTTATTCCTGTAAACATAAAAGTGATATTCATTTTTATTGACAATGTGTTTTTATTTTTCTTCAAAGTTTGAAAGCAGATTTTCATTTCTCCCTGGATGAATTCTTCAAAAAGCTGGAAATAAGTTCAAAAGGAAACACAAAATGCGTTTGTCAATACAACAACAGTAGATAATTTTTTTTTAAATCTGAATACACACAAAACAATTAGAAAGAGAAAAAACTGCATGTTGCACAGAGGGGTTGAGGGTCTGTTCCAGGGGATACTGAAAACTGACGAATACCCTTGCAAGAGCCATTTCTGTTCGTGGTTTTCATTTTCATGTATGTGTTTCCTTTGTTTGCTGTAAACCTCCCAACATTTGGGAGAGCTAGCGGTGCTGTGCACTGTCAGCGTGGCCACGGTGAATATGATCAGGCAGCTGAGCTGGCTCGGTTGTTGCTGGTTGAGAGTAGAAATAAATAGAAGATCTGTTGCTAATCAGATTTTTTGCCTATCTTACCTTTCTTGAAAAATGTGGAACGAAACAGTATGTGAGTCGATAAATACATTCATTCATTAATCTTCTACCACTTATCCATTTCTGGATCACGGGGGTTGCTGAAGCCAATCCCAGCTCACACTGGGCGAGGGCGGGGTACACCCTGGACAGGTCACCAGTCCATCACAGGGCCAACACACAGAGACAGACAGAGACAAACAACCACTACGGGCATTTAAGATGCAACAATTAACGTAAACATGGATGTGTTTGGACGGTGGGATGAAACCGGAGTACCTGTAGGAAGAAAACATGCAAACTCCGCACAGAAAGACCCCAGACCCTGGAACCAAACCTGCAACCTCCTTGTTGTGAGGCAACAGCGCTAACCACTATGCCGCCA
Organism: Remorina albescens; assembly: GCA_034769265.1. Classification (NCBI taxonomy): domain Eukaryota; kingdom Metazoa; phylum Chordata; class Actinopteri; order Carangiformes; family Echeneidae; genus Remorina; species Remorina albescens. The sequence continues at coordinate 7,255,462 of CM068494.1, forward strand.
TGCTGTCTTGATAAATACAATCATTGTTATTATTGAACTAAATTACTGATCGAGTGGAGAGGACATTTCAGTCATTCTTTTATGCATCAAACACATATTCATCCAGCAACCATGGTGTCCTTGATCGGAAGGACACCACGGTTGACAACCCTATTATTAAAAAAGCTAACACTCACACACATAACCAATATCTTGAGATTTCATTATTTTCTTTGTGGTTTGTTCATTACCAATGCCACAGAGCCATTCAGAAAGGGTTCAGACACATGTGACCTGCTGTAAATGAACAGATTACTTTAGAGAATTTATTAGTAATATACTCAGAGCTTGGTTTATGTTACAGTCTATGAGGAAAAACAGCACCAGATTGTATCAATATCCAGCTGGATTTTAATTTAGGTTTTTGAGACAGAGATGTATAGTGCAGGGTGCAGTCATAACGAAAAGTAATACCTTAATACCTTTGGTATAGCTTGCCTTTATACTTCTCATGTTCTGCTCACCCTTTATCCAGGTTGAATTTGAACACCCCCCCCCCCAAAAAAAACAACAAAAAAACCCCCATATAAATAGACTATTTCAATCTCTGGTTTGAATATTATTTTTAACCTTTGGACAGAGCAGGTTTGCTATCGGGTTTATAGATTCGCACTGAACGTAAGTGCATTTGAGTGGAATGTATTCTCTCATCTAAGTTTCAGTTAATCCTTTCAAATTTGATTTGAATACAAGAGGCTAAAAAATTTGCCAGAGAAGAGAGAAAAACTTCAGTTCCTGGAATGGCCACTCGAGTCTGAATACAAACATCAGTCAGTCCCCATAGACCGTTCAAATGGCCAAATTTACAGCAGAGATAAACATGTTTACAGCCCGATAGCAGTCTGTATGAGGGGTGTTGCTGTTTTATTAGGGCTTACAGTTCCGCTCGGAATAACAGGTGGTTGAGTGCAGGCTTGCCACAAACCAGCATGTGTGCAAGTCTCAACTCCACACACACCCCATCTCTTTACCCACTGTGGGATTAGGTGGAAGTTGGGCACAATCAGACACTGCCAAGATGGCAAAGGCAGAACAGCCCTTTCAGAGACAAACTATTTTCGGAAAGCCGTGTGTGACGTCAAAGTGTCCATCTTTATGTACATTCTATGGTATGATACAATCATGAGGACAGACATTGTCATAAAAAAGGGACAAGACAAGATAATTCAAACAGCTTTTGTGAACAGAGTAGTAGACAATTACTTCCTCCTGATCACAGATTAATGGAGCTATATTGAATTGCTTGTCAAAGATCAGTACTGATTAGTTTGCAATTTCATAACTTCCTCAGAGTTGAAATCTTGCTCCATCAACCCTAATCAACTCCTGGTGTAAATGAAGAGTAGAATTTAATGATGATGCGTGAGATTAAAGTAAAACCTTCAATAGCTGGGAATGGTCCAAACAGCTGGCTTTATTTTGCTTCAGCGCCGACTTCAAACTGAAACACTGAATTCTAGGATGCTTTTAAATAGTTTTTTTACACTTCGCTGTTTCACACACATGGCAGGAGTGCCTAGTGTCCCCCTTTATTCGTTGCGAAAGTGTTTCCAATTAGATTTCAAATGCCATCACAACTCTTGTCTCCCCAGGCATTGTGTGAATGGAGGTCTCCCAGGGCATATATTATATCTCATTACTGACAGCACTGGTCACCTGGGACTCCAATCAGAGCATCTGAACACTTAAGCAGTTGGCTTCACTCCTGCTGCTTTTCTGAGGTTGAATGCATTTGGGCTACCTGAGCACCACTTGCGTCAGGTCACATAATGCGTTGGCCACACGCTGTGTAGAAGGCTTTGTATCTTTCCATATACTTCAGCTAATGGTATTTTTACCTAATTAGGCTTTGGTGTGTATGTGTGTTAATAAGTTTTCTTGAATGCTTTAAAAATGGTCATCAAAAGCACAACAATAAACACCAGATGGTGGTTTTCTTATTTGGCTAATCTTATCATATGTGGAATGGATAGTTCTCAGTAACAGCAGTGGAGAGTGTGACCACCGCTATCAATTTGAAAACAAAGGAGAAACACAGGTTGTTGGAGATGATCTGAAAGGAAGAACCTTAAAATCCAAACTGGAGCTTAATATAGCAGATTAGTTACCTGGTAAAAATTAAAAAGGCATTCGATATTCTTTGGTCGGATTAATTTTTAAAGGGTGGCCTTCCCAATCAGTGCCGTAAATGTTTATAGTTAAAAAGGAGGACACAAGGCTGGCAGAGGGCAGAATAGTTGGCTGTGTTTGTCCACGCCGGCTGTGAAAACTGAAGCTGGCTTACCTCCGATACACACTGTTCCTTGTCTGTATCTTTCTTCTCTTTATAAGATAGGATATCACATCAAACTGTATGCTAAAAATTAGCATTTTAATATGCATAGCACCAGTCATAAGGATACAGTAAGATTTCAGCATACATCTTCCCATCTATCAACATCAGTCTACATGAGTGCTTTCTTGAAGGTTAAGGTTCTTTCAATATCTACCTGCAGCCTCTTTGCAGTATTGAATTTGCTCACAAAAACTGTGACAAATTGTATTCGTCGACACCCTTTATTACCCTGATGAAGGTAAGATGCTGACAAGGTGTGTTATCCTTTCATTTTGTATTGCACTTCTGCTATGCCAGCGATTCAGTACCATATCAGGGCAGAAGGGCCTCTACAGTGGCAGGACAAGAACATGGCAGCAACACTTCAGGTACAACGACGCTTAGAGAAAAGTGAGAGTGTAGTATTGCAGCTACTTTTCTGGAAAAATACTAAAAGCCAGCACCTCAAAGGAGACTGCATTGTAAATGCAGTAAAGTCAAGGTGTTAATTAATGTTACAGTACATGACTTTTAATGCCCAAAGAACCCAAGAAATAAATAAGTGGTGTAAATGAAGCTTCTACATTAGCTTCTCACAACACAGGGACATTGCCACATTGCCTATAGACAGGGCTTTAGCCGTGCTGAAGTCAGGAGCCCAGCTAGACTTGATTTACCCCAGAGCTCATAATTAAATCCAATTCACTGACTGAACCAACATGATTTCCTCATCATACTGTAGCACTGATGATGCAGGATGACACTCATCAAAACTGTCCAAGTAAGGGACTTCCTGTAGCAGTCCATGTGACAATGTTGATGTTGATCAAGCCTTTTCACAAGTCTAAACTAAAATCATTCAAAAGAATGGCTATCCTCCCCATTAGCGATCAGCCGACAAAGATAAAAGGTATGTTAAAGGTCACAGAGGAACCCACTCTATCTTTTTCCAACTAAAAACCTAATGACTGTTGACTGTTCATACCACTATCAGGAAACACTGAACATCAATGATGCGTCATCCTACAGATAATGTTGGCTACAAAGGTCTAGTGGTGTAGTGTCCCTAAGGTCTTCTTCATTGATGTTTCTTAATATTCATCCTCTACATTGTGTTGTTTTCTCCACCTCAGTGCTTAGCCTGCCCATCTATAAAATTTGGACTTTTGGATTACAAATCAAATTTTCATTGCACCTACCTACCTACCTAAAACATAACTGTAACAGAGGCTCCACCAAAAGTACATTTCTGCCCATCTGCTCTTTGCTCATGGTCAAACTGACAACCCAGAAGCCTTTGAGAAATGTTCTGTTGACGGATGAAACCAAAATTTACCTTTCTTGGTTCATATGAAAAGTGTAATATCTGGAGAAAGGAAAACACTGCAATCAAACATAAGGACGTATTGAAAGATGGTGGTAGTTGTGTGGTTCGGGCTGTTTTGTTGCACCGCAGCCAGGGCGACATGCATCATTGATGGAGCAATTGAATTCTGTATAATACCAGTGAATTGTGAAGGAAAATCTGTCTGTGAACTGAATATCAATAGGATGCAGGTCATGCACCAAGACAAAGACCCTAAGCACATGTCATTCTACAAAAGGGTGGGTCAAGGAGAATAAAGTCATTGGAATGGAATGGAATGGTCAAGTCGAAACTGTGACCTTGGTCCAAATGAGATGTTGTGGTAGGGAGCAATTCATGTGAGGAAAGCTGTCAACTTCCAAGAGTAAAAAGTTTTTCTGCACAGAAAGAGGCTGTGATCCCTCCCAGTCGATATGGAGGTCAGAAATATGTGGTTGCAGGTATCGCTGCATGAGCGAATCAGGCCGGATGCTGTCTCTCAGTATCTTTCTTCTTTCTCTGCTTTCGAGACTCCAGAGAGAAGATCATGTTTTAGGTCACATTTATGCAGAAATGTAGAAAATTCCCAAGGGTTCACAAAGTTTGAATCGCCGCTGTAGATCACTAAGAGTTGCCTGGTTGCACAGCACAAAGCTGGTGGAGTGTTGCTATGGTTACCTGCACCCACCTTAGAGTGGATCCACCAGAGAGTGTTTGACCTGAAGGTTAGAAAACGTTAGCAGACACCTGTCAGTCCACTTTAAGCAAGTGATTTCCAATGCTATTATATGTGGCGTAGCTAAAGGCTGAAATAATTTAATTTCAAAATCTCACACTACCGACAGCAAATCTCTCTCTCAAAACTCTTTCAGATCTCTCAAGGTCTTACCTCGCCTACAGGACAGGGATTACTACCTGGCTCTCCTTGAATTACTGGTAAAAATGTCTCCCTTTGGATCATGTTTTATTTGCCAAAAAGCGGATGAGTTTTCCTAAATTTTCTTAAAACCTACAAAAAAAAATTCTCTCTTTAGCAGCAAAGTGGGAAGGGAGATACTGCGAGTGATGGCAGAACCCACAGAGAAGCCATGGCTGGGTATTTTTTGACATGCAGCACTGACTAGCATGCAGCAAAGCTCAGTGGTGGTTTGCTTAAAATAGAAAGCCCCTCTTAAAAATATAGCTACGGGGGCCTTAAAGGAGTTGCAGTCACTATCTTGCTGTGCACACTTACTCCTGAGGCAGATCTGCCTCAGGAGGACAAAATGCTTTTGGGTTCCATGGATGCAAGTGCCAAAAAATGCTGCATTATTTCTAATCGGTTAGCTGTGTACCTGTCAGATGGCATGTGGCCGCTAAACTTTTATACAAAGTGTATTTTTGATGTATATTTTATACAGAGAGAAGATATTAAATTTTGCCGCTTTCAAATATCATCTTGCTGGAAATCTATTTTTGAATGTCCACCCCCCCAACCCCCCCCTTTTTCTTTTTTTATCTTCATGCATTATGGATGCATATGTCTGGGAGATGAATCCTCTGTTTATGTACTGGTCCTCTCGTGAATTTCGGAATCAAAGAGGCCTTTATTTTCTCCCCCAGATTCCAAGGTTACTGCTCCAGTATGTGACCCACATTCTAAGCACTTCACACAATAATGGCTTATGTCAAAACTTGGATACATTCTTACAGCTTTGCACTCCGGGGAATAAACATAAACTATGGCCCTTCATGAAATCTCTTAACCTCAGAGTATTATTAGTTAAAGCATGGGCCAAATGATAGGTTTCTAATATTGGGGAGTTAACTCATCTCCTCATTGTCTCCCTGCTTCTCGCCTGTGGTGCTTCTGCCAATAATTAGTGCAGCACGGACATTATGCAGACACTCCTACAGGAGGTGAAGAGGAGACCACTTCATTCTCATTAAATATGTATATTTACCTTTAATTAGGAAGTAGTTCTTTGTAAAAAAAATAAATAAATAAATAAATAAATAACATCTCCCCTGCTCTGATTTTACAGTGCACCTGCTTTCAGGGCTTGTATGCAGAGCTGCTGACTGGGTTGAAGCAAACAGACTGTCAACACTCCTCACAGGGACCCTCCATTAGGCTGTCTCTTTCAGCAGCGCACACCCCCGAGGCTATGAAGCATTTTGCTCTCTTACTGCCTCACATTGCTTTTCCTTCTTTGTCCATCCAAGGAAACAGCCTCTTCACCTTCCGCAAAGCTTTCTCTGTCTTTTTATTGCTCCAGCCCCCCCAGTAATATTTTCAGCCTGTCTTTTTATAATGTCAATAAACTACAATGTATTAGAATAACAGGAGAACTGGTACCATCAACCAAAATATGATTATTATGTTTCAAACCTGGGGACCGAATTGCACTTATCTTCCTCCCGGCCAGATACTCAATGCTATTTTGTTTAGAACATGCTGGGATAGGATAAATTAATGATTCAACCTTAGGATAGCATCCATGCAAGGGGCCACAAAGGCAGAACACAGAAGTTACACGATTTGACCTCAACATAACAGGTTATCTTTTCAGATTTTTCCTCTCTCCTTCTGCTTCTTTTAAATTGCATTCATTTTGCCTCTCCTGGCCCGGCAAATATATTCAACATTATTAAAGTAGATCAAAAAAAGAAATAATTAGAGACAATTTGAGATACCCCTATTTCTTAACAGGAACGTTCATTAAGTGTTTAAGTATTTTACTTCCTCGGTTTTGGAGTTAATTGCGATATGGTTTATGTTCACTGGCAAAATAAATGTTCCCACCTGACTTGGTGTTATTGTCCAGCACAAAAGTCCCGGGGAGATGGCCGGTGTGCATGAAGAGTGTGAAAAGAAGAGAAAGATATAATATTCTGATGTTTATTAGATGTTTTGTTTTGCCTTTCATTCAGTGCACTTCCTTCTGCAAACTATTCACCCTGATGAATTTTGTCTGAACCAGCTGACTTTGAATAAAGAAATATGCTATGAACAGTGATATGAAAGTCTTTTCTCATATTCGCATAGCATTGAATGTGTAAGTTTAAGTGATTTGAACAGTTTCCTTTCCCTGTGCACAATTCGTCATTGGGACATATCATGGTAAAATATTTCATTTTGAAATTGGAAATTTCAATTCAGCCTGAGACTGAACGAAACAAGTTAAACTGGGGAAAGAAAATGAAAACAAAGGGTCTATCAAGAAACAAACGTTTTAAGCTTGTACATATGCACTATCCCCTTCTGGATTTTTCACCTAGATCATAAAAACATGGTGGTACTTAAAATATCATATTTATTTGATATTGTGCTATAAACTGTCATTGTAGATTACAGGCTGCATTTAGCATGTTTACATAATGAGGACGCTCAGAGTTATGAGCTAATAGTAGTAATCATGCCAAGAGCAAAGGAATCATTGGTTGATGTAGTTTGTGGAGCAACAAAGCCCAGGCTGGGGTGTATAAATGGGTCAAAAAAAAACACAACAATTTGAAAAACAATGTTTGTTTCTCATGTGAAAATAACTAGCTAGTAGTTTATTTTGTTTGTTTTATCCGTGACCATTTCATACTAATTTAAATCAAACCAATTTTTCAAATCCAAATCAAGTTTATACATTTTGTTCACAAAACAAGCCATGAATATTTATTCTCATAACCATGGTGACAAACATCAAGTATGCTGCTTGTCGGTACAGTCCAAATGGCACTATTGTAATAATGACAACCCAGGATTTCACTTGCAGCTGTATAGCTTTTGTCATGTCAGAGTAAAAAAGAACCTACTAACATGGTGATGGAGCTTGCAGCAAGTAGAACTGTAGCTTTAGCTGTCTGTAACTGGTAGGTTATATATTTATTACAAGTTCCGGGATTCGAACCACAACAATGAGCAATTTTTATCTACCAAAGGCTATTGTAGGCTATAACGCAAGACATACTCTTATACTGTAAGTCATAGATGGCTGTAGTGATGGTAAATAAAGTCCAGCTAGCAGAATGCAGGTATAAGTGCTGGTTTTGAAGTAATGTTAACTATTCTAGTTTCCACTCGACCAATCAAGCTGCAGTATCACCACAGTCAGTTGACATATTGTATCCATATAATAAAGCAAGTAAATTAAGTCAAATTTGACCATGAAAGTCAAAGAAAACAACAAGGACATACTCATGCTTGAACACAAAAGTTGAATTTGACTTAACATTCGATTGAAGAGGAAGTGCATGAAACTATGTTGGATCCAATTTAAACAGCTGATTATTTTTCACGTGAATTAATCTGGAGGTCATTGAGTTTGTATAAATGCAGTCAATGTCATATCGTAAAAATAAGTGTCTAAACCAATTCACTGTAGGTCCGTGGCAATGGAGCCAGGCTGACCTTGTCTGTGCCTCTTAACTCACACACACAAACCCACTTATGTCAGTTTGTGAGAGTGTTTCTTTATGGGGTCAGATCGGGGTCAATATGTGTCTGTTAGCATTTTAGAGGTCATCAACCAGACATGCAGTGCTGATGTTGCCAGGAGTTGGGATGTGGGATATTATTGGACAGCACATTTTATGATTGTCGTTCAGATGTTTTTTTTAGTCTAGTATTTGGGATGGAAACAGAAGATTGTCCTGACTAACACAAAGAGTGAGGACAATTTGCGAAATTCTATTTATTCATTTATTTATTTATTTATTTATTATTGAATCTGCATATTTTTCACATTGCACATAGACAACCAAATTTTGGGCAGTACCCATAATAATCCTATTTTAATCATGAGGATAGAAATTGATTGATATGTCTCATGTCTGTGCCATATCCTCTGCTTTATATATCTAACAGATCTTTTCTGGTACTGGAGATGAACAAATTGTGTGGTAGCTATCAGTTTTAATTCAGTGGCAAACAGGTACGCATTGGCATAGCACGGAAGTTGCCATTCCTGGAGGCATGTGATTTCAGTTTACATTTAATTGTAATTAAATTGGAAATGAAAAAAAAAAAGCACAGAAGGAAGCCATGACCTAAATAGAAGGTGAAGAAACACTAGATCTAAATGACCTTGATAATGAAGAAGCTGCTTTTCTGTTCTTTCTTGTTTGGTTTTAGTTATTAAAGCGTTCTTTTAATAAATTATTCTTCATACATGTCAATAAATGGCTTTATTAGTTATCTTTTTAATTTTTTATAAAACTCTATTGGTTACCCATCTGGTCCTGTTGCTTTTCCACTATTCATATCCATCATAGCTTCACTAAGTTCTTCTACTGTTAATAGGTTATCTAGTATCTATTTATTTTTACATCGTCTGATGGGGTCTGAAACTGCAATAGGCCGAGAAGTGTAATCTGAGCCTCCCTATTTTCTGAACCTTCTGATTTATAAAATTATTTATATAAATCCCTCTAATTATTATTCTCTCTAAAGGGTCCATAGTAAGATTGCCAGATATTGACATTATAGTGTTAATTGTTCTTTCAGCTTGCATTTTCTTAACCCTCCAGGCCAATATTTTAGCTGCTCTCCCCTTGAATGTAATATGTTTGTTTCGTCCACATTAGACTGTTAGCCACTTCATTTTATCGGTCGTCAATTTATCATAATTAGCTCTCATAATAAAGAGAAAATGTCATTTTCCAGGGTCATTGTCATTATAAATTTCAGTCTCAGCTTTGTTAATTTGTTTTTCTAATGCTCGCAATTCTTGGCTGTGCTGTTTGGTTATAGAACTTATAGAACTAATAAGTTCTCCCTCTGATAGAGGCTTTAAAAGCCTCCCATCTAATGCTGGCCGTGGTTTCCTCTTTTTTTAGTTGAAAATATTTGTGAAAGCAGCCTTCAATAAATTTAACAAAAGCTGGATCCTGTAACAGATAAACCTGTAACCTCCATCTTGTGCAATGTTCAAACCTCCCTAAATAGATCTCCATAGATACTGTTGGATGATCACTAATGACTATACTATCCTGGGCTGTCTGATTTTATTTTGCTTCTTGCTGCTGCTTATTTTTAAATCACATTTAGTGCCTCTGCAAACAAATATGAATATGTGAGCATTTGTGTCTTGGCTGTTGATCAATATCTTCAGGCCCGGCGACAAATTGCGTGGCAACTGCCTTTGACTCCTATCAACTATATCCAATGGACAGAAAGCAACACTCACACAGCTGCAACAAAAGCACATAACAAACATGCCACTTGAAATCTGAACAACTCAAAGGCTTAAAATAGCAGTCTTCATTCTTTTGCCTTACATTTGTCTGCCTCTGACTTTCAAGAACTTTCCTAGTTACAGAGCCCAAGGCAAAGAGCATCTTAATCCTCTCCTCTTTCAGATAGAATAAATAATTCAGATAATGACTAAATAACACAATACAAAATGCACTCTTGGTGTAGGTGTAACAAACGGCTCCAGCAGTTCATTCCTCTATATTTTAAATTTTTTAACAATATATTATGATGTGGCCTTTTGTTACGATGCACAAGTTGAATTTGTTGTGATACTCTCACGGCAACAAAAGGACAATAAAATCAGAGATCTGTATTTCTATGCCTTAAAGCGGTGTACCAGGAGCTTTGTGCAATCAGTTCAGGGATTTCAAGGAGTTTTTTTGATTATCCAACCGCAGGTCTGAGAGGAAGCGATCAGAGCTCACATTCCCAACAGCACAGAGGAGCTGCTTGAAATGCCAGGAGCTGCTAGTCTTACTCAGATGTATCAACAAAGACGAAGAGCAGGCAAAAAAGTGGGAATACCTCTAGATTAAATGATAGTCGCCCCTATTAAAGATCATTCAGATGTGGGACTCAAGTGTTAAAAGCTTAAGATCAGAATACCATAGACAAAACAGCTGAGTCTATTTTTACTAATTTAAAAAGGAGTCAGTGGAAAGAATATTTCTTTGTATATCACGGTAGATAAAATGTTTCATATCCTGAGACACTTTACTTTCAGTTAGTCTAAACACAGCCCTATTTGATGAGTGAATCAGCTGTCAAATAAACTCAACTCATAAACTCATAAATTAATACGTTAACTCAATTATTATTTTTCTTTTCTAAGCAAGTAGCATGGTTTGAGGTTAAGTTAACTGCTGTGTCTGGGTTTAATTTTCATAAAGTGTGAAATGCCATGAGCCTTATCCAGATTTATGTAAACAATCAGGGTAAGAGCTTCATTTTATGACCAAGATGCCCAGACTTCACAGGACCGAGTAAATCAACCTAATCACAGAAACAGAAACATTTCAGCCATACAATGAAATTCTTCTTTACTTCTCATTTTACATTTTAGTTAGCTTTTTTTTTTTTTCTCACTTGTGTCATGCCTTATCTCTGTCTTCCCTTCATAGCCAGGGCACTGTCTGATTCCTGATTTGCCAGGCAGCACACGTCCGACTTGTGGATTCGACTGAAATGACTCCTGAAATATCCATCACGGCAAATTGCATCTTTCGTAGTGCTGATTCCCTCTTTTGGGCTAATGAAGTTATATGCCCCTGCACAACTACCAAAATGCCTGCTAATGTCTTTTAATTTGCAAAGATAATTACAACAAGGTTCCACTTGGAAATCCATATATGCTGGCAAACGGAGCCAAAATCGACCAATCCACAGGGGTAATTATTTCTCCCTTAGATTCTCTAACATATAGATACATCTCAAGGGGCTAATGACACTGATTGAACGAATTACACAATAATAAAGCAGTCAGGGTTGACGCAACATGTGTAAAAGATATAAAATATGCATTTGTGTGCAATACCTTATGAATACCAATGTGCATAGCATTGTTTCTTTTCAGTGCCTTGTTTAGGAAATGCCAAAATTTGCATTTTGGTGCCTAAAGGTGCCGCATTAGGCTGCACCCCAACATTACACAATCTGCGATTAGCCAATGTAAAAACAGAACATGTTGTGCATGTTGTTATCTTAAGGTTAAAGGCACGCATGTACGCATGTATGCATGCTCACTCATATGCATGCAGGACGAGTCAGAGACAGAATGGGAAACGATGGCAGAGCAGGCTGTAGGAGACTTTGTGGCAAGGAGAGGCTAGACATAATGAGTTTAATAACGTACAATGTTCATTAAAACATAGCTCACAGCCTCTCCGGAGGTGTCATTCCTGTCAGATTAGTGCTGCTGAGATATGGCTGGTGCTCAGCGGAAGCAGCCCATATGGTCTGTCTGCTTGACAACACTGTGACCCACAGCAGATGTGCTGTTTTCCTCTCCCCTGGTGTTAGAATCAGCTTCTTTGTCACACCTGTGTTTTCTCCCAAGCTACACAATAACATCAACAAATGAGGTGGTCGGATTCGCCCTCTGAGTCAAGAAAGGATCCTGAGCCACCACAAAACACCTTTTGACTTCATTAGGAAGGCTTTCTCCCTTACGGGCATTATTAAAATGGCGATAACCAAAGGAAAAGGATAAATTATACCTGCCTGTGATGCTTTTCATGTTGACTGCGGCACAGATTTTCTAAATGAAGATCAAAACCTCACCTAGATGTTATGATACTTTTTTCAGAGAAGCCTATTCCTATCTAGAATATGTTCAATGTTCACTTGTTTTTTTTTTTGTTTTTTTTTTTTCAGTTAAGCAAGTGTGACATTTTTGTACCACCTACATTTGCAACACAAGGCATTAACACTCGGGAGTGGGCCTCACCCGCTCTTAGATGTAAGCAACAAGTACCTTGTTAAGGTTATGGTTTAATGTAAGTTATTGTGTCCTGTCTCGCACCCTCACGGCTTGAACATCTGTTTGGAAAAGAGCAGGGAACATCACTTGCAGCCCCCTCACATTCTGGACACAACATGTTGCAGCGACTAAAAACTGTGTGCCAAAAGAAGCACACTTTTACATACATACCTTCAATAAATCTCTATCTGAATTTACTGAAGCTGGGTTCCGTTGGAAACAATCAGAATGTCTTAATGATCCAAGTCCCAGAATTCTGTTCAAAATTGTTTTAAATTTATTTTCTCTGTTAGAAATTTAACAGATCAAAATGATCCACTGAGTTTTTGGCCATAATGAAAATCTTATGTCTTCGTAAATATTACTTTAGCTATGCAAATATTTCCCACCTCAAAATACCAAGAACTTCCTGTTCCAGCACTCTGCAGATATTACTTTGTGACATCTGGGCAGATGCACAAATAATTATCTTGAATTTGTGCATGAGTGGGTGCAATGCTCCTGATTTTCATTCTCGGTGTTTATGCCAGGTCATTTCCTGTGGACTCTGCCACCGGCAATGCAATGTGTTATATAAAGACTTAACTAATGAATGGCAAAACGGTCATCTATTAATAGTCTGAAAAACTGAAGTTGATATGATTAACAGCTTCAGGACTATAACTTTAGAGGAACTGTCTGGATGTGTGACCCAAACACAACCATAAAGACGGGCAGAGAGATCATGCTTCAAGAAGACAATAAGAAAGCAAATTAAGTATAGTTGATCTGTTTAGTACAACTTCCAGGGCAACATTGTTTTCATAGCTGCTCACTGTTTAAATCTAAGTGTGCACTATGAAGCGTGAGATTGTATTTTTTTAAAAATTTTAAGGCAAGATAGTTTATTACAATGTTTTTTCCTTCAGGTTTCTCAATCAAAATGTATTAAAATAAAAAAGAAATTCAGGAAAAATGTTTTATGTGTTGAATCTAAAAACGGAATTGAGGCTGTAATCCATATATGGTCTATTGCCAATTAGTTTAAATGTCATTTTTATGGGTCAGGGTGGAAGTTTGGACTGATATCTTGGTTGTCCAGTTTTCCCTCTAACAGAAATCTTACTTTGTCACCAAGACAAATTACAGGGATTTTTTGCTGCTTCACCCTGTGAAGGCGACTTGATTTATATGGGTTACTGAGCCACTTCTGCCACCACTATATGAAGCATGCACCCGATAAGCTGTCTGTAATTTCAGCTGGATAGAAAGCAATTTTTTTCAGATCATGTGAAGCGCCGATGATCACGTTCAATATACAGACCCCCATGACAAATGCCCGTCTGCTTGCAGGCAGCAACACATCTCAAATAAACAACATATGAATGCTGCAATTCATTATTAAACCTTCCATCAGGATGTATCATTCATCCCTTCGTGTGTGTGTGTGTGTGTGTGTGTGTACAGTTATATGAGGAGCATGACACACAGCAGGGATACCAGAGGCAAGATTTCTTAGAGGGGTAGATTTCAGGCCCAACTCTGAATATTGGTGTTCTGTAATACATGTCTAGTTTATAAGGATATAAGTGTTTATCTTAAGTAGCAGCTGTCTGCTCTCGATAATCCTTTTGCTTGATTAAATGTCAATATCTCCTTCATATGTGCACTGGCATAAATCCGTATGGATGGAGTGGGCAGTGGTGACATCACTGGGGCAAGAGGTGAATGGATCTCAGCAGGCAATGGAAGCTTCAGAGGAGGGAGCAATAGACCGGCAGCAGTAACAGCAAGGTCCATAGAGTTTAATGTACATCCCCAAGTGAAATGCCATCTGGAAGAAGCAGGGTGCCTATGGATTAATCACCTGAAAGCTCATTCCATTGTCTGTTGTACAGCCGGCATTCTCTGCGTCTCTGGTGGGCTTTTCGGCCGAGGTAAACTCCAGCTACAAGCTTGCTTTTTCAAGCACTTGGTGCTGGCTGGCTCAGAGGCCTGCCAGCATGGTTATTCGGTATGCACAGTGCACACAGGTAGATAAATGTGAGGGGAGGATGCCACTCTATTGGGGCGCTGTCTTGTGAGGCAGCGAGAGGGCTGAGATTTACGATCTCTTGTTAGAGGCATGTGGATAAATGAATGTTGCTTTGTGTATGTGGGACATACTCGCTGGGCTTGTTCAAATTCAGGAGAGAGAACCTGGAAACATGGGGGTGCTCTGCTATCTGTGGGAGACTCCACTCCTCACTGCAGCACCATATTCTCCTCTTCCTCAGGCAGACGCAGGTGGTCTGTCATTTGAAAAGGGAAAAAAGTAAAGCGTGTTTGTTTGATGGAAGATTATTCTTTTTCATCAGTGTATCCCTCTCCACGTGCTCTCCACCTTCAACCTGACGTGCCAATCTTTGAGTAGTCTGCAGGATCTCGCGAGGATTATCAGTCACAGGAATAAATAGCAATTAGTGGGTTTTCTGAGGAATCAAATCAAATCAAATCAGATTTATTTGTATAGCGCCAAATCATAACAAAGTTACATCAAGGCACTTTACATATAGAGCAGGTCTAGACCAAACTCTTTATAAAATTATTTAAAGAGACCCAACAGATCCCCCGATGAGCAAGCACTTGGCGACAGTGGCAAGGAAAAACTTCCTTTAAGAGGCAGAAACCTCGGGCAGAACCAGGCTCAGGGGGGGCGGCCATCTGCCTCGACCGGATGGGTTGAGAGAGAGACAGAGAGAGAGGCACGGGGGAGGGGGGGGGCAAAGTTGGGTAGAGTAGGGAGAGAAAGAGAGCAGGAGGAGGGGATATTCAAACAGGTGTAGGCAGGAACATGATGCTGCATGAGGTTCGTAGGAATGATGCTGTATGGAATTCGACCATACTAAGAGGGTGGTTTCCAAAATCAATAACCTTGTTAACTGAGGAGCAGCAGCGCACTGTTGCACTTCACTGGGTTTGGAATTAGCTATCTATGGCATGTGTATAATTACAATAGAGAAAATAGGAAGAAAAAAAAATTTCCTGCTGTGACACAGATTAAAAGTGTCATATCATGGATGAAAGGGTGGAGTAAATGTAAATTAGAAAATTGCACAAGAAAGCAGAGTTTGTTGTTGCAGACCTTTTGCTGTCCCTGCTGGTAGATAACAACCTTAACACAATTTAAAATGTCACGCAAAGGGGGAGTTTGGATGGGACAAACTCTATATAACCACATAACCTCAAGACCCTGGGCAGGAATCCAGCAAAGGACCTTTATCACAGGTCACCCCCTCTCAGTCTTCCCCGTAGGTCCTGCTGGTCTTATCTGAAGAAGGCAACAAAACACACACACACACACACACACACAAGCAATGAAACAGAGTGTAATCTAGGTGTCTTTTGAAGGTATGGATGCAGAAATAACTAAATTAAAGGAGCTGAAAGAAGGATTGAAATAATTGTACTCATGGTTTCATATAACAATCAATAATGTCATTGTTTTGGCCCAGCATGGAATTAGGAGAAAGGAACCCAGTAATTATATCCATACAGCACAGTTCTCCATCCAGTGCAAAGCAATGAGGCAAAAGGAGAGTTCTTTATGTAGTGAGGTGGAAAGTAAGGATGTGGAGGTCAGTACGAAGCACGCAACACATCTGTCTGGAGTGTGTTTCCAAATAACCATAACCTTCTTGTATTAACTGTATCCGTATTAATCTTTCCCTTTAAGTACACAAACTTCCACCAAATCCTAACCAGAACCAAATGTTTCAGCCACCTGAGGCTGCATTCAGTCCAACAGTGGCTCTGTTTGAAAAAACACAGCCTGCGCATTCGTTTGAACGGAGCCAGTCTGTTGGCTCAGTGGGGGCGGCAGCACAGAGGGATCCAGTTCTCAACTTTTGGGTCAGTGCAACTCAACATGATACCCTCACCCAGTCAGTTGCATGCAAATTAATATTCTTCTAGAATTATCGGGGATACATTATTTATTCTGGAAAAATACTATAGTGCTCAGACATTATACAACATTAACAGTAAAAATTTAGACTTAAAAAAGCATTGATGTTGTCTCAAAACTTGAGCTTCACATCCAGCGGACAAAGGTCTGTGTCAGTTCCACAATGCTTTTGTGGAACTGACACATTAGCCCAGCCATGTGTAGGACAGACAAGTAATAAATGATGTGAACATATTGCAAACCAACTATTGAATTTCCATCATGCTAGAGCAATAAACCTTGGCTTGTCCAAACTAGTCTCTCAGGTACCGCTTTTGGAAGCTGTTTCTCACCATCTGCAGTTGTAGTCCCAGGGATGAGTTTAATCTGCAGTGCTCATCAGAATCTTTATTAATACTTATGTTGGTTATTCATCATGAAAATTACAATTCTTAAAAAGATGAACAAACAAAATGGATTTCTGCATCAACAGCAATGCTGATTGTGGCAGCAGAGTGAAGAAATGTGATAACATCTCTGTGGAAATGTGTGTAAAATGTCAGTAAGATAAACAATAATCCTGACTTGAGAACACTGAGTGAGGCTGATCGAAGAACGAAAACATTTGTCGTTTCCGCCGTCTTCCTCCTTCTGTTCCTGATGCAATTCTTAGGACTTGCTAACTTCTACAGACAGTTTATCAGAAACTTCAAGTGGACACCTCAAGCTGAGGGTGCCTTCCAGACGCTGAAGAAGCATTTTACGACCGCCCTGATTCTCATGGTTCCTGATCCTGGCCGGCAGTTTGTTTTGGAGCTGGATGCTAACAATGAAGGAGTGGATGCAGTCCTATCTCAGAGGTCTGAGAAGGACAATAAACTTTACCCCTGTGCCTTCCTCTCCCAGAAACTCTCTGCAGCTGAAAGAAACTACAATGTAGGAAGCCATTGGTTGTTAGCTATTAAGGTGGCACTAGAGGAATGCAGACATTGGTTGGAGAGGGTGCAGCATCCTTTCCTGGTCTGGACGGATCACGAAAATCTGGATTATATCCACAGAGCTAAGAGATAAATGCTCGCCAGGTGGACTCTGTTTTTTAACAGGTTTGATTTTGTTCTCTCTTACAGGACGGGGTCCGAGATCGCTAAGCCTGATGCCCTTTCTGTTTGACCCCGAGCCTGTTGCCAAGGAGCGTAAATCCATCCTTTCACAAAACCGTGTTGCTGGAGCGGTGACCTGGCAAACAGAATCTGAGGTGAACCAAGCGAATGGTGAGAAGCCGACGCCTAGTGGTTTCCCAGAAAATTGCTTGTTGGTCCCTGTCGCCATGCGCCCACAGGTGATCCATTGGGTCACGCCTCATTGCTCACCTGTCACACAAAGGCTTTGGTGGCTGTCCATGGAACAGGAGGTCCAAGTGTACATGGAGGTGTGTTCTGTCTGTGCTTGCAACAGGAATTCTTCCAGGGCCCAGATGGGACTGCTGCAGCCCCAACCGGTTCCTACTCGTCCACAGGTGGGGATTTCGTCTCAAAAGATAACAACACTGTATTGACAGCGGTGGACAGATTTTCAAAGATGACTCATTTTATTGCCCTCTGCCAAGGAAACGGCAGAGATCATGTTACTTCACGTTTTCTGCATCCATGGATTTCCCAGGCACATTGTGTCAGACCGGGGGCCCCAGTTTGTCTCCAGATTCTGGAAGGAGTTTTGCAAACTCATTGGAGCAACAGTCAGGGTACCATCCTGAGTCCGTCATGTCCTGAAACTCGGCGTTGTCTTTTGTAAGCGACGTCTCGTCATTTCCAGTTTTGTTTTGAAATTCCTACTCTCCTTGTTTTTTCAGTTTGCTTGCCCTTCCTCTTGTGCCAGTCTGATTGTCTGTCCCCACCTTGATTGTGTTCATCTGTTCCCCATTACCTTGTGGATATATAGTCCTCTGTCCTATTACAGTTCATCGTGTCTCGTGCCGTAGAATTAAGTCATCTCACAATTAAGTCTGTGTCCTTTGCCTTGTCTAGTTTCCTGATATATGCTGATACTTTGATCTTTTGTGTCAAGCTTAGTCTTGTGATTAGTGTTGATACCTTGTCTGCTTCTTTCCAACCATTGTCTTGTGCCTTTTGTTTTTAATTCTTTAGTAATTTCCAAGCATTTTAAAGTCAGAGAGGCCAGACTGAGATGGTTCGGACATGTCCAGAGGAGAGATAGTGAATATATTGGTAGAAGGATGCTGATTTTTGAACTGCCAGGCAGGAGGCCTAGAGGAAGACCTAAGAGGAGGTTTATAGATGTAGTGAAAGAGGACATGAAGGTGGTTGGCGTGAGAGAAGAGGATGCAGAAGACAGGCTTAGATGGAGGCAACTGATTCGCTGTGGCGACCCCTGAAGGGAAAAGCCGAAAGGAGAAGAAGAAGTAATTTCCAAGCATTTCCTTGCGTCATTTGTTGCTTCTTTTGCTGTTCATTTTGTACCAGTTTGTTTCCTCGAAGAGTGATTATGAGTTGAACTTTGTAAATAAACATTTTTAATTTGTTACTTTATCTCGCGAGTCGTGCATTACAGTTCAGATTCATACTGTTCTGTCACAATATTGAAGCTATATTCAATATAACGTGAAGTTAATTTTTTAAATGACATTACAACTCAGAGGTAAATAGACAATAAAGTAGCGTAAGAATTAGAGCGTGGCTATCACCCAACATACAGACTGTTACCACACAGTCAGGAAAGAATCCAAGACAGGTCAGTCCCGCCTTCCCTCAACCCTAGCTCCACCTTCTCTTCCAAATATGGTTTGAAAGAGAATGCTTCAAAATGCCAGGCCACACACTAGTGAGCGACATGACAGTAGTTGCCACATGCTTTCAGTCAGTCTTCTGTGATGTGCTGATACCACAGCACTAGCTCTGGAAGACAATCTGCATCTGCTTTGCTGTGATCTAGTTAAGTTTTAGTCTCCAAATGAAGCAGGACTGACCTTACCAAGCTGTCAGTGGACACACATTGTCAAGGCTAATGGAAATCAAAAGCTAAAAATAAAACTCAAGTTGTAATCTTTACTTTAGGTCTGTAACACCACAAGTGAATAAAACGCAATTCAGAGCAAACTCATCACACAGAAAAAAATACTCCTTGTGATAAATGACTCCTTTTATCTCTTCTCATGAGAACATCAGAAGATAGAATGGAGGAGTAGGAAAAAGACACAACAACAATAGCCAGACGGCAGCTGCAGATGATGCTGCAGAAAGCTTTGCAGCGACCTTGAAAGGCTTGCTGGTATATAACAAGGTAAAGATGGAGCAGCAAAATAATGACAAGATAAGCATAAGGCTGACGGCTTTCTTCGGCTGTCAGCCGCAGCTTGAGGCACAATGTACTTTATTAGTGGAGCAGCTTGCAATCAAGGAAGAGTATGTGATGGTGAATAAAAATTGGAGAATGAGAAGTAGATCAAATCAGGCAAGACAAGATGGAGAGCTGCAGCAGGATGTGATGTTAACATAAATGACATCTCAATCACTCTCTGTTGCCGCTCTCTTGATCCGCTGTTCCATGGGATCTTCTTGCGGAAGTTCTATCTAGTCTAAGTCCACTAATTAAACCATGATTATGTTCCCCTAACCAAACTCCTCTAGATTCCTAGATGTTCAGCAAAGTCAATTACATCATATCTATGAATTTGACTTTCTCATTACATTTTTTCCCCTTGCAGTTTTTAAATTAAAGTGAGAGCTGAGCACATTGAGTCGGGCTTAATCAAGTGGAAACTACCAAAGCCCCATGACTCTGCAGTAGGCAATCTCCCTGAGCCTCTTAGCCTATTGCAATGAGCCAAGGCTTCATCAGGCTTATGAGCGCTGTGTCATATCTGCATTACAGCGGCAATGCTCTGAAAACACCCCCACCGTCTGACTAATGAACTAGGTAAGGTCCAGTCCACTATTTGTGCAATAAGAAAGCACATTTCAATTCTCTCCATGTTCATGATGCATCTTCAGCAGCGGAAAGCAATATGAATGATTTAAAGTAGCATCTGTATAGGCACATCAGCTGTCAACTATCAGGAGATGAAAGCCCAGATTGGCTCATTGGACTTGATGAGAGACCATAGTAGCCGGGCGTTCTGGGACAGGCAGTGGAGGCAAGCATGGAGACCAGCTGTCACACTAACTGTTGGCACCGTGGTGCGTGGCGATAGGAGGCCCGATGCACAGAAGGATGCTGTGACAAGAGAAGGAAGAAATCCAGCATCTCAGCCACTGTCTTCCAGTCTTATTGGCTCGGAATATTTTACATCTGCTTTCAAGTAACCCAAAATCAATAAAGTTTCAATCTTCCTTTATCAGAGCACTCCTGGCAGGGCTTTTTTCTCTATTATAATTTGGCAGGGGAGGGGCTCCCTCCCCACATATTCTCAATTACTGTGCCAAAGCAGAGCTGGTCTGATGTGCACCACCTCAGCTTGTCAAAGGGCCATGAGCTCTGCCCTACATTTCTGTGCTTGGACTTCATCGGGCGTGAAGTAAAGGGTAGTCGCGTTCCGTTGGTGAAATGTGTGCCACCATACAATTGAATGCAAAAGGGTCCCAACTCTTTTTTCTTTTTTTTTTTTTGACACACTCACCAATAGAAAATGTGGGGACAATTGCAAATGCAATGCAAATACTTGCTTAGATGGTATTTGACAACATTTGATTGCAGCTTGGTTTTGTAAATTTTTTTTTCCGTTGATCCGTTTTTACACTTTTTTAAAACATTATAACACATTTTCCAGTAAATCCACTGATTTGTTTATATAGAAAGATAAATCCTGTAAATAATGAGCAGTTCTGATCTGCATAAATGTGGTAGTAAATCTCTTTCAGGGGCTTGCAGCCTATATATGAACACAAATCTGAACCTATCAGTTGACGACAGTACATTTTTATGATACACCTGAGAAAATTGCTGTAATCGCATATGCAGCAAACTCAAACTCCCGCCCAGATTACTGCCTGTGGGAGAAATGTGAGTTCATCAAAGTGTGAAGAGATTCCAAAATGTGTTCCAAGAATGCAGGAAATATGTAAGTACAAATACTTTTGTAACAACTTTTTGCATGTCACATTTTTGACATTGCTGTCAGTCCATATTGATATCAGATGCATCCTAGAATAAACTGGAACACTGATCTAAGAACATCAGCTATAAGGAGGGATTCAGAACTGAGCAGGAAGGTCTGCCGTTTCAGTGCAGCCAAACACACCCACTCAGCACCATACAAATTCACAGTTTTATTCAGTTGGGCCCATGTGCTTATCTCGCAGACAAGGACTGCCACTGGTTAAGAAGAAGGGAGATAGCATGGCAGATGCATGTTAAAAACAGCCTGAGATGAAACATGGATAGCGGAAACGCAACGATCCCCGTGTGTATGTGTGTGAGATCAAAGAGCATTGGTAAACTAGCATCATCTGCTGGCACCGGTAGGGTTTCTGCATGGTCAAGACTTCACAGCGTCCCCTGGACATTTAGTGGTCCTGTGCTCCTGTCAACCTTTCAGATGTATAGGCACTGCAGCAGAGACAAATGATTAGCACAATTTACTTTGTTTTCTCCCTTTTCATCTCGTTCAACTCCATACTCTCAAGGGGTTGGCGGGGATGAGGCATGGCACTTCAAAGATGAAAACTTGAGCGGGGACAACGCCTATCATCCACGGTAGCTCTTTTAGTGTCAGTGAAATGATGTTTATGGACCCAGGACACAGCTAAAACTGGAGAACCGCATTCAGTCTTCTAAGAGATGTATCGCGTTTATCTTTTGAGAACACTCACCATCCGTAGGCCGAAGAGATCTGTTACCAGCTTCAAATGGAGTTAATCTGAAGTGAGAGCTGATGTTCACGAGCATCGATTGTTAGATGGTGAAGCAGCAGTTACGCAGCAGCGCAGGTATTAAGGTCATCGTCACTTGGTTTCCTCCATATCGTCACGTCTCCTCTCCTGCGTGTTCATTTTTTTAGCTGTGAATCTGTGCTGTTTGAAATCCTTTTCAACGTTCAGTCTTCTCTGTAATGCTGCTCTTACTGATATGTATTTATCTGAACTGCTGGGCTGATGAAATTTATACCTGGTTCAAACTGTATCAGGTTTAAATATGAAAACTTAACATTCAGAATATCCTCATTATCAGCACCAACAGAAATGGTTGTTTTGTCTGTACATGTAGAAAATGGTGGTTACGCACAGTCCCAACCCCCCTCCCCATGACTTTGCATACATGAGCCGTATAGATAACGGATGTATGCATGGAGTGATGGATGGGTGGGTGGAAAGATGGTTGGATGGATGGGTGGATGGATGGATGGATGGAAAGATGAATGTTATCGCTGATACTGGTGGCTGTAATGAGAGCATCCTGCTGTACTCTGTAAGTAATCATGAGCAAGCATCCCGAGTTCCAGCATGATTTAAGTGTGGCGCTTGGATAGACCAGGAGCAGAAGGAGAGGTAGTATGTCCTTCACATAATAATGTAATATATGACATATCACTGTATCGAGAGTGACTACTGGGGCTAGTGTGGTGCTCTAGACATCCACCGGCACATGGTTAGGGCTAAAGTGACGGACAGTGATGGTAAAAAGTTTTAGGACACCAACCCATTGGCCAACCTGGCTAAATGGACTGTACTCACAATATATACCACTTAGTTCACAGCCCACTCAAAGCGCTTTGCCATACAACCCACGTTCACCTGTTTACACATACACTCATACAGCACTTTTAGCTTTTCTCCCACACTCACACACACATTAGGCTCAGCTTGTCCAAGGACCCTTTAAAATGCAGGCTGGTGGCGTTGAATCGAACCACTACCTTCCCAGAAGTGAACAACCTACTCTGAGCCTCAGTCACTGATTTACTGATGTGCTGGATTACACAAGTTCAATTACATTGAAATCATTATTACACTTTGAGTGTCAACCATATTTTAGATTATATTTGAGATGGGTAGGTTTATCTATTTGAGGCAGTGATTGGACTCATCATGATCTCCAACATCAGTCACAGTCCCCTTTGGCCTGAAGGGTTTTTGTTATTGTGTGGACTTTGTATTGGAGTCCCTCTTGGGCTAGGAGTTGAACATGTTATAACATACTACACACGTAAACTAAGCTAAGGTCTGTAGTGTGACCTGACCTAAGCTTAGGTCATGTTGCACAACAGAGGGAGATGGAAGAAAAGGACTGCAGTGTCACATCTTTACAATACGGACACTAATATAGTCCATTCCATTTTTTTTTTAATTACCACTTGGCATTTTGTTAAGTAGTACACAAGTATATTTTTTACTTATTTGTGTTACTATACATGTCAGGAGGATGTTGACATGTGTTAATGTTTATTTTCTGGAATAGATGTTCTGCTTTCATTTCAGCTCTTTATTCGTGTCAGTTACAAGTTTCCACAGTGGAGGGAAATATTAAAATGCCCATGGAAAATGCTCCACGCAGACTTGTCTCTATTTGTATGTAAAGTACATTTCAACAGTAATTGTTCAGCCAAAACATGGCTAAATGCATGCTTGTAATTGAGCAGCAAAGCATCAAAGAGGCCAGAATAAGTGCATTTGTAAGAACAAGTCTTCACAGCAAGTTTTAAAATATCCACAAAAAAACTTCTCAAAGTGCCACTGCAGCGTGATCCATTTGTCCTTTCATCCGTATCCTCGGTCTGATCCATTTGTCACTGCTCAGCTAAAATGCAGCCACATACACTTCAGAGTTTTGCAAAGCTTTGAGAAGGGTAATTTAGCCATATTTGAGAAAACAATGACATACTAATCATACAAATGGACATTGAAGAGGTGGGTTATTCTGCAGGAGTGGTTTGAGTAGCTCATGTCACACTTTTTCCCTCATTAAAACTTTTTACTCAAATCTATTTTTGAGTGATGGCATACCGCCGTCTGGAAAACCATAAACCTTCACAGCCAGTTCTCAATCCAGCTGATCAGCGCTGGGTAAGAGAATCCCCTCAGGGTTTACAACACTGGTCTGTATCTCTTACAAATTCATGTAGTCCAAGCTCAATGTGACACGTTGGTCCACTCTGCTTAGATATTTATGTTCTCTTGGATTTCCTAATTATAGCATGTCTGCTTTTAAAATGTGGCGGTTTGTTCTGCTGTAGCTAAGTAACTACTGTTTTAGCTGTTACACTCCACTGCAGAATGCAATCCCAGGACCTTGCTGCTTTTAAGAGTAAAAGAATCCTAATCTGAAGGTTAAAATTAGAGCAAATGTTAGTGTGATTTGATATAGGTGGTGTCTAGATGGAGATCATTCATTGTTAATTTATTTTTTATGTTGCAGAGCAATTGGGAATGGATTAAAAACATACAACTCACAAGTTTTTGCCTGAATGCATAAAAAAGATTTTTTTATGACTGCATGGATTAGTATATGTGGAAAACAACTTTTCTCTTCCTGTGAGAAGCAGTGGGAGTGTAAACACATCTCTCCACACGCTGGACCTCACATCGTCTTCCTCCATAACTAACTATAGATTTTAAATTAGCTCAGCTGTAAAATCAGCAACGACAGCTCCCTTACTAACCCTGGGTTGGTAATATGAAGGGGAAAAAACACCGAACTGGGACGTGTGGAATATTTTTTTCAGGAGCTGAAAAATTAGCTTTGTTCTTTTATCTGAGGGGATCAGCTGCTCAGACACCGGATCCTTCTTCAGTAAATTGGGCCTCAGATATCCTCTTGACTCCATTGTCAATCCATTGTTGTTGATTTTGAGGTGTTCTCTGCCTGATGCACAGAACATTTCATTTCTCAGTTCGAAGCTTTAAGAAAAATCAACACTATTACTATCATCAACAAATTTTCAAGGAACTCAGGCCCATATTTTAGCCACCAAAAAAAAAATTCTCATAATTTTATTAATAGTAGTAAGTAATAAGACTCCACATGTTTTCGACATGTTTGTCATTTCCTACGACTTCAAGAGCATTAATGTCCACTTTGGAAAACTTCCCTTGATTGCTCTGCCTCCAGACTTTATGATGAACAGAAGCATCACTGCATGTGTCTTAAATAACCAGATAGAGAGATTTAAATAACAGTTGTTTTTTTTTTCCAGTACCGCACCCACTAGATGGGTCTGCTCCCTGTCATTGCTTTGACAGGGTGACCTCGGGTGATGCACATTTAAATAGGAAAAAGTTTTTCATAGGATATCACAAAAGCAATCAATGCAAACACCGTTTGAGGGTGAGAATGGACAAGGTTAGCCAAGGCTGGAGGAGAACAGTGATGCTACCTGTCAACTTTATGATGTGGCCCCACAGGGCTGGGCCCCTGATCTAATGTGAATAAACAGGTGAATGACAGCAGGAAAAAAAAAGAATGGCGTCAACTTGATCAGCTGTCCACCTCTGTCAGAGCAAGGCTTTGTGTGAAAGCTGAGGTCCCTCCACATGTGACCTTTTGCAGTGGGTGGCGTGTGACATGAGCTGTTGAGCAGTGCTTTGAGTTAGGAAAAAAAAAAAGAAAAGAACCTGTTTCCTTTCAGAGCATCAGAGCCAAAAACAGGCTTAAGCTTTAACTTAAAGGGTTTCTAACATGAATCCAGCCTACGCTTCCTGAGCCACAGCAAAATCTCTGACTCTGAATGTTTCATACAATGGGAGCTGCAATTGTCCATTTTGGAGGAAAAAATAGTCGTATTTGTGGAATGTGATCTGCCAGTGAAAATGCTTTTTTTTTTCTTTCTTTCTTTTTCTTTTTCTTTACTCAATTTCAAAAGATTTTCTATCTCAACCCACAAACTTGGAGTTTAATTCTGAAGTGCTATTGTCATTGGTCATCTGGTGTACTCTGTAATATCCCTCCAATGAAGACAGATAATTGTTGCATGGAGAGCTGCATCCTGCTGGTGGGTCTTGTAAAAAAACCAAAAATTGTTTTGTGCACCTGTCAATCACCAGACAGTCTGGACAGACAATACAGGCGTGATGAAAGATATATTCAACAGAGCTGTTGCATTGTGTGCTACACTTCTGTTCAGCTTCCACAGCATTTTTGTTGTTATTACTGCAGCGGGATTATTTCCTTCTACAGTTGTCTCAGTTAATTTACATACAAAAGAACTGGTCCCCAAAGAAACATCAGCAACAAGCTGTTATTATTGCACAGGCCATAATGTTAGCGCTCTGTTCAGGAGCTTTGCAACGCTCAACCCTTTTCTTCTGCATATCATACTGCCTGAGCCACAATTCGCTGTATTACAAACAACAAAAGCTGAGACCCAATTTCACATGTGTCTATCACAGTGCGACTGTTTCCGCCAACCGCAGCTCTGCACCCTCCTAAATTTGCATGGCAGCAGGTCGGGGGGGGTGGGAAGAAGGAGAGCCCAAGGAGAGACACAGAGGGTGGGCGGGTAGGGGGGGCTCCATGTTTGTGTTTCTAGGCCAATGATCCGTGACCCCTCTTTCACACCCTGCTGATTGTTTACCGGGCTTACATGCACACACTTAAACAATGATGATGTTGTCTGCCACATGTAGTTCTTTCACTGCCCTCCAGTGGCTCTCTAATAATAGTACGACTCAGTGTCACTCACACACACGCACACACACACACACACACAAATTCTCCGGCATGCCACTCCACTAACCAATTCCAACAGCAGTGCTTGCTTGCACAAATGTTCCTGGAGCTGAAATGACAGGATCCACAGAGAAGATCCAATAAATGTTTACTTACTTCACTGCTATCATCATTTCACTTTATCTCATTTGGTGTCCCCAAGGCACAACATAAATTACTTTCAATACAATTATGGAAGTAACCAGTTACAGCCCTTGTCATTTCATCGTACAGTGTACAAATAAGCAGCACAACCCTCCACTTATTACTTGAAACCGTATTTTTAAGGCCAAATTGAATGTGGGGAAAGAACTCAGCAAAACAAAACCAGATGTGGTTCGGAGGGTTTCTCTCTGAGCCAAACCTTGAGGAATGCATGACTCTGGTGAAGGTTTTTTTTGTTATTGTTGTTGTTGGGGTTTTTTTTTTATGTTTTTTTTTTTTTTAGGAGGAGTAGGAGGAAGGTCAAGGGGTCAAAGGAGTTCATTATTGCGATGGGTCCACATGAAGAGCGTCTTCATTCATGAGGTCACTCCCCACAACAGGGGAATCACACTGGGGTCAGAGCTGCTGCAGGGTGCATGGGATGATGTGCGTGTGTGTGTCTATGTTGGTTGTAGTTATGGGGAGTGGGGGGTGGGGGTGGGGGTCAGTTAGACAGCAGGGGGCGTTATTGTGTTGTCTGAATACAGGAGTCCTCTATCGTCTCTGGCCTCTCACTCTCCCCTCTCTACCACAGCCAGATCAGATTGGGACGGAGGTTGAAAATAATGCTGCATGCTGGCTGAGACAACTAAAGCTTCCTGTCCCTTTAAGCTTGTTCGTTCTCATTTGGCATGTGAGTTACACAGGAATTTTTATTTTGCCTTCAAAGGAGCAGAGCTGAATCTGCTGTGTCTGGACAAAGAGCAGGCCGCGTCCTGAAGCAGAGGTTCTTTTGGGTCAACAAAACCATGTCCTCTTACACTTCTATACATAGAGAAATCATCTGAAACACACTCACAGCATGTGCTGTTTCGTTTAATGACTGTGGTTGTGCACATGCATGCAAACACCCAAGCGACCAAAGCCAACCTATAAATGCAGCTGAGGCAGAACATTTTACTGACTTTGCCAAAACACGATTATCTGCTTAGAAGTTCAAATCACCAACCCGGTGATTAAAAGAGCTCTTCAAAATTTCCATCAGAGCCCATAGCCGCCATGGATGAAAAACACAGAATTTTATCTCACAACTCATTCTGTCTTTCCCACTTTGCCTTCAATTCTCAAAGGACTAATATGTTCATTTTCAGTTTCAAATCTAAAGGTTTTGCATATTCGGTGTGTGTGCTTTCTCTGTTCCAGCCTGCTCTTGTTTGAAATTTAGTTGACCTTGTTATTACGGGCACATTGTATGGCACATTCTGGAAAATATCAGGTCCCCCCCTTTCACTGATGTAAGGATTACCAGGTGTTGACCCAGAATCCATTAACTCCTATTAGAGCCTGTCTTTCTTTTCTCTTTGGAGTGGTTGTGTCTATTTGTGCACACTTAGCAGATGGTTTTAGTCAACTCATTGCTGAGAATCCTTCTGATATTGAAGTTGAAATCTTTTGTATGGTAAATGTATGAATGATAATTAAAATGCAGCTACATTTTTTATGTCTTTCAAATGAGCATAGAGCTCTTTACAGTCTGTTTTGTATAAACTGCGTCTGAGCTTCAGGCCGCTTTACCATGATCCAAGTCTGTGGTGTGCTACTGACTGGAAAATGTCATACTCAATATACCAACAATGAGACATTTATTGTTTTTGTTTGTGTTTTCTTCTCTTTGTTAACAATCCCACAAAGCAGTGGCTATGAGCTCAAGTGATTTATAATATGGTCATTTTGAAAGCTGTATTTCTTGTATGAATAATGCTATTCAAATAAACTAATGATGACTGGATGGCTGATTTTTATTTATACACACAGTCTGGAGGTCAAAAGGAATCTGTTGCCATACTCTTGAGGTCATGGAGCGGACTTTGCAGCTGATTCCTGTTCTTCCTCCCTCAGCTACTCTTCCTTGTTCTTTATGTAAAAGTCAAGCTCTCTGAGTGGACGCTTGCTTTTAGTGCTGGGACTGGACGAACAAGTAGTTGTGTTTTTTACTTGTGTTATTTAGAACCCACTGAGTCATCGCCAGCTCCCACACATTCAATCTTGAGATTGTCTCATGTTATTACAAAGGTTGGCTAGTTGGCATTAGGTGTTTGAGATAAACACAAATGGCCAGCCTCTTAACCACAGACTTAATACGGAGATGGACATAGACAAAGTGGCCCTTAATTATGCCGAACTTCATGAAATTTAAATGGGTGAGTTACATAAAAATCCATGGCCCCTTCAGTTGAGATGAAGGAAAAAGTTAGCTACAGAGACAAAAACCCTTTTTTGTACCAGCCTGTAAACACATTTATTCCTGGTGAAAGATGTGGTTAAGCGACAGTTACCAATGCAGCTGTTTAATTTTCTGAGTAGCTGGTGGATATTATGAGATATTCATACTTATTTTTGGTGCCCACCCACAGTAACATAACACCAAGCAGATTTCTTTTAAAACTATTAATAATTTAGAGTTTTCCAAGGTTACCTGTTATCTAAGTATAACAATCTAATGATGATGTGTCTGTGATTTGAAAACTTTTCTCCAAACTTTTCTCTGACATTGTGCAATGGCATCTTTAATGTGAAACCCATCTTAGAACCATTAAAACCTGGCCAAGTTTTACCCCCTCAAAAATCTTTCCCTCTGCACCTGGTGTCTGTCAAGCGAAGCCATTACAAAAGACCAGTTGAGGCGTATCCTTTAAGAGGGTCATGTGTTCAGATTTCCTTTCACTTTTTTCTCCCCTTGAACTTCTGAGGGATGTGCGTGAGCTTAAATGCCTTGCTTTGGATAGGGTTATAGCATAAAAACCAGCTCCGCCATCCTCCTGTTCCAGCGATTCAGCAGAGCATTCAGGACAAATTTTGTTAGGGTCTTTTTTCTGTGTGTGTGTGTGTGTGTGTGTGTGTTGATTGTTGTTTGTCTTTAAGTCTGACTGCTTTGTCAGCCTTTGGAGTCACAGAAAGAGAGAACGGTTTGATAGAGAGGAATGAGAATGACTTACCAGGAGTTGTGTTGATTAAATGCTGCAACAAAAGATCCTCAAAGAAGTTTTGTTTTGGCACAGCTGCCTTTACTGGTAGAAATACACAAAAATAGCAGTCAAGTCATGTAAAACCAGGCAAAGCCATCATGTTGTTCTGTAACACAATGTTGTCTTGCATCTGTTTTCGCCTGTACTTAGTGCATTTTGTTTGCATAACCTTTGAAAGTAATTGCCCTGACACAAGTGAAGACAACCTGAATATTCCCTAACAAGGCATTAATGAGATGAGGTCATACCAAAACACTGAACCCTGTGTCTGTCATCCTCTTTCCCCTTTGAGCTAATTGTTGTAATAGTTATCATCATTACCCTCCTCATTATCCCAATCAGCACTGGTAATCGCCACCACTGTTATTGTGACCACCTTTGTTGCCACAGCTTAATTATCATTATACCTGTAATTGTCATCACCCAACACATTAGCATCATTGGTACAAAGTTGAATTACCAGTGAAGTTACAGAGCAGTTTGCTTATGATTTCTGTTGTTTTGAAGCTTTGGCTTGGATGGATGGTCATGAAGCCAGTCTGGCAATTAGCATTCAAAGTTGCAACAGTAAATAGGAGATCATTTTCTGTCATTGCTGTTGCTGACGGGGAAGGTTTCCCTGTTGTTTAACTGTGCAGAACCGATTTTAATTTGAAGAAACAACAAATGGCTGGCTCTGCGCCACGGAGGCTTTTATTTTCCAAGGCTCCTCTTCATCATCATCTGAGAGGCTGCTCGTCAAGTAACCTGGCCCAGATAAGATTGAGGAGTCTGTGTGTAAGCTCCAATTTGACTCATGAAGCGGATGTTCCCTTTTAAAAAACATTGTCTTCTCACTTGACATTTCTCAATTGTGTTCAGGGGAAGGGAAGGGAGGGTATGGCTCGTATTGTTTTTATAGCAGCCCCGCAGCGGGAGGTAGTTCTGCGGCAACT
The DNA here is from genome assembly GCA_034769265.1 of Remorina albescens. Lineage (NCBI taxonomy): Eukaryota > Metazoa > Chordata > Actinopteri > Carangiformes > Echeneidae > Remorina > Remorina albescens. The sequence goes on from CM068494.1 coordinate 7,286,533, forward strand.
GTGTCTTTTCCTCCAACTGCTGTTCAGACATGTTGCAGTTTTCCATCTCCAAACTGGATGTGTGCATTAAGAGATTCCAGCATTCCTTGCAATCCTCTCCTTTCTCTCCTCCTCCTCCTTCACTTTTATGGATTCTGTCTTCCTGTTCTCTGTGCTTTTCAGCCCAGACTCAGGTCAGAGAGATGGATGTTGTGTAATGAGTGTAATTGCGCTAATCCTTCCGTTTTCACAGCACTTTAATTTGTTCATGCTGTTACCTAATCTTTATTAGGCCATAATTTGTATTCTGTGTATGATTACATTTCCTCTTCCAGTGGTTTGGCAATCATGTGCGCCGCGCTCTCGTGCTGGCTTGCACAATACTTGTTGTTACTTTGACCGACTTGTAAATAACAAACATGAAGGCAAGACCTGCGCTGAGAATCCACATTAACAAGAAAAAGTGGCCCATCCAGATGTTCTCTGTTACGTTCAAAGTCTGCTTCCCGCCTGCTAACCTACACTGACGTGACTTAGACATTTAATTGAGTCGTGACATTCAATTATTTGGTGCCTGCTTGTCTCCAACTCTCAAACTTTTGTTGATTTTTCATGTACAACACATTAAACAGTCCAGCAGAGAGAATATTAGGTATGTAATTTAGTGGTTTGTGGACAGCTCCTGGGCTGTGCCGTGCCATGTCTGAGATGTCAGGGAGAATGCTTTCAGGTCAGTAGTTGTTTATTTTGAGAGCTTTCAGGAGGGGGAGAAAAAAAGCCCTGTCACAATCACAGCAACGCTGCTGATAAGCTCCACTTTATAGTGTGTCGTCTCTTCTTTCACCCTCTTCCATCTGATAGGAAGCTCTCAGATGTGTAAACAGAGTCTGGTGTCAGTCCCATGCTGTTTGAGTATGAGTAATGCAAAAAGACGCCTTGACGCCTCGGGGACAGACAGATTTGCAGCACAAGTAGTGGCGACAACGTGACTCCTGTAGGCCATATCTTTGGTTACCACCAACCCTAGTCAATGCGCCTGCTGCAGCATTTGAGGAAGCAGAGTGGAGGCGAGGGTGTAGTGGATGCACTGTTAGACTCATTATCATCAGAGGCACATTTTTCCTCGGCCGCACTGGCTTCAGCACCGCAAATCTCCTCCATCTGATTCTTTGACTCCTCATTTCCCCACTGATTCTGAGAGGAAAGTCCCTCCACCACTATCTGAAGGGTCTAATTTAGCTCTTACTCTGTCCAGTATTTTGTTCTTAAGAGAGCAGCTCAGCCCAGGTGGCTGGAGTCTGAGGTAGGAGCCAACTTGACCTGGATGCTCATGTTGGAGCCTCTGAGAAGTAACAGCAGCAAATCTTCTTTGATTAATCCTCTCAGTGCAAAAGCCCTACAAAGATTTTCGGATATTCAGCTCATGGAGAATGCTTGTTGTTCTGAAATTTGCATTCATATATGACAAACATGTTAGCAGAGATTAAGGCCAGTTCAACTAATACAGCTTATTATATTACAAAATTGTATGTGGCACAAACACTGCACACTCTGTCCACTTTCCACTGGCAGCCTGAGCCACAGGTCAGAATGTCAGCAAGAACACGGGCCAGGTGGCATCTGAGAAAGAGCAGCCGCATGCTCGTCCTTTGGAGATTAGATGAGTTAGCATGCCAGAATGAATCAATGCTGACAGGAGTCCCCAAAGTCAATGGCAGAGAAATTTGGTAACCAATCTCACGGGCTCTTTTCTGCTCCTGCTGCCTCCAACTCATCCACCTCATGACCTGCAGTGAAACGCGTCAGGTTGGACTAAGCCAAAGAGACAGTTTCGGGCCACGGTCAGTACCTTGCTGCAGTTTCTCAGGTCATTTCAGTTGTCGTTATACTCCCAGCGCACAACTGGCCCACAGTGCAACCCAACACAGGATGACATTTCCACACACACAACCACAAAATAGCAGCAAAGCAGTTTGCATTAGAGTTTTAGGAGTTTGATGCCTTAGAAGACAAAACCAGTGTTTGTCCTAACAACTTGAGTATTGTGCCAGAGTAGAAGGAAAAAGAGTCGGCATCCATTGTGGTTAAGAGCTAAGATGAGTATAATATGTAATGCAGTTTGTCAGACCGAGGAACGTTGCATTCAAAACAGAGAAAAAGGGTGTCATTCATGAAGTGAAGCAACACCTTTATTCTGGGGCAGAGACAGATTGCAAGCACTTGCCGTAGACATGTTTAATTCACTCACTGTCTTCCCTGTTTGGTCTGCCTCACTTCAGCTGAGACCAATCTTCTCTTCCACAGTCCTCCATTGACTAAGATGATCCAAACCTTGTAGGTTCAAAATACCTTTTTTAAAACGTCTTCCTCTCTTTCAGGTTGTCCTGACGGATGAAAGCCTCGCCGTTAGCCACCGTCGGTTCAGCAGTGCAAGCAGCCGACATTAGATCAACTATCCGTTCCATTATCCCTGATGTTTAGTTGAAAAGCTGTGAGAGAGATGTTAAATCACATGATGTGGTTAAACTTTTACTTCCCTCTCGCTCCTTGTTTCTTAAAATGCTGAAGTGCCGGGGAAAAGCAAGTGTTGTTTCATCTCTGCATAGAGTTTGCAGCATACCTGAAAGGTCAGTTTCTCTTGTCTATAAATTAACTTTTTTTGATTGAAAATCTTTCTAAGTTGTCACTGTCTGAACACGCAGCTACTAAAATGGTAAAAAAAATATATCCATGTATATATTTTGTCTGTCACATCAAATGAATGATAGACGTAGAGACGATAGCGGGGACTGTCAGTTTTGTATCATTTTACTGGTATGAAGTCAAAATAACTGTCAACATGTCTTTTCTCGGTCTATTATGGCTGCTAGACACACCTGCCAGAGACGGGTGCCAAAAAGACAATCAAGACACCACGCACATGTGAGTCATCCTAATGCTTCCGATTTGTATAGACTAGATTCTTTAGAAAATGCAGCATTTCATGTTACAGTTACATTGTAACTTAATAACCGCTCTGGTTTTGCACTTGACCAGAGATGTAGCCCCCTTACTTAGCTGTGGTCATCCCCACCTCCCCCACTTCTCATGGCTTTGATTCTCACTTTTTTTTTTTACTTGATTAGAAGCTGAAATGTGATCAAAATGGTCCAGGTCTGTATGCATCGCTAATAGTCAGATTCAGCTGATGGAAGCCTGTGAGTGCTGATGCTAAACAGGAGCAGATGCAGAGGAGCTGACACAGGAAGCAGAGTCATACTAGTGTTCAGCCCAAGGGGATCACATCACCTTGCATCAGTAAAACTGCCGGGGCAGCGTCAACACCCTCAGCATCTGGCCTACAACATTTCACATTTAAAAGGAAGGCTGGTTCATTTTTGATACCCTGTTCAATACAGATCAAAGCAACTCTAACATGCAGACCAGATCCCTGTTCTTCATATGTGGATAACCAAATTATCCAAAGCTGCCGCTAGAATTCATCTAGAACTATCATTGAACCTGCTGATTGCAGGTTATTCACAGTTAACGGCATCATGACAAAGATGTTTTAGGAATAGTTTTTATTCTAGCTTTATGGTATTCTTCAGAATATTTTTGGGATGATGAGAAGTGACACTGTTGGTGTTATTATCGCTTTGATTTTCACAATTAAGGATCTCCTATACTAATATTTCCAAAAAAGAAAAGTCTAATAAAGGTTAGTGGTAGACAATTACATTTATTCATTCAAATAAATGATACTGCAAAAGAAATTCAGTTTTTATGAGTCCGCATTGGACATAATACTATTCGTGAACTGAAAGTCCAAAAGGATAACAACACAATTTACATAACATACAAAAACAACTTAAATTTGAGAAAAAATAAATAAATAACTGAGACTTAATCTAATGGGGTTTTATTTTAAATTAAAATAGTGATTTTCCATTTTCGCACCTTATTTAATGATTTTTTTTTTACCCAGCAAAAAACCTGTTAGATTTACAAAGATTTTAAAGAATAAGAAACTTTTGTTTTCTTGTATTCCCATAAAAATGTAATGATCATTTTCACTGAATTTTACATTGAGCATATACAGAACAGTGCAGGACCAATGACACCCGTGACAACTGAGGAGCCTACACAAAATATTGAAGTCACAATATGTCCAAGTGAAATTTCCAGATCACTCTAACTGTTTGTCCATTTCTTTGAGTGTTACTGCAACACTTAGGGAAGAAATGTGAACCTCTTGGCAGAAGTTTGTTCTAAAGGCATGATGCAAGCATTCCCATCATGATAACATTGCTTCATAGTACTACCGGTGGTCCACAGGGTCCCTTGAAGTCCTTACCAAAAAGAGCAGACCCATCGAGAGCTCAAAAAGAAACAAATGTTACAGGAAAACAAAAAGAGGAGAACTAACTTCACACTGATAAAAAAAAAAAAAAAAGAGCTCCCTCTGATTTTTCTCCATAACTATAAAGATTTCATTCCTCTCACTACACCCTCCTGGCTCCAAGCCCTCTTCTTTGCAAGAAAATGGAAGTTAATGTCAAGAGAAATGACTTCACTCTTCTGTCTGGAGAGAAGAACTGAGATCTGATCAAGGGGAAGTACTGAAAAAAAAACAAAAAAACAACCCAACTCCAAGTCCACCCTTCATTGCTCACAATAGATGTTCTATTTTAGCTCTGTCAAAGAGACAAATGAAACACTTTTGGACAAGGCATTAGAGAACATCTGCTAGGGATTACTTCTCCAGGGTGTTGATCAAGAGTAGCCTTCTTCAACTCAAGACAATGATCAAAAGCAGTCATGATGCCCATGTGCCTATGTTAAACACAAATAGTCCACTGTGGCTTTTGTTGCTGCATTTTATGTCCTGATTGTTCTTGTATGGTTAGACTGAAACATACTATGTTTTTTTGTTCCCAACACTAATCTTCACGACACTAGAAATGTGACTGCATGAATACTCAGAGGCGTAATACAATGAGCTCATGTGCATTGCACATATGAACGCATATTACCCTCAGAGGCTCACTGTCATTGAAATTTTACAAGATTCAACACTCTAACACTCTAACTTTCTAATTAAAAGAGACGTGACACTGACTTATTCTCCTACTTATTACCACTATCACTATGGCTACAGTATGTCAGTGAATACAGTTTACGCCCATTTTCTGAGCTGTCGTCAACCACTTCACCAACTGAACTCTCCAACTCTCACCACATCTGTTTTCCATCTTCCCTCTTCCTCTCTTCCTCTTGACACAGGAGATTGTTTGCCTTTATGATGTAAGCTACATACTGTGAGTGTTATAGATTTTGGAGGGGAGTAGTTGGGGAAGGTCAGAAATAGAAAAGAAGAGCCTTATTTGAAAGGATCCATAGAAAACCCTGTTTGAAAAGACCACATTGAGGATGGGACAATGTTTTGTGATACTGAAAACATTTTTTGGCCTTGTGAACGACAATGGATGGCAATGTCCACCACATTTGTCCAGCCTGAAGTATCTCAACAGCTATTTCATGGCTTGCTTGTGAATTTATAAGGAAATGCTTTTCCAATGCTTTTTTTCCTTTAATGCCATCACAATTTTTTACTGTGGATCATATTTTGAAATTTCATATTTCAACATCTACCAGATGGATTGAAGTTAGTGGTTACCAGATGATGAATCAGCTGTATTGTTTAACCTACATGATAAACATGGTAAACAATCGCAATTAAAAAAAAAAAAAAAATCAAAGTTTTATTCAGAATGTTGTATAACAGAGCTGTAATGTGCAAGCAGGCGGATCCATGTTTCATTTATTACCTTGTACTCAAAGTCTGCTTTCAGAAAATAAGAAAAGGCCCTAGTTGTTAATGCTTGATGGAGGTAAAAACTTTGCAAAGCAAGCAGTAGTAGCCTCTGTAATTTTGCAAGGAGGCAATCACATCCTTGTCCATGCTATCACTGCCGAAAGTACGGTTGAGTTTGAAGTCAGAATTCGAGCAAACACTCCCAGTTTTCTTTCTTTTTTTTTGTTGTATGTGGTGCCGCTCCAGGTTTCGTCTCACAGATAACAGGCTTGGTTTTTCTGGTTTCTAATTTTTGGAGAGTGTTGTTCATTTTGGAAAGTTGTTTTTTTTAATTTTTTTTTTAAACAGTCAGGAGGTGTTGAAAAAGGAAACGCTAATTTGTGCTCTGCACGAGCATGGCTGTGAGCACAGCATGGGACATAATTTGAAAGCCAGGATTTTATATGCAAAAGCTAACTTACTTTTACATCGTAAAGTGGATGTAATCAGCAGAACACATTTCTGCTGCTGTTCACAACTGCAGCTTTACCATAAATGCACATAATGTTAAAGAGGCAGCTTGTGAGCCACACACTGCAATCAACAGGAAACACAGCTACTATATATCTGAATCTCCTCGAGCCCACGTTTTATTTTTATGACAAGGCCAACAAAATAGGGCAGTGATACTGAACATTATTCATCATTCATATCAGTGACACTTCTCTGGAGCAGAAATGTCTCATTAGGCAGGTCAGGACCTGACTGATGGCTTCTTGTTTCACAGATCTCTCCTACCTGACAAGCAGTGCTCAGACGGCAGGAGGAGACGTGCCTCAGTTGTCCCGCATGCATCTCTGCATCTGTGTGTGGATAGCATAGAGCCAGCACACAGATAAGCCATTTGATTTTCTGGCCTGGGAACAAAAGAGTGTTGACGTTTCTCAAAAACCCTGCTATGCTAAAGACACACGATAATAAAGTGCAGCCCCATTGAAAGAAAGAGAGAAAAAAAGAAAACTGTCCTGCATGCTGTTTTCTCCTGAGCTTGATGTTTAAAATGTCATCCTGAGGGTTAGGTTTTACACAACCCTGTGAACTGATTCAGATCTAGAGGGGAAATTAGCTTTTAACATGAAAGCTCCTCTGCGGGGTATGTAAATAGCACCCAGAGCTCAAGGATATAAATATGTATCATCTTCCATTCAAGTTCTAATGTCAGACTGCTTGGCTAGAAAGGGAGATCTCAACTTTCAAGTGGAAAGATGTATTCAGTGTGAGATTTACCATATCCCTGAAAATTGCAAGTGAATTAAACTGCAACAAGACAACAAATCCACAATCATACCACCGATTCTGTGAGGCTGTACTAAGACACAGTGCTGCTTTGAGGTAAATGCTAATATCAGCTATCTATTATTCTCAAACTGACAATGACAAGGTGATCCCCAGTCACCATCTTATTTAAAGGGCTATTTGTAAGTTTTCTTTGGTGTGATAAGTGGGCTCTCCTTTGGAGTGAACGGAAGTGACTGGTGCTTGCAAGGAGCATCATCGTCTCTATACAATACAATACAATGGAAGAGGGCATAATACGCACTCGGAGAGGTGCAATAATTTCAGGACAAATTAGAGGGTTAACTTGTGAACTTCAGTAGAGGAAAAGATGTAAAAATAAAAACCTGGGCAGTGTTTAGTACCTCTTGAGACAACTCATGTGGAGTGAAGGAAAGAAATTTGATGCCGAAATCCCATTTCTTCTAGCATGGCGAGTACTCAGCTGCTATTGTTGGTTATGTGGCAACAATAAAACTTACAAATAGTTTAAGCACATCTGCATTGCAATATTTGCTAATTAACTAAACAAAAAGTCAACACGTCCCATTAATAAAAAAAATAAATAAATAAATACGTTTGACACTTTGTTGTCTAAAATAACACAAGAGGCATTTTCAAAGGCTGCATTACTATTGACAGACACATATATAGAAAGAGAGAGACAGAATGATCATGGTTTTGGTTGAAGTGATTCTTTATCAGAGTGATATTTATCATTTATGTGGCTACTTTTTTTAAGGGTAAGGCACCATCACTGCCATGATTCCACTAATAATAGTTATATTAATAATATTCTTATACTACTGTGCATTGATTGGAAAGAGGAGCCAAACAGCAATTCCCATGTTAAAAAAAATGAAGCCACTGTGCACCACCTTTCCACTGTGAGTTCCTCTCAATAGTAACTGTGTTGCCCTCGCAAACTCCATTGTATGAAGCCGATAACTGATCCCTTGTGTAGCCTATGTTCTATGAAGGCGTCTGGCACTTTTTTTTGCATATGATGTAGAATTGTCCTCCAGTCTCACAGTTCTGGTCTAAGATGGCAACCAAGTTTTCTGATTTAGTATCAGTGACCATACCAGTGACTCTGCCTGTCCTTTTGCTAACTGATCTGTCAGAGGTTAATATTACTAAACTTAAAAAGCACACTGTATTAGCTGGCATGACAGCTGCCAAGACGTTGGTAGCCTCACGATGGAAACCTCCCCATTCTCTTGCCATAAGACACTGGGCACTTACCTTCCTAGATATAATTTATTTAGAACTGTCAACTATTAGAATTAATGGCGCGAATGAGGCTTCCACAAACAACTGGCATGCAGCAGCTGATTCAGTGAAAGAATTTAGGATGTCACCTGAGAGAGCGTGAATATGGTGGTGCCCCCCCCCCCTTCCATATTGATCAGCGGGTTCGGGTTCGGTTCCCAGCCTGGGCCCTTTCTGTGTGGAGTTTGTTCTCCCCGTGCCTGCGTGGGTTTCCTCCCACCGTCCAAAGACATCATGTTTGGGTTAACTGGTGACTCTAAATTGTCTGTAGGTCTGAGTGTGAGTGTGAGTGGTTGTTGGTCTCTGTCTGTCTCTGTATGTTGGCCCTGTGATGGACTGACGACCTGTCCAGGGTGTAGCACGCCCTCACCCAAGTGAGCTGGGATTGGCCGGAAACGGATAAGCAGTAGCAGATGAATGAATGAATGAACCATGAATTGACATGTAAAACAAAAAAATTACTGGGATGCATCATCTGGGAACCCTGAATGTCTCCTTCACATTTCATGACCACAGATTTCAGACTGGGCTCAAGGGATGAAAGGATTTAAATACCACAAACAGGTATAAAGGCAAATTGTAAATAATCCCTTGACTTGAGGATGCACCAAAAAAATTTTAAAGCATGTTGATGGATTGTTTAAATAGACCTTCATTAATAAGCGTTTTTTTTTTTTTAACATCTCCTAAAATTTCCCCAAATTTCAGCACCTTCACTTTTGGTTGATTTGATTTAGTTATTTAAGTAGCTGTTCTTTTTGAAATTTTATAGTATCAAAACACTGCAATATACCCTTTTGTCACTGCATATTCCCATCCATCATTTCCAACTTGTCAACAGACTATAATGTCTCTCTGCTGCGTCATTTGACTTCAGTTCCCTGGCTGTTGCCCTCAGCACAGCAAAGTGAGGTTGGCTTGAAATAAGCTTCGCAGAGAGGAATGCTTTGTTTGAACATCACTTGTACATCATCAAGAAAACCAGCAGCACAGGAGGCGATAGGTCAGAACATAGGGGAGGAAAGCCAACAGGAGAAGCCTCAGATGTGACTTTGATACACTGTAAGACGCAGCACGAGCAGAAGAATGTTCTCCTCAGAGCAGAGATCCCATTTCCACATAATCTAAGCCTGTTAGTGGGGGTCCTGAGCTTTACTGACCCATCCATCAGCCCTGTTTACATTCCCTCTTGTAAATTCTCAACTAGCTCTGTGTCTAACTGCCCAACTCTCCTTTGAATTCCCTGTGATGATGGCACCCCAACCCCAACCTCCACCCCAGCTCCTTGTTTATGTATTCCATAGTTGTTCCAGATGTTGGAAATGATTGAGAGTCAGTGTTCTGAGAAATCGCTTGCAGCTCAGTTATGTGGGGAGCTTTCATCAATGACACAGATCATTACAGTTTCAGTTTGCTACTGTGTCATTTGAAGGAGGACGCAGTGATCTAAAACGGCAAAAACTGTTAAAACATAATGAAGATTGATGAGAATTTACTATCTGACTGACTCTATTCATGTATTTGCAATTGTGAGACATTTAATGTGACTGTCTAAGATCATTTTCGCAGAGATGATCTAAGAGATAAGCTAACCCCTTTTAGTAACACCGACATTTCTGTGGTGTTTATTATCTGCCTTCAGGACACATGACCAAAAGAACAGACACCCTCTATCTGTGCCGGAAAGCACAAGAAACTGAATGCGCTTCAATCCAAGTATGAGCAGAGTGAAAATTGAAGTACGAATGGAAAATAAGGGGAAAGGGCTCTCAAAGTGCAGTCTGCCTTTAACTTAACTCAATTTTCACAAGGCAAGGTTAAAAAAAGCAAAGCTCGCAGCTTGTCACGGATGCCAGTAACAATTCAGCCTATGCCACCAATGGGGTATAGGCCAGAACAGCTTTTTTCAACTCGTTTTAGTTGCAGTCTTGCTAGCCTCAATTGCATAGTAGCACCCTGATATACACAATACCTCTGCTGAGACTCTGTTCCTCTACTTACAGAAATCAATACTTTAAAGAAGGAGCCACGTTTAAATGGGCACCGAAACAACATCAAAAAAAAGATACGCCCAATTCATCATTTTCACCACTTCTCTTTCCAGTTCATGGTACCCGTGTTAGCTAAACAGCATTGCTTTTCTGTAACTCTACTCTATTTCGTTTAATGTGACCCAAAGGCACATTAACTTTCATCAATCAGACACACCCCAGAAAAAAAAAAGGAAAAAAAAAAAGCAGAACATCTAAGCAGCCTTACCTCTGAGACGGGGAGGTATTGCTAATGGACCAAAGCCATTTAAAGATAGTCTCGCTTCGTACCTTCATTTCTCAGCTGTACTGCACGCTTCAATTAATAGATAGGGACACACTGAGGAGAAAGCAAGGGCTTATTTCTAAAGTAATAAAACAGAAGTTTACTTTCTAGCATCTCCAGGTATAACACAAGTACATACAAGCATATACAAGTGTTATTAATTAAGTTTCATTAATGCTATCTGTCTGCTCTCTAAAGGCATGGTGTATTGGACTCACATTTCAGTGTAGCACCGCTAAAACTGCAAAGCTAATACTAGCGCCTGTTTTCCTTTAAGCTGTTTTTTCTAAAAGTCCATCCGACTTTTTACACTTGCAGCCCTTCACAACCAGCCTGTGTTTTTGTATCAAACTCAAACAGCTATGGCATGAAAAAGTAAGTTAATACGCATGGCTCGTGGGTTTTTTTTTTGGTTTTTTTTTTTTGCTTGGTTTCTTTGGGGGGGTGGGGGAGTGGGAGGGTTGTTTTAATGCTTAAAAGCCATGATAAGTTTAACAACACTGACAAAGCAGTTTAACCTTTAAGTAATATCTTTTTTATTTTATGGAATGATAGTAATTAGGCCAGATAAGCAGCCATCTATGATATAAAAGGAGGAATAGAAGTTTTAATTGTATAGATTTTATTGTTGCCTGTCAGCTTACAACACAATTTGGCCTTTGGCAGAGTGTGAAGCATCCATGTGGCATTTAAAAGATTCCAGACATATGTCTGTTTAAGACACCAATAATGGCAATCAGACCACCAGGGCAGTGACACACTCTGAGTGCTGATACGGTTGATGTCAGTCAGTCGGGATCTGTTCCTGTCTCAAATCCAGACGCTGCAAGAAAAACAGCCACTCCCAGTTGGAGGCTTTGCAACCTTTCATCAAATGAAACATCCATAAACGACGAAATCTGGTAGGATTCCAATCATCTAGACGATGAATCTGTGCTACCATAATGAGAGACACACTGGGAATTTTCACATTGAATATTAAGGGAGACTTATTTTAGGGAGCCCATTTTTCAAGCTCTGTGTAAGCCCACTATTTCACTTGAGACAACTTATCATATTTATTATGACTTTGGCTCTAATTAATCCTGCAGCCACCAAGTGTGGTAGTATTAGTGGTTGAAATGTGACCTATTTTCTGCCTCCAAGTCCAGCCTCTAACTGAGACATTCTTTAGATAAATAGCTTTTCAAGGAAAGCTCCCTTTTTTGCGGTACATGCAGGAGCTCCTTCTTTCCCTCCTCTCTGTGACAACTTTGATGGTCAATTATATTTAATAAACAGTTAGGGCACAGAAATAAATCAATTTCAGGAGGGCCTAATCCTCCTTCTCAAGCAGACTGTGAAGCCGCAAGTCCTGAAGAAATGTTTGAAAATGAACCGTAATGGAACACATATGTCATGCTGCAGAGGTCCTTGGGAGCCCCACATCCCAATCTGCTCACTGCCGGCTCCTTCAGCAAGGAACTAACATGTATGACATGTAGAGCAAAGATGCTGTTCTTCATCCGCTATATATATTTTTCTAGCGGATTTGTGGATGATATTTTGAACCCATGTGTTGTGTTCATCAAGGCCCTTTTAATTATACTATCTGCACATGACAGGGGTAACATTTCAGCAGCAGATGCCCAGCTCCACACGTGTGGTTGGGATAGTTTACAAACTCTTGGGCTAGAGGTTTGGTGCTTTCACCAATCTGGTTAACCCTGGGTATCTGAGAGACACTCAAGACGCTGCTGGCAAAACTACACATACACAAACAAGCAATTTCTGAGATACGCCATTCACAAAAACACTTTTTTTTTTTTTTTTATCCTAATAGCTTCAATTCTAATGGACTGTTTGTACGTACATGAAGCCATCAGCAGCCTGACAATGGTTACAAATGTTTGCCCTTTTCAACCTTCACACTCAGTGTTGCAATTTTATTTATTCATTAGCTCTTTAACCAGCTCATTGAAAAACCGTCTTAGTTACTAAGCATCTTGAGGAAAGCAGAGCTGGTCTATCTGAAATGTGGCGCTGACTACTATTGATTTTTTTGTCTGTTTTTGGGAGTTGATTGTCCATTGCTAAGCAACAGTGGACAGTTGGTGCTGTTCCAGAAGGTTAATGATGAGGCTTTGACCACAGGGACTCCACATCTTTGCTGCACATCCTCTGCGGTTTATTGCTGAAGTAGGGGGAGAAGAGGGGGCAAATTTTTAGAGACTAATTGCAGGGCAGCATCTATACTGGAGAACAGTTGGCTCTGCGGGAATCCCACTGTTCCGCTCCTCTTCACTGCTTGCTTTAAAAATTGACATGTGACTGAGGAACTGTGAAAGCAGTTAATTTTCTAATTTTGTACGGTGTTACCCTTATGTTGATATATAAATTGAGTGTTTATCTAAAGGAGCTGATTTGCTGGAGACAGCCCATCTCTCCACAGTAAGTTCTTGAACAGTTTAATCATGTATGACTTTATTTGCAATTTGCATCTTTTTCTGCAGCCATGTTGAACCTGTACTGCAATAGAACTTCACGTGTCCATGGAACTGTGGAAAAAGTGTGTAAATATGACCTAATTAGCTTTCCTCAAGGTAAATCCCCTGTGAGAAAACACTGATTTGCATCATGTAGGGTATATTAGGCATTCTGTCAATCCTACAGGGAGCAGAGTGTGTTTAGATCACTGATACAACAAAGTTAATATGCATGGAAGCCTGAGCTAGGGCGAACAGAACTCTCACTCCAGAGGATCTGTGAAATTACCAGAAAAGTCATCAACTGTGTGGTTCTGGCATTGAAAGCACAAACATCACATGATAGCTCAGTTCGTCTGCCTCCAAAATGGCACTCAATCATGTACAGATGTGTCATTTTGGACAGATGATCTATTATTATTGGCACACTGAAGCAAAATTGTTGAATTTGATGATGATTTTTTTTTCTTTTTGTCTACCAAAGAAGCAAAAACATTTATCCAAGCAACTTAAACTCTGAATAATCAGAGCCTTGATTTGCAAGATTTGCACTGAATTTGGTTTTGTAAGAGGGGTTCAATCAACTCAAAGTTTTCACAGCAAATATTGCAAAATAACCATGTTCAACAAGTTAGAATGCTACATTTGACCAACATATGTGTTAATAATGTGGACTTCATTGTGTGATACTGTGTATTTTAGAGTTAGTTCTCCCTTTTTATCTTACACATCCAAAAAGTTTTTAAATGCAGCGAGGCTGTTCTCTGGACACCAATGGACACTTTAGAATCACCAGTTACCCAAGCTGGGTTTGCTACAATGGCTCACTTGATGGGTGGCATCCGATGAGGCAACTGCAGGGGGTCTGAGTGAATCCAGCCTGTGGCCTTTTGCTGTCTGTCATCCTATCCTCCTTCTTTTTTTTCTGTCTCTCTCTCAATTTCCACAAGGTCCCCAAAAGAAACAACAGCCAAAAAATCTAATGTATGGGAGGAGACGAGAACATTCACACTCCACACCGGCCCCAGGCTGCAGGCTCAAACCCAGTGCCTTCTGTGAGGCAACAGTGTTAACCCCTGCCCCACCATATCACCTCAACCACAAATTTCTCTACCAAAATTCAAGGCCGTGAAGTCCATAGCTGTCAGGACGTTTCACTCACAACCACAAATTACAGCCTCATGGTGGCACTGGATGAATTGGTGGGGGATCACTGAAGATGATAACATTCATCTTCTGGGAACCGTGAGTATCTCTACAGAAGGTCATAATAAATCGCCCAACTGCTGTTGAGATTATTTCAATTTTGTGCACAGACCATTAGGTTATTAGGCCAAAAGCATCTAAAGGGCAATGTTGAGATCCTGGGCAAAATGAGAACAGTACAATTCCAAGCAGTACAGATTTATGTCACTAATATGGGTGGAGCCTTCCATAATGCAGCTCGAATGCATCTTGTCAACGTCCATGTCTTCACTTCCACTTTTTAATTTGTAGTTTTTAAACTTTTGAACTTTTTAAAATTCACCTTTTAAATTAGTTGTAAAGTTTAACTGTTCAAATGTGTCAGTGAAATAACACCATTTATATTGACTATAATACACCAGACGAGTGGATGTTTCAAAGGACGGGCAAGATATGTGTCATGCAAATGTTATCTTCGGCAGTATGGTATATTCTAAAAGTGGCTTTCGTCCTCCGTTATTACATCTCTGCATGATGAGTAGGACTTCCAATTATGAATAAATGGGTTAGGATTCGTAAAATCAGTGAAATGGTCCTTAAATCTAAACTCTATGTTATTCGTATAGGCTCAATTTCTCATTATAGAGTCAAAAAATATAATTTGTTGAGAGGTCATTAATTGTCTAAATCACATTTTAACAATGTGATTTCTTTCCTGTATCACACGAACATTAAATTTTCCACATATGTTATGAATTATGGGCACAGTAGTAGTTCTCTGCTACAGCGCTCAAGGAACAAAGTCAATGAATTTAAGCAGATTTGTAAGTAGGACTGGGAAGCTGTTCTACTTTGTAAAAACTTGTTTTATGTCAGAGCAATACCTTTCTTGTGGTCTCACTGTTCTCATGAGCAAAGATGTTGACATAGTTCTTTATAACAAAAGCGCTCGTCTGGCCACAACACTGAGAGCCATGACATCATGGGCTAACTTAAAGCTATGCTGGAGAACGTCCAGATAAAAGTGGCAGGATATGCAAGCTATTTAAGCCCCATCTGGTGTGAGGACTGTGTATGCAGCCCCAGAGTTTTATTATATGTGGCATGAAAGGATTACACCACAATGCCTTATTTAGTCTCCCTTGAAGATCACAGATTTGGACCTGGTGCAGAGTCCACATCTGACCTGGAGGGCACCGAGGCAGCCAGATGGACAGCTCACACGGACCAGAGGACACATTGCACGCGTTTAGAATTGTGATCTCCGAGCGTCCACAAAGTCTCTCTGGGATACTGAGCACCAAACATTTAGCATGTCAAGTTATATTATAGACTAAACAAGTAAAGTAAAAATAACATCATGAATATGAAGTTGTTGATAACAGAACTTCGATTAAAATAAAAAGAAGTGAGATGGAACTTTAATTTTCAAGCACAGGAATATAGGAAAAGCAGCGAGGCTCCTTAACAACAGAGATTGTTTCCTGAATGATCATTATCAAGCTCATTACATGCTCTTAGGTTTTATTAGGAAAACAAAACCACTGAGGTGTCTCAGAAAGGTGTCATATATATTTAACTGCTACTGATTGATTGCTGCACACATGGTTTTTTTTTTTAAAAGTTGTTGTTTTTTTTTTTTTTTCAATAAGTATCACGGCACTCAAATTGCCATTTTAAAAGTTACCAATAATGTCCCGACAGATTCTGTGAGCAGTGTTAGTTCTGCTTGAGCTGACCTCAGCTTTCAACCTGTCTCATCATAAAACTCTGATAGATCTGGACTTTTCCCTGTTTTGAATGATTCACACAAGGCCCCATTAACAGGGGCTGTCTCTTCAATAGAACCTATTACCAGCGAAAACGGTTAATAGCCAGGTATAAAAGACGTTGGAATTTGGAAAATCTGAAACTGGAAAAATACGGAGATACACTGACATCAACAGAATCCTTTTTTTTTTTCCTACATGATTTGAAAGCGTAGGAGCTATTAATGTCAGTTAGTAATGCAGATGGTATGACTATTAATATGTTCTGAGTAAATGGCCTGCCGGGTGTCATAGTGCCATAATGCCAGTATATGGGATATACAGTATATGGATACCAAACTTGCCAAAGTGTGTGACTATATGGGAAGAAATCGTAACAGCTATCATAATAAAGCATTCAATGGGGTTTGAATGCTTTATCAAGCCACAGAACTTAGCAGGTGACACCTCTTATTTTGAGTTTTCTGCTAATTATATTTTTATTATATTACATTAAACTTTTTTCATAATTTTCCCTTTTTAAAGTAAAATAAAATAAGATACCAGTGTTTTTGGATATGTTTTAGTATATTTTATGCGTCTACCAGTCAAAATTTCAACATGATGGCAATCATCATTCATTCATTCATTCCATTCCTGGGTCGCAAGGGGAGTAAGAGGAGGGATGGCTGGAGCCAATCCCAGCTGACTGGGCGATGGCGTGGTACACTCTAAACAGGTTGCCAGGCCATCGCAGGGCCATGACAGTAATCCAGTATATGTAACTCATCCAATATTTTAACTTTAACAAAATGAATGCAGACTTAACCACAATGTATAAAACAACACAAGGATACTCGATAGTCTATGGGAGTAAATGGAAACCATCAGATGTCAAAATATACAATAACATTTCTAAAACACTGCAACATGGTTTACAGAATGGTTAGCAGTGACGTAAATATGTAATTTGTAGTGTATGGGTTCAAACATACAAAATCACCAGTGTGGCCCTTTAAACTTCATTTCTTTAAGGCAGATTTTATTAAATTTGGCTCAGATTAGTTTCAGGCTTCATCTCAAACCTGAAGTGACCTTGCATTTGTCTGATCGTTGTCATATTGAGGGAGTCCAGCAGACAGAAAAGGGAATGTGAATGGGTGGGTTTACATAACCTTTGATTGACCCAGTTTTTTGGAGGGCTTTTTTGGCTTTTTTTGGGGGGGGGCTTTTTTTTTATAACTGTGCTTTACCATTCATGTACCAAATTTCTGCTACCTTTGATATGATTCTACTGTTTGTACAGCACTTTACATGCCAAGATTTACATTATCAATTTACACTATATTATGTCATTAAAGCACCCAAAACCAGTGTACAATATATACAGAGACATAAACCAGGATGGCCTCAGCATTAATCAATACATTTTCACATTCTTTTACAAAACACAAAAGTTACTCAAAACTCACTCATTTGTGTATAACAAGTAGGTCAGAAGCCAGAATGCTAAATAGGATACCTGTGCTTTGTACAAAGAATTAACATATTTTTGCACAAAATATTTTTAAACCAAAGCCACCGTGTGTTATTTTGGGCCGAGCCCACACATTGCTCCTCTGTGAGATTTATCTCACACCGTGATCCACAGTAGAACAACCAACATCTAAATAGCCAAATACAGGATAGCACTCTTTTTTTTTTTTGGACAGTGTTTACAGGAGGGTTGTTGTCTTCAGCTGTGGATTGCAGATGTGTTTGCTTTCACACCGCTCCAGAGAATATAGGCAGAGACACTATCTCCATTCCCATCTGATCTGGTCAGGTAGAGCAACAGCAGCGTTGGCAGGCAAACCCTCCTTTGCACTAAATGGAGTTCAGGTATTTGCCTCTCAGGCATCTGAAGAAGGACAATAGAAAGGAAAGCAACCCTGTAATGATGTGATCATTTCTTTCTTTCATTTAACATCTTGCTCATCAAAAAAAAGAAAAAAGAAAAAAATTGAAGGCAATAATTCATGATAATACATGATGCACACATATAATTTTACACCTGCAGCAGCTGTCTGGAAGACCTTTCCTGAGCGGAATCTTCGTTGGTGTGGGCAGGTACGTGTTTTTTTGTGGATAACAAGAAACTATTTTCTTTCAGGAGAGTAAAATAAATAATGGTATAACATCAAGAGTGAAAGACAGCGTGACTGAACTACACATACTTAGACTTTAATATGTACAATATTCATGATTAAATAAGCAACAACAAAAGTTTAAGGTTCCATATTGTATTAATATTGTATTATTGTATCAGATGTCAGTGTTGTTTTTGATTATAAGGTCTGGTCAGGTCTGTGATCTATATTAATACAGTGAATGTATCAAAGGTCTCAGTCTACAGAGAAATGCCCAGTGCCTGTTTTCAAAAACGTAGCCTTGAAACCAGCCATCACGATTTCTACAACATTGTGATGTCACGACAAAGCTCACATGCCACCCTGCCATCTGACCTTGTAATTTTTTTTCATGGATGTTAGACAATAATGATATGGGACCTTTAAGGTAAAAAAAAAAAAGCAACTATTGCTCATCTATTTTTTGACAAAAAAAAAAAACCTGCACATGTTAAAAGATCCATAAAAGACATAAAACATCACAATTCAGTAGAGAGCAACACACATAAAGCTAAGAAACTAAGAGAGTCCAGCCCTTAAGACTTATTGATCATTTTGATGGCGGTTTTTATTTATAGGTTTATTTGACTCATTTATATTAAATGACTCAAATACAATCTCCACAATAGGCATATAAAAAAAGAAGGGAAAAAAAATATTTTTTGTATATTTATTTTAACTGACTCGACAATAAATAACGTCAAATAAAATCACAATACACACTTTGATTATGTGGGCATCTGCTTAGATGAAGGCTGCGTTTAAAACCCTGAGTATAAAAATAATTCAGTTCAGCAACCGTTCAAATTGAGTCAAATCCAGACCAGTGTTCCCCATAAGGGAAAGCAATAACTATGACCTCAGTCTGTTATTTTGGTAATGGCTAATTAGAAGGGGCTTGTTTCCGATTAGCTCCTAATGTTACTTACACAGACCATTGCCTTGTTTCCGTGTATATTGAGTTATCCCTCAGTGAACCCCTCTCAGTGTGCTGCTGGAATAACTGGTTTGGCTGTTCCAATCAGGCTGTTTATTTTTGTCCTTGATCACGTATGCAATCATGACACAGTCAGTCCATTATTCTTGTTTATGAATCATGTGTTTGTCACCTAATTTATGGAGGCTAACTAATCACTTTTCTGAAATGATCCTGAGAAACTCCCAAGAGAAAAAAAAAAAGGTATTTGCATGCATGAATGGTTTCAATTATTGTATGAAGAAGTGACCTAGTCGTGAAATATGCATTGCATATAATTGATGGATTATGTAATTTCTCTTTTTGTTTTAATATTTGGGATTAAAAGGCATTACTCTCACAATGCACCACAATGGGCTGTTTATTTATTTATCTTTTACTGGTGCAGCAAAACCAGAAAGATTGTCTGGTTTTCTTACTTCTTCTCCTACTTTAAAAAAAAAAAAAAGGTACCTACATTACCTGCAATGCAGCTCGACTTAAATTATGCAGCAAACCAGTACATCCCAATGCTAAACTGTAGCTGGGAGTGTTAAAAAAAATAAAAAGATAAATAAAATACACAAATAAGAGTTTTCAGCGTGCATCAGTTGTAATGGTTGTGTGGTACAAACTGCATTTTCTGATCATTTAGATTCCACATGGAACCATCAGCCCCATCCTCCTCTGTCCTTGTTAAAATTTCGAACTCTACAGCAAAAAAAATGTACAGCCAGTACCAAAAAAAAAAAAAAAAAGCTTTAAATTTATGTGTATAGAGAAAATAGAGGCCGTGTGCACAGCTACTACATTAATAAAACTGTGACAGATACACAGGCATAATCGGGTCAGGTAAAAAGGTAAAAAGGATGCCAACACTCACATTTTAATAGTTTTAATGCTTAATAAGCTGAAATTTATTGTCATTAATTGTTAAGGATCCCTATATTAATCATCAAGACTATTCAAAATGTGAGTGTCGCTGTCGTCTTACCTTAAAGCTATGTAAACTGTAGTTGAGGTTGCAAAGGCTCAGTGTTAGGATTTTTAATATCAATAGTCTTATTTAGGGTTTTTCAGTATTTTATTACCCATTCCTGCAGAACTCTATTGTGACTAGCTGTAGTTCATATTGGATTGTATTGCCTTACCTGAATTCATATTTGTCTGCACTTGTATCTTTGTATCGACTTTATTTGTAACAGCAGTGCTTTGGTAACACCAGAGACAGTTGAGGTGCACTTCCTCTATTATTTATTGTATCTGTGTCACAGAAGTTTCCTTCCTGCCCCTTTAGGAGACCCCACCCCTTTTTGGAGCTCAGTCTATCCACTCCAATGGGCAGAGTGAGCAGATTATCATCAGTTGTTTTGCCTCATTGTGTTAACCAGTTTTCCACCTGGAAAAACAGAAAATTACAGGTACTTAAATGTAAGACTATGAATTTAAACTTCTGGTTTTTGCTCAATAATATTATGTTATTATTATTTAACTGTTTTTGGAAACAGAGTATTATTAGACTGATATGATCTTGTAGCCTTCTGGGATATCAGATATAAACTAGCAAATATTAAATAAAGCTAAGTGGCAAAATCAGCGATGTTTTGACATGGACACTCAATCATGACTTTGCCTATTTATGAGACAAGAAGTGCATACCAGGGCAGCACGGCGGCATAGTGGTTAGCAACAAGAAGGTTACAGGTTTGATTCCCTTGCCCGGGGCCTTTCTGTGCAGAGTTTTCATGTTCTCCCCGTGCCTGTGTGGGTTTCCCCCGGGTACTCCGGTTTCCTCTCACCATCCAAAGACATCATGTTTGGGTTAATTGGTGACTCTAAATTGTCCGTAGGTCTGAGTGTGAGTGGTTGTTGGTCTCTGTCTGTCTCTGTGTGTATCCCTGTGATGGACTGGTGGCCTGTCCAGGGTGTACTCCAGAAAACAGAGGAATATGAAGATGAAGAAGTGTGTACCATTTCAAACCACTGGTGCTGCTTGTAATGCATTATACCATTCAAATATCTTTGGTGATGCCATAACATCACGCCCCCTTCAATGACAGTGTCATATTAATCAAACTCTGCTCTGTTGCTGATGATCACAGTTTCTGTTCCTATGTTGGTAACTTATTTAAAGCAGAAAGGTCACACTTTGTTACTCTTGTGTAAAAATCTTCTGTATCTGTATCCTCATGAGAGTAATTATGAGAAAATATCCTTACTATTCTTTTATAGGTCTGTTAAAAAAAAATCACTGCACACAAATTTTGTATCTAAGTATTACCTTGAGCTGACCTATTTTGAACAGTTTTACTTTGTACACCTGGGAGATAGGACAAATGTGAACTGAACTCAAGCCAAAACAGCCCTGTCATATATAGTTATGAAAAATTGAAATTTTCTCTGGCTGAGAGAGACTAATTATTAATCTTATGAGATGTAATAATCAACACTTGTTTGTATTTATTTTGATGTCACCATTACCATGCTTAAATATAAGTCAGTGATTGAGCAGCTTGCAGACTAGTATAATAAAAGCGTGTCGACAGTGCTCAGTAATTACATTCAGGTTGGTCTATGATCGCTAAAGATGCATAAAAATTGCATTGGGCCTAAAACAGGAGAGTATCTGCATATGTCCCTTTCCCAATGACACCTACCACTCCTCAGATGGGACCTGCTGTCACATTTGTCTGCAGTTGTCCATATATGATGTGACACAAATGGAAGCAGAATGGCCACTGAGCAGCCACCCCAGGGACATTGCAGTAAGCCAGAGGCACAGATGTGCAGCTTCCTCAGATTGTCCACCTCAGCTGAATTAAAATCTGATTTTACTTTCTGCAGAAGTTCATGAAACTCTCCCTGACTTTTCCAATGAAGTAACTTAAAAGGAATCCGCTCTCAGTTTTATTCTTTAAGTCTGGCAGTATGATTTTGATCTGTTGTGACAGACGACTGAACATAAAGTCTGGCTTTTCCTGTAAAAGTGACCATTGTTAGTTTTATTTTTGATTTTGATTACTGTCAGAATCAAAGTACAAGAAACTAACAGTGCTTTTGTCATGTTCTCAAAATGAATCACGCTAATGTTGCTCTTGTGCTCATTAACCACGCATGAAGGGCTAATGGGAGGGTGCAAGTGTGAAATGTGGCTTTTGGTTGATCTGTCAACACTGTAGTCACTGCTTGCTGGTTCACGGTCACTGTTCTCATTATCAAAAAACTCTCATCACAGCAGCTTTTATCTGCAGCTCCAGACCTGCTGTCACCCTGCTTCAGGTGTTAGACGAGAGCAAAGAACAGCCTTTCCAATATTGCAGACTGTGTGCTCAATAGAGACGTCCCATTAAATCACCCGGTGAATTTGGTACAGCATCAGAAAGTCATTCGCCGCCTCTGTTAAGGAGAGATGTTTTCACCCATGTCAGCAAAATTACATAGCAGGTAATGACGTGATTTACAACAAACTTGGCAGAGAGATGGGCCAGAGAAGAATCCATTAAATTTTAGAAAGAAAAAAAAATCCTCCTTCACTCCCTTAAGCACCCTTTGTGTTTTAACCTGCTGATTTCTTACCCATTTGGAAGCAGCAGAAAAGAGGCTGTGAGCATAAAATTTACACATCATGGCCATTTAAGGGTGGTAAACATCTGCTTATTTACACATCAAGTAGCATCATTGTCATTCACATGCTGTGTCTTTGGCCAGCAAGGGAATGTCCAGAAAGTCCAGGAGTTTGCTTTCCCTTTTGATCTATTTCAAAGTTCTATCAATTCTTGAGGAAAATATTTGACTCAACAGCTCCTAAAAGCTCCGCATGTTCACCAGCTAATTATTTATTTTGGGTGTTTCTGCTGTTGGGTGCCATGCACGCAGGGTTCAGTGGGTTGTTTTGCTGAAACCACAACTGCAGTGGCTCAAAATTCAACTTTAAGAGCAGCGAGAGAGAAAACATGTGATGTTTAACAAATTTTTACTGTAAAAGTATTTATTATAGGTGGTGCTCACAAGATGCTGTGATGTTTATAACAAATCATCTGTCATTGAAATTGCGTCATTGTCAGTCATGTTTTAGGAATTATTTGTTTGGAAATGTAACTGTCAGATCCCAGTATCCTTCTCTGCCTCTGAACCACAGAGTAAATTAGGGAGATAAAGCTATCTTAGCTACGTTTCCATAGCCTGGTCCGGTTAACTTAGCTTTACCGAAGCTGTCCTGCAGCTTCTCCCGTGAATGGAAGTTTTTAATGGGACTCGACACGAGTCATTCAACACGGCATGCAAAATAGTTGTGTTCATTCACCTGCTGATTAACACCACACTCATTATATATATACTTTTATACACTGACATATAGAATGTACTTCATCAACGGGTATTATTATAATATTCTGAGCTCGATGCAACATATTCTCAACACAACAAAATAGTTAATAGATGAAACTGTGAAACATTAAGTCAGTCAAACATTTGATCGTATGATCACTGTAGCTTCGGCAAGGCAAAAGCACGCCCAGGACTCTCTCGTACACAGCTTTTATGCACATGCTCCACACATGCACTGCTGGCCCATGCACAGTCATAAATTTTGTGTCCTGTGCAGACGTCACTTTTGTTATTATTAAAACACCACCAATTTTACGTCACTTTTGCTTTCATGTACTGTTATGTTCTGGGTTTTACAAAAAAAAGACCACAGAGCGATTGAAAACATTTTCCCTTTCAGCCATATACAATATGTGCTCTAATCCTTCAATCCTTTCATAACAGATCTAATTTTCTCTGCAGAAACACATGTGGAAAGCTGTCATCTTCTGATGAGCATCATTTGGTCATTTGTCACCAGTGTATGAGTGTATGACCTCAGGACCTGATGGTTAAACTGTAATAGACCCAATGAAAACTTTAATGAATGTTTAAAAAAAATTATGCAAATGAAAGTTATTAAGCCTACGCTTTATATGGATGTGAAATCAAATTGCATATGATTTGACTTCATCTCTCTTTCAGCTTTTTTTTTTTTTCTCCAATAAGCCACAGCGATAAGATGTCTACAGTACGGTACTTTGGATGTTATTTATGGACCCAATGGGAACGGAGCTTCTAGAAAACCAGCCATGCTGCGCAGGCTTCAGAAAGGAACTTTTGATTGGAGATTCTCAAGTGCCTTCCTTCCTCCAGCCCCCCTGCAGAGCAACTCATCTGTTCCTAATATTACACACTTTTGGGCTTTGGAAACCTCTGCAACTAATACATCATGCCAGCCCATCTGAAAATTTGCTAAAGGCTTTGTATGAGTGCTATAGCAGATCACACTCTGCTGTTGGCTGCAGGAATGATTACACATTTATCATTACTTAAGAGTATGGAGTGTGATGTTGTGTATCAGGGTATGGTAGGGTCAGTCATCGGCCAGGTTTTTGGGGGGTTTTTCTCCTTGCATTGTTCACTGGTGTGCACTCAGGCCCATATGCTTTGATCTTTTAAGAATAATATTGATTTATAGATGTGTATCTGAGGTCAGATATATTTTTTCCAATCAATAAATCTGAAACAAAAAAGAGTCTCATACACAGAAATCTATATTCTGTGTTGCAATACGAGCCTACAGATGTGAATGATACTCGAGTCGCAGGGCGGGACAGTTACCCACTTTATTTATGGCTCAGTGAAAGTACAGTTGTTGACATAAACAGATGGTGGTGCAATAGACTAAAGCTGTGGGACCAAAATGGCACTGTAAACGTATATGTACAGAAGCCTATGTTCACATGAGAGTATAAGATGGTGTTACCACATCACACTTTACTGAGTTTCACATTAATAATGTATATATAGTGTTATTTTCATGAAAAATACGGTGAAATATTTTCATATGAAGTGTGAAATAAAAATTTTCTTCTATCAAGGGGGCAATTTTTTTTTTTTTTTTTTTTTGCCATATTTGGCCTATGGGCCGCTATTACCAATGCTGCTTGTGCATAACCATTAATGTCAGAACTATTTAGAGCTCATATTAATCTATCCCATACACACACTCAGTGTGTCCCAAAACGCACACACAGTCATCTCCAGATTTGTATTGCAGAATATTATCATCATGTAGCACAGGCCTGTCCATTTACACTGTTGTTAAAATGTGCCTGACTTGCAAAATAGGCTAAAATAGGCCACATGAAACTGAATGGTGGTGCTCAGGAACTGCTGGTGAAATGTCTTTGTCTATTAATGTTGTTTCAATCATGAAGTTACATGAACTTAAGGTGAGCACAGTTAACATTTACCTTTCAAAACATGTCAAAATATGAGGCTTGTTCCACTACAATGGGCATGATTAAGAATTTCCCCAAATGTTCACACGCACGAAAACAAAAATAATCATCAATAATTGTATGATTAAGATAACCATGACTCATTATTGTGTACAAATTGTTGCATTTGCATTTGGGTAGATAATGATCTGGGAAAAAGCATAAGAATAGCCTGGGAAAAGCTTTCACACTTTTGCATCACACTACTAAGACAATTCCCAAGTATTGAATGGTCATGACTTGGTCTGAGGCAAACATGCGAAACTAACTGTAACTACCAACTAAATAGCGCCTACATAATAATTAAGAACTTACATGTTCATTCACGCATAATCCAAGACAGACTGATGTTAAGGACAGGTTTTTCTCAGAATAATTATTATAATAATAGCAGCAGCAGAAGTAGTTGTGACACTGCCAATAAAACTTGTAATAATGATAATTATTATTTCTCTTTGGAGTAGAAGGGCAGGTCAGCCAAAGAGGGCAAAGGCACAGTGTCTGTTAACTCTGTCTGTATGTTTCTGCCATGAAGATTTAATTAGCTACTGTATTTGACGGCAGATTTAGGTCAGATTTTTCTCTGAGACTTTGACTTAGTTTTTATTGAATGGGGATTTTCTCTCCTTGTGCAGTTTTGCTTTGGGGTAAATCAGGGTCCCACTGACCTACATCCTGTCTCTATCCCTCCCTGAGAGAACTGAAAAAACAGTCTGCTGTGAGAAGTCAAATATTTATTGGCTTTTCTTCTTGTGCACAGTGCAGCTCATGATAATGATCTTCTCAGTGACGGCAAATATTTTGCACGTAACTATCGCTACGGTGGATCTCTTTTGTTGTTTCTGCTATTGATTATCAATTCCTTTTAGTGAGATGTTGCAAGATGCGTGGGATGATACATTGAAAATCAATTGGGAGTTTTATACCTATGTTTTCCTTAGAGCGCATTTCAACAACACCTGTTTTGTGCAATCATTACCATTGACACATTCACATTTACGCCTGTGAGGATGTTGTGATGGTTGAGCTGCTGTTCTCTGTCATAACAGACTGACGGGGCCAAAGAGATTGTTTGGATCGCACCATCAGTCAGTAGTTAAGGCACATGTAGCTTCATTGGTTCACAGTCACAAGCCCAATCTGCCCATAAGGTCACCCTGAGACCTTTCCAAACAAGTCTTTAAAGTTACACATTCACTCAAGGTGCCAGAGCCACACAACTCCAGTTCCCCTGGTGAGAGGCACAATAAGTCACCAATGTTTGTAAAAAAAACAAACCAGACTATTGGTGTTTAAATCATTTGGGGGCGACACATAGTTTGGACAATATTACTGACTCCTGAGGGAGTTACAGGCGCGTGGGAAACCACAGCGAGATGGATAGTGTATTCCTTTTGTAAGTACATCATGTTTCAGCGCAACATGAAAAGGCATCCTGAGCAGCAATAACTCATCTTTGCAGTTTCCCACATGGCCCCCATGTCTTTGACATATCTAAAGAAGAGTGGTGATGATTACTAAATGGCCCGACTCCAAAGCCATATACCAAACACCCTCATCACACATGCTGAAACCGAGACCTCTCTGTTGCTTTACACCAAAGACTTCAAGAGAAAAGGTTTGACATTGAAACCCAGGACCACTCTGTCCTTGTCACCACATTGCTTTGGATCCTACAGTACTACATTTTGTGCTTCTGCCACATTTTATTGCAAAGGAGTCGTTTGGTACTTTGGAAAATAGTGTAATTTGCTTTCTTAACATGACTTATACTGAAAGCTCAATACCACTCTTATTAGTACTAAATATGAAGCTAGAGCTAGCAGTCTATTATCTTTGCTTAGTATACCATAAAATCAGAAGGCAGAGTGAACAGGTAAAGGAATGATAATAGCATAGATTGAATAAGCCATGTCGTTGTTTTCTGCCCAGTTAAATAAATAAGGGTGACACATAAATTGTTAAACTTCAGATTTGACATTTGGTTGATTTTCTTCAAAGAGAGTTGAGTTTGATTCTCGACTCTATGCTAAGCTAACCTGATCAGTTGCTTACTCTAGCTTCATATTTAGCACACAGACAGGAGTGTGTGATATCAGTCTTTTCATCTATTTCTGGCTAAGAGACCTATTAATCACATTTGCCAAGTTATCAAACTATGTCTAAAAATCCTAAACAGCCAGTGCCACTAAGATGATTGATTCATTGTTTAGAAATTATCTTCAGAAGCTCTTTCGTCCTGCAGGTCGAGTTGGAGCATGTCAGTTCAGTCTGTCCTGATCCGTCACTCACAGTTTAGGTTGGAGGAGTGGGATTAACTCTTATCTCCAATGGGACGTCGTCTGTCTTTGGGCTGGACTCCATATGGACTTAGTGAAGCCCCCTCAGTTGCCACTTCATCCAGCCACATGGAAAACATTCCTAAACAAACCTATCTTGGAGATACCATATCAATTCCCCTGACCTACTGTATCATAAAAATCCAAAAGCTTCCCATGCCTTCCTGCTCACTCTGACTCTGACACAGACTATAAAAACAACTGCTTATTTATTCTGACTCCCTTTTGAGAGCAAACATCTCTCTAGCTCAGGCAGACCAAACAACCGACTCCCACAGTAAACATCCATGCGCAGACAGGCGGGTTGTTTGTTCCTGAGCTGAAATAATAAATCACAGTCAGCAGGTTGGCCCAGAGGTCGAGAGACTCTGTGTAGCTGGTAGGTCACTGGCCTGATCCTGCAGCGCTGAACACAGTATTCCGGCATAACACTTTCACGGTACCCAGACCGAACATGCTTGCTGCGGTAGCAACCTTAAGATCTGAACTTTATACATACATATACACTCATCAGCATATGAAACTCAATTACTTGACTGAAAAAACAGGTGCTAAAGTCAAACAGCAGCTCTCTCTTTAATATTTCATCCATTCATTTTCCACATCTTTTTTAACAATTCTTGACACACTTGACACACACAATTCTTGAGTGTTAAGGATTTTTTTTTTTTTTTTTAAATCAGGCCATGACCTAAAGAGTACCTGCAAGGGAAAATATGTAGTCTCAAAATGAGTATGTAGCAAGCTGTATATACACAGAAGGACCTTTGGCATGACTGCACAGGAGATCTTTTTTTTTTTCTACCTCATCTAAGACATCTCACAACATCAGTATAGGATTACCCGCAAGATCAGACTCTCTCTGTCACACTTTGTCTCTGAAGTCTTTGATAAGCCCTCGCTTTTTGTTCTGGATAATTCACATATGGAAAGGTTTTATTGAGCATGGCATTGCCTAAAACTGGATTTCCGAAAGATGAGTCAACTGGTAGGCATGGGTATGTAATCAAGACAGGGTCAGACCCAGCAGACACTGTTTCTGAGAAGAAGAGGCTATTCTTTTCCTTTCCACTGAACATACCCTGCATATCCAAAGGTGTTTAACAATTCAAATCCACCAAATACTACGGGAGCTCCTGCTGGGGTTGAAAATGCATTCAAATCAAAGTGTCAAAGTGGTAAAACTGTGTAATACTATCCTATCTTTACATAAGGAGAGCAGCTAGAGTTATTTTCAAACATGAATCCCACAGGGGTGCTTGAAATATTCATTTTCATACCACACATTGATCCACATGGATTTTTCCAACCTTCGCCCAATCTCCCCCTCATTTAAAGTTAGTTGGAACTTGAAAGTCTCTCTTGTGGTTGTGGTTGTCCTCACAAAGTTACATGTTTTCACAAGTGTTGTAAATGCCTGAATGCTCACCCACTGTGTATTAACTATCGAATAGTTAATACACAGTGGGTGAGTGTTCATGGCAGTTGTTTCACCTTGTCTTATACATTTAGGCCTTTGTGCTGGAATTTTGCAGTTTATGATTTTGAAATATTCAGGTGAGAAACACACAGTGATTATAGCTGTGTATAGTCAAACTACAATAGCATCTCCAGAGGTGACAGTATCTGAACTGCATCACAATCAGAGAACAAATTAGAACTTCGTACAGTGAGTCAAGTTTAGTCTTTACACTTTTAGTAGGCCTAAGTCTTCAACAAATAAATGACAACCATGATGAGTTAACTGATTTCAGATGCTTGGATAAAAAGCAAAAAAATAAATTTCAACTCTGTATAAAACATTTACAGGCAAAATAAATAACATTTTTGCATGCTAATCTTTGAATATCGCATGCGCAGTTTATAGGGAAGTTACGGTACGAATTCCGCCACAATTTCACCCCGAAGAATGATACCTTCACTGACCGCAAGAACAGTGGTATCCCCGGATTAAGGTCACGTAGACAGCGCACGAGAAATTTACAAGTTGGTATTTTTTGACCAAGGGCACATTTTCAGTGCGATCAATGGATAACAAATGACTCGAGTGTCATTACTTCTGCAAGTTTTTACTGTCATTCTAGAAGTATATCTTTTAATATTGGTCCACTTTATCCAAATAGTCCCTTTTTCGTTTTGCAGTTGCATAAAAAAGTTTTCTCCACCTGAAAAGGTTGCCAAAGTTGTTATTTCTCGACGTTTACAAACTTTTCGAACTTTAAACTATAAGTTTACGAGGTGCACCTGAAGGCACCAAAAGTCTTGGTCAATTAGTAGAGTTTAGACCGTGAAGGGAGTTTGCAGTCTGTCTGCGAGCGCTCCACCAATGACCAGCTAAAAACGCCCCACTGCTCCGACTGAGATCCGCGGGGGTGGGGAGTACACAAGTTTGGATTTGGACTTTGGAAAACCATGGGATTCGAGCTGGACCGCTTCAAGGGGACCGTAGACCCGGATTTCAAATGCAACTTGTGCAATAAAGTCCTGGAGGACCCGCTGACGACTCCGTGCGGTCACGTCTTCTGCTCCGGCTGCGTGCTGCCCTGGGTCGTCCAACAGAGCAGCTGCCCCGTCAAATGTCAGCGGATCTCCACCAAAGAGCTGAACCACGTCCTGCCTCTGAAAAACCTCATCCTGAAGCTGGAGATCAAATGTGACAACTACGCGCGGGGCTGCGATGCGGTGGTGAAGCTGCAGCATCTGGCCGAGCACGCAGAGATGTGCGACTTCTCCCCGGCGAAGTGCAGGAATAAGGGATGCAACGAGGTGCTCAACCTGCGGGACATGGATGCTCACATGCGGGAGACTTGTGACTACAGAACGGTGGGGATATGCGAGAGCGGCTGCGGGTTGATGCTCACCCACAAAGAGCAGAGAGTCAACGGCCACTGCTGCCTGAGAGCCCTGAAGGCGCACAACAGCGCGCTGCACTGCAAAATCATCAGCCTGGATAGAGAGTTCAAGAAGCAGACTATTAAAGCCAACAAGAGGGAGAAGTCGCTCCTGGCACAACTTTCCTCCGTGCACAGTGAGCTGCAGATGACAGCGCTGAAATATCAGAAGAAATTCACCGAGTACAGCGAGAGGATCGACTCCCTCACCAAGACTGTGGCTTTCTCCTGCAAGGTAAGCAACAAAGTTTCTGCTCTCAGGGAGCACATCCAGTTTTTCCTCCTACCCACATGTCTGTCCGCCTGTCTCCCTCTGACTGCTGCTCCTAAAGGCCTCTACTCTGTCTAAGAAACAGCAAAAACATGCCCCTCCATCTCAATATGTATGTTTCACAATGACTTCCAACAGTTCAGAGTGAGACTGAGCAGTTCATTCTCAAATAGGAGTCAGTAACACAGAGTTTTGGCTCATCTTTACTGACATCCTGCTGTGCAAACCTTTTAGAGCCAACTTTATAGGCTTTAAAATATCTCCCGCAACATGTTTGCTCACATTCTGGGATGCAGTATCTCAATTTTATTGGGCCTCCACATTGTTTTGAGTCAGTTGGGTTTTTTTTTTTCTTTGTACCTGATGAAAATGGAGATCAAATTGTTTATTTGGATTTCTTTCCCTCTCTGTCCTCAACTTTCCAGGGGACCCAGTGGGCTCAGAGGTTTGTTTCTTCTCTGTCCTCTTTGAGACATGGATGTCAGCTGTGTCTGGCCAGCTGGCAGTCAATGGGGGAGGGCCAAATATTTACTGCAGTTCTGTACACAACAAGAGCCAGGTTCCAGTAATGTATCCCACTCGCAGCGAGCTTGTTTGAGGCCTTCTGTCATCGATGTTCACCCTTCCCTCGAGACAGCCAAACAAATGAAAATCAGGGATCTAGCTGAGCTACCGGCTCTAAAGTTGTGCGAGTGTGCTGGGAGATATTGATTTTCAATCGGAGCCTCAACAGCGTTTGAAAGACTTCTGAAGGGCCAAACGAGCTTATAAAGACAACATATTGTGGAAACAAAACACTTTTTTTTTTGTTCCCTTCTTCCAAGGGGATTTGAAGCTGCAGTATTTCCTCTATATCTCTGGAACTCTATTTTAAAAATAACAGGAAGCTCTGGTGTGAGGATTGTATGATTCAGATAAAAAAAAACCAGTGACCAAGTATCAATGTCACTGGAGTTCATAAGTCAGTCGGTGAATTGTATTAGCGAATGGTGGTTGCACTGTGGCTGTGATTAACAGCGGGCAGTGGTCACATTTTAATCAGGCTTAGTTATAAAATCGCTCAAAGAACAAAAGGAGGAGCTTTTGATTCACATCAAATTGCACAGATTGGGCACATACTGCTGACACTGTTGCATGAAATTTGAATGAATGGTAACTTGGAAGTTTCTCTCATTTAATTTTACACCTCTTAAGTCCCTGTTGTTCTCAGCGAAGTTCCTTTCTCATTCTCTCACACAAAGTTACTTTTCCTTTCCTCCCTTTTTTTTTTTTTTTTTTTTTTTTTTTGGACTGATGGTTTCATTTGTTCGTTATGGGCTCTGTTCCCAGCAAAATGTGTTCCGGTAGACTAGCGAATTGCGCTTCAGAAGCACCGATGCGGGGAAATGGTGAAATCGCTCATGCTGGTTTAAAGAAGCTTGCTGGGTCTGTAGGACAGCTGGTTATCATAGTTCAGTGGCATCTCACGCCTACTGTTGAGATATATATACGTCCAGTACATTATACCCAGTGACACCCAATGTAAACAGTAACATAAAAGACACCTCTGCGGGCAGAGCGCACCTTAAACATACATGAAAGACATGGGAAGTGTTCCAGACAGAAGCCACATAGGAGAAAGAGCAGGTTGAGAAGGGAAGAAACAACATTTCGTGGATTATGTGGTTTCTTGGAAAGCTGCTTTCTTTTTTTCAGCTGGAGAGCCCCTTTCACTGGGTGCAGTTAAGCAGTGAATGGGATTGTTTGGTGGGAAAATCTGGAAGCACACATGGCAGTATCAAACAGAGCATCACAAGTGAGATTAGCTGTGGGAGGCAGGCGACTTGCAGGCTGCCACTGAACCTCTCTCAGAGCTTTTAGCTGGATTCATTCTTCTGCCTTAAGGGGCTGCGGTGTACCTTCGGTGGCTACACGCATAGGCTTCAGGGTTATGTTGAAGCGTTGATGGAGATACCACATGGATGCAGAGGCAGCGGTGATTGGCTGCTTCTGTTTCCCCCATATGTGTTTCTGATGTTTGTTAGGAATGAAGACAACAAGGAAGTTCAAGAGTAGTGCAATGTTCTACTTCAAAGCCTCTGCTCATCAAGATTGCAGCCCTGTATGAGTGACTGGACATGAACAGTGTTTACACAGCGGTAGTCTGTTATCCACTAATAAGGCACAACAAAATATAATAAATCTAGGCATCTATCTTAGCGTTACTCTATATCGGCCTGATTATCTACAACTCATGTATCTAATGGTGTGGAGATTATATCATTATGTTGAATCTGACTCTCAATCATAAATCCCAAAACCTGCAGCACTTCCACTGACCTATTGAATCCGGTTTAACTTCCCTTTGTGATTACAGGGATGAGTTGATTGGTGTGCAGTCAGATGAAAGTAAATTCAAGGCCTGAATTTGCAGTTTTGGCCTGTCATAGCAGGAAAAGGATCAGGTTTTGACATTTGTCATGGCACCCTTTTGAAGCCAGCACTCAGCACCGTACACCTGGAACAACTAAATGAAGTGCCTCCGTTACTAGATGTGTTACACAATACAAAATGTACATGGTGAGAAGGGTGTAACACAGATTTGTTGTGACATATTTGCTCCTTGAATAACTGTCATAGAGTGAATACAGACTCATCATATCATGCAACATTTGATGGATAACCTACTTTTTTTTTTTTTTTTTTTTTTTTTAAAGTTTCTGTCACTCCTCAGCTTGGGCTCCCTCAGCCAGATAGAGGATTTTAGCGTCTTCTTATAGGCAGCAACTGAGAAGGATGACCTCGCTGTGTGGAATAACTGACTGAAGTTTCCATTAATAGTCCCAACACAGTTTAAGTTTCTCCAGTGAGCCGGAAAGAGCAATAAAACAAAGCACAAACAAAGAACTTAGATCTCAACCAGGTTCACTTTTGGGCAGGAGGAATTGCTGTCATACTTTCCATTAAGCCTCAGATCTCTTGTTTTCAGCTGAGTTTCTTTTTTGGCTGCTGCAGATGACAGCATTTGTGGTTTGTTAATGTGATAAAGAGCATCTATCCAAATCACAAGACATCGGGGGATTGAGCCTCCACTGAATTTGATGAGAGTAATATGATTAGGCTAATAGTGCACTAATTTTAAAGTATTACAAGATAATTTAACCAAATAATGTACTCTATTAATTATCACTGACGCATGGGTGTCAATTGAAAACAACGTCGATCGCAGCAATAAATCCATTTAGAAGTCACTGAAAGGAACTGTCGAAGAACAAAAAGAAATTGAACTGACTGGCACTTCCTTTGTGTACATGCTTCAGATTCATTGAGTGTTTATCCCTCTTGATATGTAAGCTTCCCATGTCTAACCTGCCCAAGTTTTAAATACCTCCGGTGACCAGGTCACTGAGTTTCTGCCTCTTGATCACAGGCCAGTAGCTCATGAATCAATATTTTCCTTTTTCACCCTGCATTACAGTACCTACACTATAATTAGATCGTCTGTGTTAAGAGGCAGACGGAGGGGGAGGCAGTTTGATGTAGGACAGACTCGGAAAGTGTGACTGGTGCCGAGGTGAAGGCTCACTGTGAGTGCGCCAAGTCCAACCAGTGAGCAGCAGACTAAAGTTTCAATGCAAGTTTCCTTTCTTTCCTCAGCTGCCCTCTTCTAATATTCTCCAGTAAAGTTAATTTTAAACATTTGTTGACTCGATGTGCCCCATGTGCCTTCACCTCCTGATGTCTGCATGACCACATTTTGCACTTTTGCTGAGGACATTTTGTTTTTTTATCACCTCGGCTTACCTAATGTTTTAGTAAGTGCACAACCTCCCGAAGGGATTCGCTTCTTTTCTGAGGGATTCGAGCTTTTGCCAGAGTGTTCGCAGATGTGGTGAAAACTGAAAGCTTAATTACTCTGACTTTGTTTTAATGGCTCACGCTGACAAAATGTGAAAACACCAATTTGTCTTGAGGATGCTGCCAGGTCCTGTGTAACTCAAGTGGCAGGAACAGCTTGTGATTTATTTCTTGCATTTTTCTCAAATTCTCAGACATACTTGACTCAGATGTCACATAATGGCCAACTGTCCTCTTGTTGACAGCAACGGCTGTAGTGACTTTGATTCGGAAGCATGTGTTGCTGCTAATGCTGCCTCGACATGATGCAGGAGCGCGCATTCCAGCGCAGCCTGACATGCACACGATGGTCTTTTTAGCCTATATGGCAGTCAGGACACTGTACATGCCAATAATAACTGCTTTATATTTAGTCCCACTATGCTGCAACATACTGGAGTGGCAGCTGAAATGATGTTACCTCATAACGGCATTCTAAGTGCAGCTTAGAAAAAGATTAAGAGCTGACTCTGCGAGTTTCCCAGAATTCTTCCTGTCATGTTGCTACTGAGTAAGAAGTCCAATGGTGTATTAATTTAAATTGGACAAGAGCTTGAGAGAGGGAAACGCTGGCGGCTCGTCTTTGAACAGGGGAAAAGGGCGAGGTTTATCACTAAACTATGAGAGGAAAATTTCCTCGGGCACTTTTTCAGAGTTTAATTTGGGACTTTCTGCTATATGTTAAAATTAAGCATTATGTTTAAGATAATGTTAATTTAATGCTGACAGACAGAACGAGCAGCTGCATAGCTTTTAAGGTGAAACAGATTAACAAATATACATATGATTTGCTAAAAACAACAACACGAAAACAGGAGATTCAAATGACATCATTTGTCTCTTTTAGTCGGCATTTAGAAAGCCAACGTTAACCGGTTACTGGCTCCTTGTCAGTCACACTCGACAGCTGGCTGGCAAAGATTATCCGTAAACTACTAGTCTGAGTTTGACATGAAATGATGAACAGTGTTTTCTTTTTTATTTTATTTATTTTTTTGAGAGAAAAAGCCAGTGCTCTTAGGGAACAATACTGTTAATGGTGCGCTATGAAATTGATTAACTCCTCAGCCATGGTGAAGAAATTATTCATTCATTCATCTTCTACCGGTTTTCCTTTTCTGGATCACGGGGGGTACTGAAGCCAATCCCAGCTCACACTGGGTGAGGGCGGGGTACACCCTGGACAGGTCACCAATCCATCACAGGGCCAACACACAGAGACAGACAGAGACCAACAACCACTCACACTCACACTCACACTCAGACCTACGGACACTTTAGAGTCGCCAATTAACCTAAACATGATGTCTTTGGACGGTGGGAGGAAACCGGAGTACCCGGAGGAAACCCACACAGGCACGGGGAGAACATGTAAACTCTGCACAGAAAGGCCCCAGGCCAGGAACTGGACCCGTGACCTTCTTGTTGTGGGGCAGCAGTGCTAACGACTATGCTGCCATGCTGCCCATGAAGAAATTAAATGCAGAGGAATTATTGAGACATTACTTTTTCAGTGCCATTTTCACATCAGCCTCTAATATAGAGGGACTGCTATCCTGAACTCCGTGTTGTCCCTACTCTTTATTCTATCTGTAGTTTTATCTGGCTTAGCTCTTCTATTATCTGCTAATGAGAAGATAATTTTTTTCTTTCCTATTCTTCCCCTTTAAGTACCCAGATCAATCATTCTGTTGCTCACTTGGAGTTAATAATAGATTATTGCAAATAACCTCCTGCCATTTCTTTGTTCACATGTCTCTCCCCTGTCTGTCTGTAGGAAGGCGAGACTAAAAGTGTGCCGGTTGTCCTTCTGCGTGAGGGCGGATCTCTGGGTTTTAACATCATAGGAGGAAGGCCATGCGCGGTAGGTTAAAAGCCAAGCGTCTTGGAAGTTTCATCTCCCCCCAGTGATCAGTGAAGTGTCATATGGCAACCTTGGAATGAATAGCACATACTTGAAGCTTCACGAGTTTTCTCTGTACAGCTTGACACTGCTTTGAGACAGTGATGCATTTGGATAGACGGACCGCATCTATCAAGTTTTATTGTGTTTATATATTGGTTTGGTTTAGTGGATTTGGCATTACAGATTAAAAAAAAACTATAATTAGTTTTATGAGGGTTAAATCTAGGATTATGGCTTTGACCGCAGTTGTTTTGTCTGTAATTGAGGGGATTTTGTTGGTGAAGTAAACACAGAGGAGAGAAAAGGGTCTTTTATCCCGCCCTGAAACTTTCACAGCCACAATGTTTTCTGCCTCAAGGCGCTGCAGTCAAATTCATCAATGATACAACTTGCTCTGCTGAGAGAAGATTTGAAAATATCTCAACACTGGTTACAACTCTATCTTCCATACATGGATCTTCTGTCTAAAGCTCTCATTGAAATGGTGTGCCACATATCTGTTTCAACAGGACTGTACCCAACTGATACAATGCTGTTTTTCCACAGCCACAGTGACGCTCTTTTCTGTAACGATATAGATTATCACAGTTAACTTTAATGGCGGGAAACTATAAAAAGATTTTTTTTTTTTTTTACCCAACTCCGCGGTTTTCTAGATTTGCAACCTTTCTTGTGTTATGACAGAACCCATGTATCAAACTCAACCAGAAAGAGCAGAGATAATACTTGGCTTTTGCTTTCCCTGCTAGCCTCCAATTAACAAGGCTTTTCAATAAAATAGAAATAGCTAATACCCAGCCTTTGACATAAGTGTTTCATGTGGCTGTTATTTTGGCATGGCTTGTTAAGACCAATCAACTGCCAGGTTTCGTGGTCTCTAGAAGGGCTAGTTAGTCCACAGCTCTCAGGATAGGGTAATTGTAAAATGAAGTAATCAGCTTGTTGAAGCATTGCTGCAAATTTGCTGTACATAATGTCCCCAAAGGAGGCAGCAAAACCAGAAATACTTTATTAGCTCAGTGACTGAGGTGTTTTTAAGTATCCCATTAAACTGGAGTTTTATATTATTCTTCCTACTCTGTTCTACTCTGGTGACTGATTTTTTTTTTTTTTTTTTTTTGGCATTTCTCCCAATTGACTGTTTAATTTCAACTTATTTGGTTGGTGTGTGCAACGCAGTTGACTATCTGCATAAAGGTTTTTTAAAAGCTTGATTGGAAAATCACTCCTGACAGTGTTAAATTTACTAATGCTTTAACAATTTGAGCGGTCTGCTTTAATTGTTTCCCAGATAATTACCGCAGTTTTTTTTTTTTTTAAATTATTCCTCAGGATGACCCTGACAGCACTTCAAATGAAGGGATCTTTGTATCCAAGATCGTGGAGAACGGTCCTGCGGACAAGGAGGGAGGCCTTCAAATCCAAGACAGAATAATAGAGGTATGTAACTTATGCTGCGGTGTTTCCTGCAGGAGGGAAAAAAACAGAAGTTGATTTACTGTAGATGGATTATGTGACAGCTGCTGTCTGCTCCCTGAAGATGACAACAGGCAGGAAGCACGGGAGCATCACTCAATATTTCTGTTCCAGTGACCTCTAAACTCCAACTGAAAGCAGCAAATGTGACACGCTGAATGAGCAATTTACATTTTGGAAGCTTTTGTTTCAGCTCAAGAAAGTAAATCCTCCAGACAGCTAAAGTTTCAACATCTACTTCTACCATTCAACACTCAAGCGGAGGCTTTGTTAAGAGGGGCTTCACTGCAAATAGTTCTGAGATGAACCTCAGGCGAGGATGTCTGTCTTTGGTTTTTCTGAGTGAGAAAGAGCCCTGTGTTCCCCTCCTAGTTGACAAATCCCTAATGACAGAACTGCCGTGTAGCATCCCTCCTCTTGCCTTTAAACAGAATCATGTGTGGAAAGGCCAGCTCACCCTGAGGTCAACTTGAGGGATGTGTTGAAAAACTCTGCATCACAAAGGTTGCTTTTATAGAACAGTTGTCAGCCTGAATCTTGCACAATGGCTGGACTGAATAGAGAGGTTCATGTGGATTACAAGTGTATATCACTGTGTGCCGCAGGATGACAAATATGGTTTGTCGCAGGCTTTACAGTCAGACCTCAGTGAAATTGCCTTGGAGCATTTTGACCACCGCGTTGCTCTCAGAAATGTTTATGGAAAGTGTTTACAAGAAAAGAAGACTCCCACATCTGGACTCTTTTGATTACTCTATCCTGTCATTCATTCAGTCAAGCACTAACTACCTCAAAAAATGCCACAAGTTCTGTGGCACAAGCCTCATCCTGTGGTTCCATATAATGTGGTAATATGGCAACACCACAACTACA
Organism: Remorina albescens; assembly: GCA_034769265.1. NCBI lineage: Eukaryota > Metazoa > Chordata > Actinopteri > Carangiformes > Echeneidae > Remorina > Remorina albescens. The sequence goes on from CM068494.1 coordinate 7,325,675, forward strand.
ACGTGACATGTTGGTCCTCATTTGTAATCTCCTCAAGTAGCACAATCAACTGTCTCAAAGCTCACTGCTACTTGAGATTAGTCGTGGGATCCCCTGACAAAGGACAAATTGAGCCAGCGGTTCAATGGGATCCCAGTGACTTGATGCCAAAAAGCAAGTGGGCCACCAGCCGATGGGCGAAGAGAGATTAGCTCGTATGTCACATGAATGCGTACGAGTGGAAGTGCGTCTCATCTTCACCATCTGTTTGCATGACCCTGTGTGAGTGCAGGAAGGTTGGGGAGTCATGTTAATGGGCCAGATGTTTCTGTATTTGGTTACTTCAGAACATATCAGGGTGTAGGATTTAGTACTGAGATAGCCATCTATTAGCCTTAAGAAAAAAAAAAAAAACTTTTTTGCTGAAGGATAATGCTGTATTTGTGTTTGTCTTGTTTTTATGAGCTATTGTCAACGAAGTCACCAAAGCTCTCCAATAAGGTGAACACATGAGGAGAGAGGATGTGAAGAGCCTTAGGTGGTAGGAAAGCGCCCTATTAAGTGACCTTTTCTTTTGAAGAGATGAGGGATCACTAGACAAAGGCAACAAAATAAATCATTCAGCCATTGAAATAGTAATGTATGGACACTTCAGAGTTGTGGTGCTTTTCATCGGATGGGAAACTTGATAGTGGAGAAGGTTCATATTTCGAAGCCTCCTGCTTTGTTTGCTGGTTCAAGCCAAAGAAAAAGTTGTGTGTCATGGTTTTGTCAGACCACAAAATGAAATGCAAAGTCACAACAGCATGTTCGCTGCTGAGTGTGTTGTATCTTTTAACCTCGGGCGATTAGATCTGTGAACTCTCCGGTTAACATTGGTGAATCAAAGGAATTTAATCCCAAACACCTAAAGGCAGTTTCATCATCATGTTTTGAACTGAAACCAAGAGTTTGTAACCTATTTAACATCATGTGTGGGAAGTGTTATATTGGAATAACAGAAACCTTCAGATCTGGTTTCTCACCATGTCTTTCAGGAAGTGTTTTATTTGTTTGTCAGGCAAATGCTTGTATAACCTCAGTAGCTTTCAAATATCACATTTGCAGAAATTGTTCTATTAAATAAATGTAGATGAAGATGTCTTCACCTATACTTACTGTACTAAGTATTCAATGGGTGATTAAGAACTTTGTTAAATCCATTGATCATTTAAGAATGTTTGGTACCAGACTAAGTTCAAATACGAGGGAATGTGAGATTTTTATTTATTTATTTATTTATTTTTTGTGGGTTACTTTCATCAGTCAGTATGGTGATTATTCCTTCCGGTACATCTTTAAATCATGTAAAAGTTCCCTGAGAGCAAGACAGTTAACAAAAAACTGTTACATTTTAATTGATTGGCTTTTTCCCATCATTAATCAACAAATTTTCAGCCTGAATTGGGATTGTAAAAGCCACAAAGCTTGAATCCCACAATGTTTGCTTAAAAAGTTGAGTAGCACTTGTCAGTAGCAGCTTAAAAGTGTCTGTGAGGTTAAAGCTTTAAAGTCATAACCACTTACTGGCAACCACCTCATGGGTTCAATAACATTTTTTAACACTTGGCTATACGGTCAGTATGATGAATGTTTTACACAGTTGCTCTCAATAAGATCCAAAGAATGTAACTCTGAAACAAAGCTGAAGGGTCAATTGTGGTTAGTCTACACCTTCTCCTTAGGGAAGTATGTGGTTCTCCATATACTAAATCTTCCGATGTGTTTATTAACTAGCTAATGTCTTTGTCTGCCATATGTACAGTACAGGAGGTTTATCAAGTGCTTTTCCACTGAAGGCAACATTACTGGCTAGAAAACCCAAAACATAGAAATAAGAATTTGTAGATCCCTGCAAACTGGTCACGTTCAAGGTTTTGTCACGACAAATGACTCATTTTATGTTACTCGTAGCCGTTTTATCCATTGTTGGTATAAAAATATTGATGAGTACACCTTCGAATTAAAACTGCGATTGTATAATTTTCCATAACAGGGGAATGAAAAATCATTTTTTTCCTAAAAGCACAAAATGTGGCTTTCAAGCGCATAGAGGCGATAATTTTAACAGGCATTCGCAAGGCATAGCACAGCGCTGCGGCTCGGCTTATCCACCGTTAAAAAAAAAAAAAAAAAAAAAAAGGACAATCACCAGGTTCACCTGAGGAGGCAGAAAACCGTGGAACTGTCAACAGCCACAGAGCTGTTTTCTCTTCCTGTGTTAGAGGTGTTCGCTCCAGTAAGTCTATATGGATGTAACATGTACATGGTGATCCACAGCTCGTCCTTCTACAACAGGCTCTTAGCGGGGGAGTGTGATAGCAGATGGCTGTCCTCTAACCGAGCTACAGGCTGGTATGATTCAGCACATGCCTCCTTGTTCAGCCAGACATTTTTTCTCATAAACCTTGAGCTGTGTTTGCGTTTGCTCTGGAAGCTGAAAAATCTTAACACTGCGGTCAGAATCTGCCCGTGTTTGCCGCCAGGATTTGATAAATAAATTCTAATTCAGTTTAACAGTGGGATTGGCCTAGTATGTAGGGCTTCGCTAAATAGCCACAGTTTATTCTCTAATCACATTATCAGATTGCTGATTGATGGTATATGCTATTCAGACAATGTTAATGTTCACCATGTTATGGTAATCACAGTGTTTTGTCTTGTGTTTGGAAGTCCAGCAAGAGCAGGTTTTTCCCACAGCTAAGATCCCTTTTCAAGCCTCTTTGCTTTGTGTAATATGACTAAGCCAATGTTACAATCCCAGAATGGCCATGCCTGAGCTGTCGGGGAGAAGGGGATGTTCTGTGTGGGCTTCTCAGTGTGAAAATAGGAAGAGAATGGAGATGCCTGGGCTGCTGTTGTAAATGTCGCCTTGTAAATCCTCAGCAAACATTCTTAGGTTGCAGAGGGTGAACAGCAACAACGACTTTAAAATAAACTGACACTGGAAGATGCCAGGTCTAATATGGAGGATGGCGTTTGTGTGTGTGTTTTCCTAAAGGCTGAAAGGGGGCTAGCCAGCAGGAATGTGCCTAGGCAAAGACAATGTTTGTGTAAATATACAAGCGAAATGTCACTGGAATTGGAAAGGGAACTTTGGAAGACTAAAATTCAACAGAACAATGTTTTATTCAGTGTTAACTACTCTAATGCAACAGGGCGCTGAACCAAAAGTAGAAGGTGTGTTTCTGCCAATACAGTTTTGTACCAGATGATGCAAATTGGATTAGCTGCCTGTTATCTCTTTTCATTTAACCTCTTTGGAATGCATAAAGATTTTTATTTTTCATGTTTAGCTTGAGGAATAGCAAGAAGAATGTAGTGGAAAAATGCCAGAGGTCACACTCATACGTGTCTCAAATGCAAAATAGGCTGCTCTAAACACAGACACTTCATCAGTAGCAAGGATATAAATTTGAACACCAGTCCTGAGATGTACACAACATGTTCTCATGGTCATGTTGCCATAACCTATATTAATTACCAGAAAATCTATGAGCAAAAGTTAACGACACTGCGTATGTTGGAAATTTGAGTAAAACTTACCTAATTTCATTCAAGATTTTTGTCTGAACTTGCCAAGTTTAATTTCACATTCACATTTAATACATGAAACTGTAACTTAAAGACACATTTCCATTTTCTTACTTGTCACAAGTTGCATGAGTTGCAAGACTACCCACAGTGCGCCACTAAACACCTCAAACCTCTCTGCAGTAACTGAAGTATCAAGTCACCAGGGCAGAGACAGTTTAAAAACCAGCCCAACAGTACTTAGCAATGACTGACAAAATTTGAAATGAGCTCCCGTCAGAGGCTTTACTCTCCAAAGCATGCGTGTCGGCGAGCCTTTATTCCTCTTTGGTGTTGAGGCCTCCATTCACAGCAACAGTGAGGTATTTGAATGGCTTTCTAGAGAAATTGGAAACACGACGCTGCCTTTTGTTATAAATTAACTGCTTTGCTTTTTCCTTTTAGACTTTCCAGATATTACCCTGAGGCGTTGTTTCTGACCCGGAGGGCTCTGTGGAACAGGCATAGAAGTTATTTCCCTAAGGGGGATCACATGTTGTTTGGCATTCTGGGGCAAGAAGCAGGCCTTTGTCAGGCCCCTTATTAGATTTTGGCACTTGTGCAGGCAATGTGTTTATTCCCCAGATGGGCAAGCAGAATGTGGCCCCACTCCATTGCTGGCCCTAGACAGGATGAACCCACCCCAGGGTAAGCAGGCCAATCCTAGCAGTGAGCCCACATTCCTTTGCCCCGTGGTCCAGCTGAGGCAAGGGGCAGGACATTAAAACAAATCTAACTTTAAAGAGTCCATAATCAGCTTCTTGTGGTAGCCGCTGCCCTTGCAGAGCTGCTTTTAAGAAGTGAGGACAAGCACATCTTTGTTTTCCACTGCTCCACGCGGGGGGAGGTAGAAAAAAGATTTTTAAGATGTGGAGTCGTCTCAGTCTAGAGATGGTGTGAGGTGAGCTTATGCTTTGCTCTGGCCAGAAGGCTGCTTTTGTCTCTGTCCCTCACCACACGCACAATATTGTATTTTCCACTTTAAACAGCTTGCGTCCTCAAAGGCGAGCCGACACTTGGTGATTTTTGTGGAGACGTACAGTCTGGGCCCACTGTAAATGTGTTTGTGCTGCTCCAACTCAGCTGCCCCCCCCAGTCATTGGAACTTGTGGCTTAATTTATGGCTCTTAAAAGTTTTAAAGGGACAGAAATAGACAGGTGTAATTAAGGCAGATTTTCCTGCCAATCAATCATGGGCCTCGTGTTAATGGATCAGCACCAATTGGCTCAGGTTTCCCTGCCAGCTGCTTTTGATCTCAGCCCCTGACCCCCAAGCACAGACTGCCCACTGACTCCTAATTAACTACCCTCAATTAAACCCTAATAGGCTGATTAACAGACCCTTAGTTGTGCTGTAATGGCCCGTCGTTTCCTCCCAGTGCTCCTCTGAAATGCATCCTGACTGCAGCATGTTAATCACCGCCTACCCGCTCTCTGCCTCTCTGTCTCTACCAATGTCTCTCACCCCCCCCTTTCTGTCTAGCATGACAGAGACTTGGCTCAGTGGACTGAAATTCCTGAGACAAAATGTTTGCCGCCCCTTTTCGATAAAGATTGAAAAACAGATAAATCACGGCCGGCAAAAATTCATTTCCGTTAAGAAAATGTAACTATGAATTTGTAAAATTATCATGATGTGATTGGAAATAAAACAAACATAGAAATTGTCTCATATACAAAGTCAAAAACACACACATCTGTGTCGTTTGACTGGTCCATGACCAATTTGTCCACATCAACATCCCATGATCCCCTAGCAGAAAGAGAGCTGCGCCTTCTTGACCTTGGAAACAGCAATCGGCTCCTTCACATCCATTTAGTAACTGCGGAGCTTCCAGTCCTGTCAAAAGGGGCTTTGAAATGTCATTTGTTTCTCCAGAACAGCTACTAAATGCACCTTGAGGGTAGGACGGTTACAGAGTTGTCAGGTTCTAATGTGAATTTGAGTGCAGTGTTTGACCTCCTTTGCAAACCGTTGCATTTTTAATAAAAATAATGGAGCTGCATGGATTATAAAAAGGCAAAATTTTTTATCAGCAACTGATGATTTTAAACTATTTCCACAAACATTTGCTGATTCCAGCTTCTAAAATTTAGGTATTAGATTTGATTTGATTACACTTTTCTTTGAAATATATAATGTTATAACATGGCACATTTTAATTTGCACATTACAAGATGACTAATGAAATGCTAAAATTGCAAGTGTAATCAGTAAAATCAAAAGTGAAAATATTCTTTCGTTGCAGAAATAGAATTTTGATAAAATATGAAATATCTTTTCGTGAGTTTGGCACTAGTATCTCTCCACCACGGTTAAAATATATCTATCTAATCTTATCCCAGTCATCTCGTAACCACACGGCTACTGAAGAGTTTCTAAGTGCACCAAAAATAGCAAAAGATGTCAACGTACCTTTCTCAGTATTTGAGAAGATCACAGCATGAATCTCACAAGGCAACAAAATGGATATCGGAAGCGGTGGCATAGTCCTAAACGCGTCAGCTTAATGAAAGTGTTGACAGTTTTCACCAGATTTGTCCTCCATTGTGTAGACCACAGTTTAAAACTCTTATGTTGCTAAACTTCAAAGGCGTAAATCTTTCTCTTTGGTTTTTGCTGCAGACTAGTTGGAGATGTTGAATATTTCTGTCTGCGCTTCAGAGACGCTGAGTAGAAACGACTATGGGCAGTAAAATATTTTGCCGTAGTGGTTCAATCAAATAAACTAATAATGCTCAACCTGAGGCCTGTCTAGATGTAGTTTACTGCACTTAAAGTGGACGGATAGGGGCATCATGATAAACATAAAAACAAAATTAGACTGCTGATTGAGGGATTGCCCCACGCAGGCAAAGCAATCAAGTGGAGAAACAGGCTGCCAAGCCTTAGTGATCGACTTGAGAATAAGTCACAAGATGCTGACAAGCATACAGCTTTGTTTGTAGAGGTTTTATTGCTACGTTATGGAGGAAACTTATCTTGTGTATAATTTCATATTAGCAAGGCGAGCTCTTACACACAGCTGGATTCTCGTGGCTGTTTTAAGACCAGTGCCACAATGCAGAGGGACTTTCTTGTTTTACTGCACAGATGCAGCCTATAGCAATTTCTATTACAACAGTTATGGACTGACAGTGATTTAAACATGGTTTGTGTGCCACTGTAAGAGCCAGGAATTGTCCTTCCACAGATTATAGGCTATAGATTTAGCTATAGCTTGTTGTTTGTCTCTATCTCATGTAGAACCATTACTGCTGTTGCTCTGAAAGATGATGAAGTGGACTTTATTTCTTTCACTACTGCTCTGTATAACTTAATCTCAACTTGTGGTTAATCATCTACAGCGAAGTTCATGGTGTATTTTTTTTTTAATGCTCCTCTAACTTTGTCTGGTTTTAAGTGCTCAACATATTCCATCTTAAAGGAACTGAATCGTCTGAAGTCATGAAACTTAATGGTTCCTCACAACCTCAAAAAATGCCAGACTGGCCATCAAAAAGTGCTGGCAGGGTAATAAACAGGAGTCCAGGGTCAGAGCTAGTGATTTTAGCATTAATGCTGCCTGTTTGCTTTTGCATTAAGCTACTTTGAATGCTCAGTGAGTTGAGGGAACGTGCCTCAGGTTGCTGCCCGTGTTAGAGAGCACATAAATATTGGTGCGTGATGAATGCAGTGGAGCGAGTTGTGCCGTGCCTTCCGCAGTCTAGTGTACTCAATCTGGACTTAATGCGAATGAATCCGAGCAGCGCTCCATGATCGGCTCATGAAACTCACATCAGCTGTCAGTTATGGTCCTTCAGGCTGAATTTGAATAAAGATATAACAATTTTTCCCCTATTTATTGTCACAAATGATTTCAGAACTACATATGTATTCACTGGCGGCATGTATACGGTTCCCAACGAGAATGTCACTATGATGATGGACTGTGGTCCATTTAATCTCCTGTTTTCTTCCCCTCTTTTTTTAAATTTGATTATTGGAAATGACATATAATGACTTAAAGTTACTGTTAGTATCAAACGTTTAGTCCAGTGTGTCCTTCATGTCCTTGCTCTTTTGACTGCCCGTGGCTTTCATCTTCCGCACTACTTTGAACATTTGCTTGAATTTAACTAAATACTTTGCGAAAAATCCACAGACATGGCTCAGCCACTTCAACATTCACCATACTACATGGTTAAATTTTTTTCTTTCCTGCATAATAAGCAATATAGCATGACTTTTCTCAGCATATCACTCCCTCACATCTAAAGTACCCATCTGACCTTCAGAATGAGTGTGAATCTGTTCTGAGTGAAGCCTAATCAGGCTCTATACACTGCAGCTCTGAGGCCGTGGCCAACACTGCTGCCAGCAGATGTTAGATTTCATTTTCTAAGGCTCCATTAGGACCTCACAGATGCAAAACACACAGGGTTGACATCACCGTACATAATTGTCCCTCCTGTACATGACAGATGTTCAGTAATATCTGAGCTAATTGGACCACATGAGCACACATTTTCTTCAGAGAACTATCGCACATGTGCCTTGACTTCTACAGTATTTATATACAGTAGCCCTGCAGAGTCAAACTGATCTGAACACCTGCTGTTTCAGCGTCAGTGTGTTGATCATCCCGTTTCTGAGTTGTGTCAGCCACCAGTTGTTTGTTGTTGTGCTGCAACAGGCCTGCGGTTGGACTGGCAGCGAGGAGGGGCCGCAGCCAAGAAGTAGAAGCCTGGTGTCTATTAAATAAATCACAAACCTCTGTAGAGTTGCCAACGCCGCCCCATGTTCCCTTTAGCCTCTCTTGAGAAGGTCTAGAGCGCCACTACCATTCATTGAGCCAGCTCGTGGAGCTGGTGGCTGCTGCGCTACCTTTTCTAATGCAAATGCATGCAAATAGAAAACATTGTTCATAAGCGTGGGCCTCCCGTCATGTTACGCCGCTTTGCGTCTGCCTTTTCTCTTGTTCCCCTGAGAGAGATGTTCCCTTTCAAGTATTACCTCTCTGTCTCATTCAAGATTTCCACTTCCCTTTTTGACAAACAGCCTGGAGGAATGGCTCAGAGCTGGCTCATTGAGCAAGCTTTTCAGGGAAAGGGAGGAAAAAGAGAGAGGGATGTGCTGCAGGTGCCTCCCACAGACTTGTGCTTTTTTTTTTTCCCCCCATACCCTCAGAGGATGAGTTACTCTATAGTGGGAAGTGAAGTGTTCTCTTTCCCTATACTCCCTTTTCTTTGAGAATATGCAGGTGCTTTGCTTGCAAGTACACACTTCTCTGTCTACTAATTCTAACTCTATATATGCAGTGATATATGCCATATGTCCTGATCCATTGAGGAAGCAGAAAAAGAAATCCCAGCTTCACCCTTCGCTGAATATTTCTACGTGCTACTAAATTACTGTTGCTCCAATAATTATTATTCATTATTACTTTTGCTGTCATTATTAACACTCCTATAATTGTTTCCGCTGTTATATCAACTTACTGCATATATTTTTGAATGTAGTTTTAGTGGTATGAGCAGCTAAGAATTTTTCCATCTGTACATGAATACGTTTGTATTTTATTGTGCTCTCTTTCCTCCTGCTCTGCTCTCCTTTTTCGAGTCTAAATAGGTACTCAGTGAAAAAACAAAATACCTTGCTTTATTTCAGCATGATCTTGGAGTTCTCTTGTATGGTGTTATTGAAAGCATATGTTTAATAACCTGTCTCTTCTATTTAAACTCCTCTGCTGTGCATCTTGTCGTCCATCACTCTTAAATGGGAGACCTTGTACCTGGGGTTGAACAGGTTGTGTACACAAATTCCCGTAGATTAGGACACACAATAGTGCTTAGGCAGAGAAAATAACTGGCAGGCTCAGGAGAAGCCCCGGACCACCGGCTGAGAGCACTATGGCCCGTGCCAAGGTCAACGCCATTGTGTCAATAAAGATACTTTTACTTTCTGCTAACAGAAGGGTGCTTTGATTAGAGCCTCTGCATAAATATGCAGCATTTCATCAGAGGTATGCCGGTGGACACACAGTGGCAGCCATTTTGTTTCTACATTTTGGAGTGAGATCCAAGCCGAACCCCCTCCCCCTTCTTCTTCCCTCCATATTTCAGTCGAGTGCTTGGCCAAATGCGTGATTGATATGTGCAGGTGGTAAAGGATATCCCCCTGCGTAAGAGTTCCCAGCTAACTTGAAAGAGAATATTTTCCCTCCTTGCCATTTTATGAAAACAGTAGTCCCAAAGCAAGAAATTCGGATCAGGCCAGGAGTGTAATTTAACGTCTAATGTCTCTAACGTCATGCCTATCCTGGCTGGACAAAAGGTCTTTGTAAGCCCATTGTCGGCTCTTTTTTTTTTTTCCATGCTCATAACACCATAAGCCCAGCTGCCTTGGGATTACTTTTAAATACAGGGAAATGAAACCTTTTGTCACTACAGGTTTCCACACTCCCTTCTTCTGTGACGCTCTGTCTTGAAAGTTGATGGAAGGCGGCTCTGAGTGCCAATAGAGAGGATGGAAAAAATGTTGAGGGGTAAGGCAGGGAGTCTTTTCTTCTGCAGTGTGCTGAGGTGTTCCTATTTCTGTGTGCACTGGTGACTCCTCAGCCAAAAAAAAAAAAAGTCTGGAATAGCACTAGCATGCAATCATATACCTGGTAAAAAGATGAGCTCTAAAGATCCAGATGTGGTCCAGAAAGAAACTTGGATTATGTCAATTTCCAGAGTAATTTATATAATGTCTTTGCTGTTGGTCTTTTCTATTCCTTTGTCTGCCACAGCCCTCCTTTTAAATTCTTGGCTTCTTCTGTACTAAGCACAGGGTCACCACCATCTCTCAGACACAACCTAGATTCACACCAGATATCTATTTCTCTTTTGTTTTCATATCGTATGGCATCATCTAGCCTTATTCTGCCAGGACACGTAGTCTTGGTGATAACAGAACAAAAAACAACATGGAAAATATGATGAGAGCTCAGGAATCCAGCCACCTGAAGCTCAACTGATGTAGATAAAGACCAATTGGGCCATCAAGGAAAAAAGAGGATTGGTCTGTTTGGCTTCGAAATCCATTCAATCTGGCATCACACTTTGATGAATATCCCCAAATAATTTTTTCTTTTTGTGCATCCATACAGAGATGGTCAGAATACAGAAATTATTTCCCTTTTCCGTCATTGAAGTAGATTTCCTGTAGTCTATTTTCCTCAAGAGAGACAGACAAAGGAAAACGGGGCTTGTCAAAGAACGAGGCTTGTTCTAAGACTGTGGCCTCTCTGCTCGGTAGCCATGCTATATCAGGCCAGCAGCTGCTGTCTCTCAGCAAAGGCATGCTGACTGCCAGGGCTTGGTTTCCACACACACCGGATCTTACACAAGGACCTTTATTTTTGACTTAGAAAAAAAAAAGAAAACATGACCCCAGCTCTATCTTGGGTTTTATTAGTTGAAGAAATAAAAAAATGTATTTATGTTTAACGGAAAAACCTCAATGTCTAGATAATCTAAAGCGCTTGCTGTGTTGTATTACTGCTTTCTTAGCGCAGATTTCAACAAGGTATCTCAGGTGGAGGATTTTGCGTCGTGCTCCGTTGTTCAAATTCCTTGAATCACAGCCAAAGAAATGTTAGCTCTCCCAGCTGTCCCATGGAACATCAAGACAAGGCCTTTATCTGATTTTTGGAGAGTTTTCAGTTGGTGTCATTTGAATAGCAAAACTGTTTCTCAGTCTGTTAACAGACAACATGAGACAAAAAACCCTTAAAGTCCTTTTTTTTTCTCAACATTTTGCTTACCTCTTTAAAAAAAAAACACAAAAAAACATGTCACTACTTGCATCCATTCTTTAAAAACTACAAAATTTGATGGTTGCAATAATATTTTCAACCATCATCACCACACGTTAAAGTTGCTGTGAAAACAAGAACCACATGTCTGGCTGCGTTCTCAGCATAAAGGTATAGGTTAAGCAAAAGGAAAGCTCCTGTGTCTCATGTGGACCTCCTCCCAGCCCCTTACCTCCAAGTAGCCAACTCGCTCCTGCAGACAAACCGCAACCGCAGTGCGTAGTCCTGGCAAACTCTTCTAAACTCCCCTGCCCTGAGAAAAGTATTTGTCCTCCCTACAAGAAACATTTCCACTTTCTGAACTCACATAATTCAAACAATAATTAGGAAATGTTCGTGTTTCAGGTAGGGGTTGGAGAGAGAAGTAGTTCCAGACTGTTAATGTCTGTCATAGCAGTGTCAGAGCCCTGTGATTATTTTGGTGCAAAGGTCCAAATAAACCCAGCATGGGTCACGACCTCGCTGATCTGAACCAAATGTGCTGCGCTTTGCAACCTTTGTTGAAAGACTTAGCGTGCTCAGCGACTAGATGTGAGCGACAAGAGACTTTTTTTTTTTTTCCTCCCGCCATCAGTGTCTCTTAAGCTCTTCTCAAGCAGTACATTCCGTCAGTGAGAATGGCACTGCTTTATCTGCACTTAAGTTTATTTATACTGCATTATATGTCAAGGACTTTTTTAGACAAACATGCAAATCTTTGCTTGAGCCAAACTTTTTGAAGTCTCCTTCAAAATGTGTCGAGACAAATGCCTTCGTCATCGATCACTGTCCATTTGCAAGAGTTAAATAAGTGGATTTGGTTTTCATCTTCTCCGCAGCAGCTGCATTATAACCGTGGACATCAGCATTTATGTTACATGTCCATTCAAGTGGGCAAACATGGCTCATTGTGATGGGATTTCATTGGAGGGCAAGTGATTTATCAAGTAGTGAAAGTCAACACTTTCCAACATGTTCAAAGCTTAAAGGACTCCATCAAGCGTGCAGCAACTATCTGTCTGCTTTTCTACTATAGAGAAATTTATATGGCCCTCCAAATCCAGTCAATATTTATGTAAGCGCGCACATTAGGAACTGGCTGAGGGAGCATTGATCACACGTCTCTTTCATGTATGACCTTCCTCTGACTCGAATCACAGAAGCCTCTAACTAGGCCGGTGGGAGGGAGATGGGGGGTAATCAGATGTCAACCCCAGTGTATTCCACAGTTTCATACATGAAGGGCCCAGCCTCCTGCCCCCAGGGGGGCTTACCTACCTGACTGCCCTTGACTTTTCACTTCACTTGGACACATTGCAGTGAAGGAAGTTTAATTCCTTTGAGTGTAGAGCAACTAACAAGGAATGAAGAGACAGGAATGGGAGGTGGACATGTTTGAGGAGTTCACATTCACTGAGAACACATAATTCTTCCCAGACTCTTTGCATAGTGTACGTCTGTGTGACCACCAAAAGCTTCTAAGTCAATTATTCAACTGGATCGCGTGCTGCATTATGCAGTTACCATGGCTTTCGGTAATCCGTCCTGGCAGTTAAATGTAACTTCTGATATTTTTTCTACTTCAGTAACTGTAACAGCCCATTTATGTATTCATGATCTCCCTAAGAATAACAAACAGATGATTCTACTGGCTCTAGAAAAACAAATTTTCACCTTTTTGTGTTGAGAGGAGCATGCCAACACCATGAGGTCAAGGGCTATAAAAGAACCACCACTGGCTCAGGCATGGGAAGGGGATGTCTAGATGGAAGCTCAGTTTCTAGCCCTCCATGTTTACAAACTAGAAAGGGTGTTGACTTGTCTCTTACAGTCACTGCAAGTGCTTTCTCAGATGTTTTTTCACTCATTCGTCTGGCAATAAAAAAACACCAAATCACCATCATTCGTTAATGGCCGCTGCGGTCATGTGTCTCCGTCCTGTTCGAGCTTTGCTGTGCTGTATTTTGCAGCTCGTGAATTAAATTACATGATGCAGAAACTCTAGGGGGCCAGACTGGAGACTCCACTCACTCAGCGGTAAGGGGTGGGGAGGGGCGGTGAAATAACTCTCACGGTTTGCCTTTTCCAAGTGCGTTGTCTGCCATCATGCCGAAATGTAGCTGCTTTTGACTTTAAGAGCTTCGCACTCATCCCATCTCTCTCTCTCTCTCTCTCTCTCTCTCTCTCTCTCTCTCTCTGTCTTTCTCTCCCTCTCTGTTTCTCTCTCTCTCTCTCTGTCTCAGCCTTCGGTGTCTCTTTCACTGTTTGCTCAGATGGTTCTCTCCTCATCTTGAACACACATTTATTCTCTCCTTTCCCCGAACCTCTGATTAATCAAGTATGACTCTCAGAGGAAAAAATGCAAGTCAGTGGTTTTGATGCCTCGTTTCTTGTCGGTGTGTCCAAATAAGGAGTGTTTGGAGCTAAATATTAAGTCTGGACTTAATGTGAGGAAAAGTGAGTGTCATCCTGTTGGACAGTCTGCTGTGAATGGTGTCATTGTGATGTGTTACTTTCAGAGTAAATGCAGTACAGTTGAACCAAAGGAATAATGTTTAGTCGCAGTTTAACGGACACATGACATAGAAGTTAAAAAGTACACCTTGGTAATGAAGTACAGCATAGTGTGGTTTTTCCCAGCTTGTTTCTGTGGGCTCACACCTCAGGACTCTCCATAAAGTTTGCTGTTTTACATAATGTGGGGGGGGGGGGGGCCCTCACTTTCATGTGGAAGGTTCAAAGAGCCAAAGAGAGGGTTCATGTGGGGAGAAAGACCTCTCAGCTGCATATAATTTGCATCACTTAAACAGGAACTACAGTAATCTTCAATCTGCTCCTCACTGTGACACCCAGCCTCCTCCTGTTAACGTGTCTCCCAAGGAAACACAGCTAACATGGACTTCCACGGCTGACTGGGCTGTTTGTCCAGCTGCTACGATGTGGGGAAAAGCTTCACCCACCTCATCACAAGAGCAAGAATCATTCAGCTGTAGCCAGACAAGGAACGCTCGCCCACAAACACATGATTCACTTTAGTCAATTAGCCTGTTCACTCAACAAAGCTTTTTATGCCTCCTCAGAAATATCGTGCCTTTGTGCTGCTTATTACAGAAGTTTATCTCCAAATAATAAACAAGCACGTTTTGAAGGAGAAGCTCTGGGCCCTGACAAAAGGAAGGAGGCGGTCGACATGTCAAGAGAAAGTGATCAAGAACAGTCGAAGCTCAGGAGGACAGCGCTCTGAGCTAAGATCTAGAGGCGCATGAGAGGAATTATGAATTATTCAGAGTCGGATGAATGATAAGAACACAGCTTTCTCATCCTCTCAGGCATACACCTCTTATAGCCTGCACTGTTTAGCCATAAGACACGGACTGTGTGTATAAAATCAAGTTATTGCTTTGGTGCAGCGTAAGGAAAAACATCTTAGCATGTCAAGCTTAATAACTCATGTGTCCACATCTTAAATCCAGTAGCACCACAGCATGGAAATGTTCTGGGAGGGCTTGCTTGAGGAATGGTTCATTTAGCTATTTGAGTTTATGAAACAATAAAGAAGCCTGTGTACACGGCTCGGGTTTGTTGGATTTGTTAGCTTAGAATAATCACAGCATGCTGAGTGGACAAAAGGGAAGTGGACATGGTGCTACTAAGGTACCAGAAATGGGGAAAAATGACTCTTGCTTCAAATGGAGACACCCATTGTGCACTTTCCTGATCTGAAGAATTGCAGAGGATGCTTTTGGCAAATTCTAAACATATTCTTTGTTAACACGTTTGAAGAAAACTACAGTTTTTGAGGAAGAAAAGAGGAAACAAAGTGCGATCTTTCAACACAGGTTGCAGAGTGCTGGCTCAAGACATTGGCTGCTCGCCAGGGAGAACGGGAACAGGTTTTTTTGACGTGCAACATTTCAGCTGTGAAGGCTTGTGCTAAATTGGCAACTTGGCACACTGATTAGCGAGTGTGACATCACCATCTTGTCAAGTCTACACAAAGTGTGTTGATGCAGAGAAAAGAACTTTGTACAATATAAAACAAGAAGGGACAAAGAAAGGGATGGTGTATGTCTGGTTGCCCTAAAGAAGGCTTGAGAAAACATTCCTGTCCAGTTTCCCATCTGGAGCCCAGAAAAAAAGGGCTTCAGAGACATATCAGTGAAAGTAAATATGAAAGAGACAAAGACAGGAGTGGAATTAAAACAGGATCTCACTATTCCAGTCAAAAGCTGCAGTGGCTGGAGGTTGACTGCTGGCTCCCTGTCTGCTATTTTACTCTAAGGGGCAGATCCCTACGGTTCTGCTTATCTAAGCACATCAAGTCTAGTCCAGTTTTTTGACCAACTGCTCACTTTCAGCCCCAGTGTTTCCTCCTTTTGAGCTGAATGTGTGGTCCATTGTGAGTGTGGTAAAAGGCTGGCTGCAAAGGGACCACCAAAGTGAAGGAAAAGTCCAGTGGCCCATATCAGCAGGTAGAGGCCTGTACCAAAAACCCAAATGTCATTGATTTAAACATCTTCTATCCGTATCTGCAAAACATAAATGTCGCAATTATACGTAACCTGGGCAGATCCTAGCACTTTCAAGTGGAAATCCAACCATATAGCATCCTATTTCCCTAAACATCTTCTGAGGCCATAGCCCACACCAGCCAATGCATATAGACAGATATTCCCAGATTTTTGTTGGTGCCTTGTTAAAGTTGCATGGCTTGAAACTGAGAGATGTAGCCTTCATTTGAGTTGGCAGACACGGCTAAATGGATGATTTGACATGCAAGCTGAGCTGGCTACCAATGAGATGTTATTTCAGATTTCGACTGCACCACATTTATACAGCATTTTGAGGTGGTGACAACTTTATTAGTGATTAGAAACGATGGTCTGACTTCACTCACCACCTGACAGCACCAGTGATTATCCATTTTATCTATAGCTAACTCTAACCCTGTGTATGCAGTTGCGTGCAGACGAATGCTCTGTGCTTCTGCTGCGTAGGATGTCTTTCACTATGACAATACTTGGGATAAAACACCCCACGTCTGTCGGGCCTGACAGCTGTCGGGCTGATACCATGTGGCATAAGATGTCCCAAAACACTAGCTACCGTGAGTATTTCTTATTCATCTTCTCCTTTTCTTTATGTTTTTTTCATGCTATGCATGGGCTACACAGGAATGTGCGTCATGCCATCAGTGTGTTCATTCCTTTTCATGCTAGCTGAGCAGGAGCTACAAACAAATCGAGTACCTTCTCATCAAAGAATTTCGTTTATGAAAAGTCAAAAAAAAAAAAAAAACCTTCCATGTAATTCAGAGGTGGGTCTAGTGAAATAAGCGTATCTTTCCTGTAGATGGAAACATGTAGATAATTTATAGCATATCAAGTTTTGTCAAGTTTTATTCCCAAGCTTGATTTGCTTGATTTCTATGATAATGTCCACGCTTGTACATTCTGGTGATTAGTGGAGCTCTACATGTCAGCAGTGAGCTTTATAGAGTTCCTCTTGTGCAGTATGAAAGCTCCAGCAGCTGTATTCAAGTACTTCAAGCTCTGCTGACTCATCCAACCCCCAGAGCTCTGTATAGGAGCAGCTGGGCAGCTCACATGTCACAAACACATTACTAGTGTGTGTGTGTGTGTGTGTGTAGAGCAAGACTAACATTGCCAGGAAAGATCTCAGTTATCACTACAGCCATATCCTTCATGTATCAGTTGGATCTCTTTATAGTTTTGAGTAATGAGAGTGATTGATGGTGTGGGGAAGAAAGTCATGTCCTGTTGCCTATTCAAACAACGGTTCTCAAACCAGATAAGCTGTAATGTAGTCATATTTCATAAGTTTGATGTCAGTGGTTTCTGTTGAGTTCATGTGATATCAGAATATGGAATTGTACTTTTTTGAAAAAAACAAAAAAACACGCCACCTTGGCATAAAGTAAAAGGAATTACATTTTTACAAGATTCTGTCTTCAGAGCTGCGTCCCATTTTCCCATTTTTCACTCCAGTGTTATTTAGTAGTTTTCCTCTCGCTGCTTTTCAGAGCATTTTAGCACCATAACAAGTGCTTTGGTTGCACAAACAGCTGCATACAAGATGCAGTTTTAGATAATTTCAGTTGTGGATTGATGCTTCGCCAACGTCCTTGTTTGAATCTCTCTCTCTTTTTTTTTTGTGACTCAAAATTAGCTCTAATTTCTTTCTTCTTTTGTTCAAATAATAAAAGAGAAAATTCAAAGAAAATTTAGGTTTTTGCTGGATGCTGACTGTATGTTTTCTCCTGAATCAAGTCATCTGTCCGTGCCTCAGATTGACTGCAGTGATGACACAGGCCCATATGACACCATACCAGCTTGTGATATGCTTTTTGTCCGCAGAACAAGAGTGTCATTCCACACATTCCTAAGCGGAGCCTCTGTTCTCTCCGGATGACCTTCAACTTATCTCTCCATCAGAGCATGTCTGGGAGAGAGAGGAGTAGTACGACAAGGGGGGGGGGGGGGTACAATAACTTACACACTCACAAAAAAAAAAAAATGGTCTAGCCAACTAGTCTAGCCTGTTGGCAACCAAGGAGAACCCAAAGAGCTGGCTCATAATATTCTGCTGGAGTCCATGTGTAACTGTAAGGAATGAAATCTTCTTTGTGTGTGGTTTGTGTCAGTGTGTGTTCCTGGGTTTTAATCTTTCTTTGAGGCATTTTAAGCTGTAGGTCTTTTGTCTGGAAGTTTTGTGAAATTTGGACTATTCCCACTTCTGCGAGCTTTTATTTTAGGGCGATGGCTTGGGTTTAACCCTAACCCTAATTTCGATTAGGTATACCACAGGAAATAGAATTAATTTAATTTTTGTTGTGTTCCATCAAAGGTTGCATGATTGTTGAGGTTCACATCAACCCAGACATCAAGCTCTCACATCATGATGTAAGATTAAGGACCCAGAATGGCAGTGGTGGCTCCTGTGGATGACTGTCTCAGCTTTTATCTTGGTCTCTGTGGTTCCCACACAGGAAGCCAACTTGAGAACTTGGTAATGCTCGCCAAGGTTGTCTCCACAGTAATATCACCCCTCAATCCCCTCCAATAGAAGAGCGTCCTGACAATCGCTGCATGAGCTGGTGTAGATCAGCGGGTTTTTTGTGGTTTGCGCTGCTCTGCATAGTCACGCACACGTCTGACTAGAAAGGAAACAGTCATGGTGTCCTGGCTCCAACCTCTCAACTTCAGGCTACCACTTTTGCACTCAAAATGTCAACTTCACTTTATTAAGTCATTACAGCGCTGCTGTAAAGTGTAAGAAAGCGATGGGTTCTGTTGCTAGAATATTACATCTTGTCACAGTAATGGAGTCAATCTGAGGGAGTGAATGAAGGTGGGGAGACAGCTCTTGGCCTCACCCCTGTGGAGTTTGACGTGGCTATCTGGTCTGCTAGCTGTTTCTCGACCGGTTGTTATCTGCTGTCGCACATTCACTGATAGTAATATTGCGTTATTATGTACTGCTGCTGGATTATCACTGCCAAAACAGAACAAAAGAGTAAAAACATTTGGACAAATGAGAATGATAGTAGTCAGACTACTTTTTTTATAAAATTTTGTATGACTTTGCGGATGTTACCCAAGTGGCTGCAGCACTGACGATACCAGTGTGCCAGCCTGTTTGTTAGTTAGTCCACCATTTTGGTCCAAGTAGTATTGGATGATATGTTTTTTTAAAAACATTCATGGTCCCCACTGGATAAATCCTGCTGAGATGGGTGTTCCTATAAATTTTAGTCTCAAGCTAATGGCATAAGGTTGGGTATTTATTTTTCAATCAATCTCGTGCCAAGCATTTCAAAACAAAAGCTGATTTACATCATTTCATTCATCTCTTTAGCCCAGACCTGGCCAAACTTTTTGACAAAATGGAAATTAGATCATAACCTCATCTTGAACCTTCTATAAAGGGCTGTAACAAGCAATTATTTCCATTATGGATGAGCCTTTTTTCAGTTAATGAATTATTTATTTTGTTTAGGAAACAGCCATCATTACAGCACTCAATGTGACAAATTGTTTTGTCCAACAATGCCAACCGGGAGGGGAAGATGATTTAATTTACAGTTGAATAAAAACAGAAACACAATAAATTCTCATAACTGAGAAGTTGGTTCCATTTTGCTTTTTCAGTGACTAATTAAATGATAATCAGCTGTAATTTTCAGTTTTCACTGACATATCACTAAAGTATATAAGACCAATTTAACTGTTACCAGTTCATATTGTGTTTATGCAGGTGATAACAATAGTGGAGGGGAGAGACATGGAGCTTGTTATGAAAAGAAAAACACATTCTGCTTTGCACATCATTAGCGGTTGGAAAGTTGTTTTAGTCAGATAAGCATAGCTGCTCAATGTAAATGACTGAATACAAAATAGCCTTACTGCTTTTATGCATGTATCTTTCTGTGCATAACTATATTAGTAAATGCAGGTGTGTCTGCTCTGGTATGTGTAATGCGTTGTGAGGGTCTAACTAAAGCCCTGTAGACTTTTCACATAACTCCCTCTTACGGCCCCATAAAGCCTGATAGCCAAACACCACAGGGCTAATTGGAGAATGTGTGTCTACGTACTTGCCTACAGCCGAGGTCGCAAAATGTCATAACCCAGCTAATCAACATCAACTGCTTGCAAATTACCAACACATGCTGCCTAGTCAGAGTAGGGTGGTGGCCTGGGTTTGGTGCAGCAGGTGGGGACCGGCTGATGAGCATTATAGTGCGACGAAGTGTTTGGGCTGGGATTCAGTCAATATCTTTTACTTTTAAATGTTAGCACTGATGGGTTTTGGTCATTTTACCTGTTCTATTGTGCTGGAAAAAGCAGCCTCTAGTGTAGTTGATTGATGTATTTTTTTTTTTAAATATAAATGTTTTCCATTCAGCCAGATCTGCCGCAGTGCAGACTGAACCAGTTTTCTACCCATCTCATCGGACTTGAAGAGCTAAGAAGAGGCCCGACGCCATTTAACGTTATTCAGGGATAAGTCCCTGAGCACGTTTCACATTTGTCAAAACCATGAACAGCTAGTTGCTCTGAGTACTCTGGGTAGCCTACTGAAAGCTGCCCAGATGGCTACTTCACTACCACCAGAAAATCTGAATTGGAGGTGACTCAGCACTCAAGTTCCAAACAAAGCTCAATGTGGACTTTAGCCCACTTTACACCGCTGCTAGCTACCATGCGTGGCAGATAGAGGCTTGTTGTATGTGGCACAAAGCTCAGTGGTGGTGGACCTACTGAAAACCACAAAGTCCCCAGACTGCTGCTCCACTGCTCCCCTAATTAGCTTCTTGCCGTTTCAGTCATGATTTAGGTCTGGACCAAAAATCTCCCTGTTCCCCCACCGGAGATCATAAATCTGCTTTAAGCCGGGCCTAGACAGAGCGCGGGCAGCCTGCCGAGGACTGTGTACTGTAGCTGTGTTCACGTCTGCACAGATGAGCCATTCTAATTTCATTAGCAGACTCTGTACGGTCCCAGTTTTCCCCCCACGTTCACCGATCTGGCTGGAAACGGCTCGCAATTGAAATATTGCATCTTCTCAGGAGCCTTGCTGATTTAGAGCGGTTCTGATTCTGGGACTACAGCAGGCAGCCATGGTAAATTTGGCAGTGCAGGTCCATGCTGAGCTGTACTGGGCCAGAGAAGTGGGTGACTGAGTTAAAGCTTGCTTCAGCATCCAGCTGGAGCTGAGCTCATCTCCCTGGTCTGAGTCAGGCCTGAATGAATAAGCAGATGATGTGCATGTATGTGGGGAGGGGGTTTGGACCAGGGAGAGGTGTATTTACAGACATAATTAATATCTCTCTGCCCTGTGTGGTCAACGTGCTGGAGTTAGACATCATCAGTCAATCAGGGACAGCGATATTTAGTGGCTCCCGTAATGACCTAAATCTCTTCCAATGTTTTTAAAACTGTCCCTTCAAATTATGCTCCTGACTACAACCAAAACTTCTGCACACTTTGAGCTTTTGCTGCTTGTGCTCTCAAATCTCGACTCTTCATTTGAAATTCAACTTGAGCGTTGTATCTCCCAGTATAAGTGCTGTGCTTCTACATTAAAACTTTACTGGTTATTGTTTCACATGAGAGATTTGTGTGTGTTTGTTTGTGTTGTGTTTTTATTGTGCTTCATTTGCATGTCATCAAATGTAAGACTTGACAGAGCAGACTCTCTGGGGTTGGGATGTTTAGCTCTTAGAGGAATCATTTATTCCAAAGCAATTATAATTACTTTTTAGGTAATTTGAGGGGGGCAGCAGGTGAAACCGTAAACACAACAATAACAAATTATAACCTTGTAAAAATGATAAAGCAAACAACCAGAAATTTCTGCCTCTTGAGCTGCTAAATGCTCCAATAACTTAACTTGCTTTTTTGCAAATTTGCTTGTGTCTTGTGCTGAGGCTGCGTTGTGCTGTCTTTTATGAGTTTTATTAGATGTTTTCCAAAAGGTGGTCTAGCTTTAAAATCTGACATGACATTAGCATGACTTCTCAGTCTGTTCTGTTTTTGGTTCAGACCCCGACGGGACAACTTGCTCTTTAATGCCCACCCTCAACAGGTGCCACTACTATTCTCAGTGTGGGGTGCTACATCATAATCTGGCTTGCATGTTACGGCACGGCCCTCGCCAGTGCCTGGGTGTGTTTTTGTCATTTTCAGACGTCAGTTATCTTTGTCGGATCCTAAAATTACAACTCTGCGGCTGGTTCGCACACTCTCAGCCTGGCACCGATTCCTTGCCACGAAAGGGGAGCCGTATATCAGCCTTTAATTTGGCATGAGCGAAACCGATCTGTTTTATCACCACGCTTGGACAGCACCAAGTGTCAAAGCAATCAGCACTGATGGAAACTAATAGCAGTGATGAGCATATAGCCATGTAACTCCATCTTCAGCGTGTACATACCTCATGTGGACCCAGGCTGATAACTACCTGCATAAACTAGTGCTGAGGGCATGAAAAAACACATGTATATCCAAGAGGCAGTGCTATGGCTCATAAACTGTCCTTATTAATAGCCGGTGTTTTCAGATGTTGGTGTTCCATTTGCACGGGAAGCAACCAGAATGTATTCTGGGTAGTTTGCCTGCTAAAACACTGGCACGCTGTTCACTACATCGCACAGACACATAAACCTTCTTCTCTACCGCCCAGCTATATGTTTATCCTGGATTAGATCATTTGTATCCTTACACCTCGGAGGCCTGCTTTTAGCAGCAAAGCTGAAAGTGAGAGAGTGCTGTGTGTGAGCGTTTTGGGGTATTCTGTCCTCCAGATTGTTGTACAGCTAAAGACATGGTGTGTGGTTGCTTTCATCCATCGCAGCTCAGGTTCTAGTCACTTTGTTTGTTTATGTGATAGCTGTGAGTGGCGGGCCGCTCACGTCCAAACATCCTGCATGTGACACGGGGTTTTAATTATGAAAGGTTGTGGCTGCTTTTTGTATGTGCACACAGTGTGCGCCTCTTTGCCTACCCCCATGTCTGCTGTGTGTATATAAGTGTACGTGTGTGTGTGGTTTACTCTTAAAGGTCCACATTCATCCAGTGAGGCCCAGTGGTGGTGGAGAGTTCTACAAGCGCACAACAGAGCGCCTGTTGTGCGCTTGGTCTGTAGCTGTGTCAGCTCTTTTGAGAGAGACATTAAAAAATGCTTTGGTCAAGAATCCAATTTCTATATGCAACATTTAGTCCTCCTTAAGCCTGGATTCAGAGGCTACTGAGTCGATTGTGAGTGAGTCGAGTGATTGGCTGACAGACTCGGACAAAACAGTGGTGCTTGCTTTTAAAGAAAAGTAGGGGGGTTGGTTTTCGTTTTTTTCCATTGTACTGTTATTGTAAAACAAAACCTGTGCTAACACTCATCCCAACCACCAAGCCTGAAGAAAAGAAAGCTCACAGTAATGTCAACTGATCAAATCCCACAATGTTGTCATTACTGTGCCACAGTCAGATTAAGATGAGATTTCATTTAAAATGTTTACATGGTTTGAAGTGGTTACAAAAACCTGGTGTTCACGTTTCAAAATCCCTTATCATTGAGCCCTTCTTTAAATTACTTAAGCAATACCAATTTGCCATTGCAGCAGAAATGTTGGTTGTCAGCACTTGAACATGTCATCAAAGAAAAAAAACCTGAAAGCTATCGGAACAAATCAATTTATATTTACATAAATGAAAACAGGCTGTTTTTTAATCAGGTTGGGTTTACACTGATAATGTAACCGTACTTAGATTAAAGTGTCAACATGACAACTCACTGTAATTTCCTTGAAAATGAAGTACATAACTACTCTTGACTTTTTTTTTTTTTTTTTGAAACTGCGGCAATCGAAGCATCGTACTGTGGCAGTCATCCTCATAACACACACACCTTAGAGGAAGTCTATGTAGCGTCTGTCAACAGAATCATCCATCTTGTCATAATCAGTTCACAAGCATTCAAGTTGGGGTTTTTTTGGGGGGGTGATTTTCTTCGTCTGCCTCAGGAAACATCACATAACTTTATCTAAAATGTCTGGCAACGTGCTGCTGTGCCACTCGGCTGCAGCTATATCTTAATTTGGGCAGATTGTTCATAAAATGGCTGAATTGTCTGGCAGCGAAGGAGAAGGAAAAAAAAGGGAAGACTGATGGACAAAAGGAACATGGAAAATAAACATAGGAAGAAAAGTGAGCAAGCCTGTGCCACTTTCAGTTTTTTAAGGCAGGGAAGAAGCTGGAAGCACACTTTAAGAAAAACTCAATCACATAATTTTAGCTACTACTAATTTGTAAAATCCTCTTTATTTTGCCTTCAGAGGTCACAAACTTAAGAAGTTCTTTAAGTCAAGTGACTTTTTTTTTAACACTAATGGAGTCACCGGGCTTTCTTTATCTTGTTTCAAGCTCCCTTACTGCTAGAAAATCCCTAAAATATGTGGCAGCACATTGGACGTCTGGGAATCATCTGACTCTTTTCACAAATTTTCTAAGTAAATCTCTGAGTTTTCCTATCAATTTCCTCCCCACGTCATTGCAGTGCAAGCCTCAATCTTTAATCAGATTAAGATCAATTATACTGAATACATGCAAACTTAGTCAGCACATCGAACAGGATTTCTCACGAGCCTGTGGCGCCTCCTGTTTTTCGACACTGTTGCTGTTTTTACAAGAGCACTTTTTCCCCATTCTCTTTCCCTCGAGTCCCTCTAGGTTTGATTCGTATTATGTCTCCCCAATCCTCAGCTTGCTTCGATGGCATAACTCTTCATGATGGCTGGATTTGGGCTAAAGCTGCTGTCAGAACAGGATATCTCGCTAATGTGTTGAGCAGGCCTTGTCTCAGCACAAGACAGGAAGAGAGGCAGAGAGAGTGGAGGGGAGGAGAAGGAGACACTGAGGAAAACAGGATAGAGAGAGGGAATTTAAAAACACAAAGTTAACGCAAATCTTTATTAGGTTTATAGTGACAGGAGTGTAGAAGATGAATCTTTCAGACATGTCCATGTTCTTCTCTAGCCAGATTATTTTAGGGCTATATGACTGTTGCTCCTCCCTCCCTCTATTTGGCATTCTTTTTCTAAGCAAGCGACCTGGCCTGACAACCATGCACAGCTGCATCCACAGCTGTGCGTTGGTCCACAGCAGACCCAGCTCTTTATCAGCCTGATTGGTCACATCTGGCGTCATTACTTCCACCTTTGAATCGTCTAGCGTGGGGCACGAATGAAAGAGGCGGGGAAAGGGATTGTTGGACAGGGCCGGGTCAGGTTTGGATCTGGCTCCTGGAGGCAATGATGCTGGATCCTCGCCTTTGGTTATGGGCAGTATGGCTGTGTTTGTGTTTGCTGGCCAGGTCCCTCGTGTGTTTTTGCTCTTTGTGGTCCCAGTGTCCTCCAGCACACTGGGCCAGAATTGTCTTGGGTGCAACACCATGTCTTTCCTTGGAGTTCTGGCGTCTACACCACGTTCCAAATTATTATGCAAATTATATTTTTCTCTGATTTTCCTAAATAGCAGATGCAAATGACTGTCAGTATAATTTTCAAGTCATCAACCGCTAGAGTATAATTCAAATTTTATTGAACAAACCTCCCAATGATACATTTTTTTTTTTTAAATACACTGTTCCAAATTATTATGTACAGCAGAGTTTCAAAGCATTTTATATGTTGTAAAGATCTGAAATTAGTCATTTGTTGAATTTGTAGCATGAGGTCATATTTACTGAAATCAAAAGCTATTTCAATGAAAAAAATCTCAACAGGCCAGGTTACATGTTAAGATAGGACCCCTTCTTTGATATCACCTTCACAACTCTTGCATCCATTAAACATGTGGGTTTTTTGAGAGTTTCTGCTTGAATTTCTTTGCAGGATGTCAGAATAGCCTCCCAGAGCTGCTGTTTTGATGTGAACTGCCTCCCACACTCATAGATCTTTTGCTTGAGGATGCTCCAAAGGTTCTTAGTAGGGTTGAGGTTGGGGATGATGGGGGCCACCCTATGAGCTTCTCTCTTTTTATCCCCATAGCAGCCAATGACACAGAAGTATTCTTTGCAGCATGAGATGGTGCATTGTCATACACGAAGATGAATTTTCTATGGAAGGCACAGTTCTTCTTTTTGTACCATGGAAGAAAGTAGTCAGTCAGAACTCTATATACTTTGCCAAAGTCATTTTCACACCCTCAGGGACCCAAAAGGGGCCTACCAGCTCTCTCCTCATGATTCTTGCCAAAACATGACTCCACCACCTCCTTGCTGATGTTGAGATTTGTTGGGTCATGGTGGCCATCACCAACCATCCACTATTCCTTCCATTTGGACCATCCAGGGTTGCATAGCACTCATCAGTAAACAAGACTGTTGGAAAATTTGTCTTTATTTATTTTTGGGCCCACTGCAACCATTTCTGCTTGTGAGCATTGGTTTGGAGTGGCCGGATAGTAGGTCTATGCACAACTGAAAGCCTCGGGAGGATCCTACTCCTTGAGGTTTGCAGAACTCCAGAGGTTTGCAGGACTCCAGAGGCACCAGCAGTTTCAAATACCTGTTTGATGCTTTGTAGTGGCATTTTAGTAGCTGCTCTCTTAATCCGATGAATTTGTCTGGCAGAAACCTTCCTCATTATGCCTTTATCTGCACGAACCCGTCTGTGCTCTGAATCAGCCAGAAATCTCTTCACAGTACGATGATCACGCTTAAGTTTTCGTGAAATATCTTATGTTTTCATTCCTTGTCCAAGGCATTGCACTATTTGATGCTTTTCAGCAGCAGAGAGATCCTTTTTCTTTCCCATATTGCTTGAAACCTGTGGTCTGCTTAATAATGTGGAACGTCCTTCTGAAGCACTGGCTTTAATTGGGCTCACCTGGCAAACTAATTATCACAGGTCTCTGAGATTTATTTCAGCGATCCAAAGAGCCCTGAGACCCACCACCTTCCATGAGTTGAATTGAAAAACAAAAAATTAAACGTTTATGACACTTAAATGCAATTTGCATAGTAATTTGGAATGCGGTGTAATGCATGTGGTGTTCGAAGAAATTGCCATTTGATCTATTTAAGAGATGAAAACACAGCTGGTAAAATTGTCTTTGGCAGATTTCCAGTGCCCTTTGGCAGCCAGGGCTGGGTATCAATCCTCAACATGTTTTCGGCATCTGCCAAATCTTAATAGAACTTCCGGAGATTCTGCAAAACATGAATAAAAGCATGTTTTAATGAATATTAGCAGTTGGGGCCAGATTGCAGAAGCAGAAGAAGGGATGGCAAGATGATAAACTAAAAAAAAACCCAAAAAAAACCACTAGTTAAACAAAAGCGAGAAATGTAACATTCATTCATTCATCTTCAACCACTTTTCCGTTTCCGGGTCGCGGGGGTGCTGGAGCCAATCCCAGCTCACTTTGGGTGAGGGCGAGGTACACCCCAGACAGGTCACCAGTCCATCACAGGGCCAACACACAGAGACAGACAGAGACCAACAACCACTCACACTCACACGCAGACCTACAGACAATTTAGAGTCACCAGTTAACCCAAACATGATGTCTTTGGATGGTGGGAGGAAGGAAACCCACGCAGGCACAGGGAGAACATACAAACTCGACACAGAGAGGCCCCAGGCCGAGAAGTGAACCCGCAACCTTCTTATTGTGGGACAACAGCGCTAACTACTATGCCGCCGCCCTGCCCAAGAAATGTATTTATTCATTTATTTTTTGCCATCCATTTACTTTTCTTCATCAGCTGAGTATAAACAAATGTTTATTTTTAGATAACCCTTGTGATGACGGTTGATCTGTCTAATAGTTGCTCCTCTGTATTAAATCTATTGAAATATTTTAGTTTTGAAAGATGGTTGGATCTGATCAAATATTCCTGATTCAAGTCTAAATTTCAAAGACTTGAGACTGAGGGTTTAAGACGGCTCTGTAAAAGAACACATTCTATCAGCTTAGCTCTAAGTTTCTTTCAGCAAACCTTTTATTCTGCTTTTATTTAGATGGCATTTGGCTTTTGAATAGTTTGGCTTTTTCCTCTTTTTTGAAATAACAAAAGGGTTTAGTAGAGAAATATATTTATATTTGCCGGTTTAAGGTATGAAAGAAGTATGTTTTTGGTATTAGTAATGAAACCCAGGTGTGGTTCAAAACATTTCAAACAATAGCCAGCCCTAATGCTGATTTTTTTGTTTTATTTGTTGTTGTGATTTGTAATTTAGCTTTAAAGTGAGAGAAATTTGAATTTATATCAACTCCAGAAACTGGCAGCTTTTTGTGAGACACTGGTAAAAATTTGTATGAGGAAGGGAAATCAAAAGGAAGAGTACTTGCTTTGTTTATGGAGGAAATGACTTTCATTTGACACAAACCTCTGACAGGCATCTCTCATCCTCCCTCACGCAGGAGGTTTGTTCATCTTGAAACAAGCCTCACACCCTTTGAGGAGCAGAATCTTTATTTGCCAATGGCTTCAATTCCTTTTTCTCCCTCTTGTACCACTTGTAGTTGAACTGGGCCCCTGCGGTGAAGTGCCAGCAGCCTGCTGCTACAACAGAGGGCACTGGAAGTCACTGTCCTTGTAACGCTGCCTAGAAGCCGTAAAAACAAATCCAGTGACAAATAAGATCAAGACTGTTGTATACAAGTGGAGTAACGTGTTACATGGAGGCTAACTAACAAAGAGTTTTTAAGCCCCTGAACGCTGCATAGCCAGAGCTAATTCTCTGCACATGTGCTGAGTAGTATCCCTCCGGCTCTCCAGCCGTGGAGTTGCGATCCAGGTGCAGATACAAGGCTCTGAACTGAGCTGACCCCTCTGTGGCACATGGATCCAGATCGGGGACTTGTGGACGCGTGATGACGTACGCACCACCTACCCAAACCCGCAACACTATATCAGCCACCATAGGTGGATGGGTGGTGAGTGAAAAGGGAGGTTGTTCTCTCTTTAAATCTCTCTCCCTTTTCTCTGGATACACATAGAGTGTAACCATCACCCCCACTCTCCAACCCCAACCCTACCTCCCCCTTTCAGAGGAACCAGTTTCCTGCCATGCCTCCATGCTGAAATCAGATCCCAGCGTCGCTCAGGCCTTGTTTTTCTTGGCAAGGGCCGCACACAGACACTCACACAGAACTGAGGCTCCCAACCATTTCCACCCACCATCACGACCAATGTTTTTTTTCCCCCCCTCACTCCCTCTCTCCACCTCTGCTCTCGTCTTCATAAATTTACAAGGAAACAAGGCTTTTATCTACTTTCCCACTGAACTAGATTTCACACTACCAAAGTGTAAATGTGTGACTGATAAAGCTGCGCACCAGTGGTTATGCATGATTGTTGAAAAACTTGTGATGAGGTGAGATGCTAGACTTGCATATTTCTCCAGCCATTTTGGGGCTGTAATTTGAGCCAAACCCGTTCAGCCAGCACATATTTTAATGACATTTAAACATCTCCAGATGTAATTTGAAAACGGTCCAAACAAAGGCCTCATGAGACTTTTGAGATGATATTTTTCTCTGAGTTGCAGACTGATGCATTAAAATTTAGAGATAAAATTTACAGTAAACTTTCTGTCCTTCTCTAAAAAACTCCTCAAAGGATTGTCTGTATCAAACAGGGCAGCATTCCTGTGAGTTCACACGCAGGATTTAAAAAATTTCCTTCCTCTGGTTTGGAGCTTTGCTATTCCCTCATCTTGGCCCAACTGAGGCTAACTTGACAGAATGTGAGTGATGCAAAGTAAGCATATTGTTTTCCAAAGCAGTTCTGCGGCTTGTGGGAACAGGGTTGTAAAGAGGCTTTGAATGACAGAAGCGTGCACTCTGGTCAGTCTGCTCATTGTCGTCTGGTGTTTACATGCCTTTGGCCCTCACACCACCGCCATGGCCCGGGGCAGTTTAATGGCATGCCCATGAGTTAGTGCTGTCTGTTGAAAAGGTGCTCTGTCTTTTGGCCCAGCAGCGTGGAGAAGTGCTGAGTATGTGTGCTTTTTCACAGAGAGGTACACAAGGCTGGCATTCCTCCTGCCTGTCTGTTTGTGTTTGTGCAGTTGTGTGTGTACACACATGCATACGCATCAGAGGGGTGTGCTACAACAACAAACTGTGCTCCTCAGTGACATTAAACAGTACCATGCTACAGAAAGACAGCAAACAAAACCGGCTGTTTTTGCCTGTATTTGCGCTTATTACAAGTGCATGCACGTCAGCCAAGTACTTCAAGGGAGAGTTTCACACAAGGACATTAAACCCAGAATCAAACTCATTGATGGGAGTTTAGTTATCTCAGGCTATTAACTCTCCACTTCCCTCTGTCCCTCTTTACCTACAGCGGACTGCAAATGAAATCCATATGCCATTGTACAGGCTTTGTGAGTTACTGAATCAAAAAATGACCCTATACTTGGATTTCCAGCTTTTCCTCATGCGATGTTTTCCACTAAAGCTAAGGGGGTGGAGAGTTGAGGCCCCTCCTTAGCCGCTCCACGTCACCACCCAGCCGATAACACAATCGCACAATTACAGCTGTTTAAATTCATAGTGAAGCTTTGTAATATAGCCGACACACACTGACCCCCCCCCCCCCCCCCCCCCCCCCCCCGCCTCACTGGAGCCATCACGTGTCTCCATCCCACTCATTACACGAGGATACAGCTGAGCCTCTTTCCCCCATTTCTCCCCCTCTTTTTTTTTTTTTTTTTCTTTTCTGTGCATCCTAATTTGATTTCAGGCTGAGCGGATGTTGTAGCTGATCTTTGCACATCACAATGTCTTGTTGTTGTTGTTGTTGTGGTGTGTTGTATAATGTTCTTGTTTTCCCACTTTTCTCACAGCTGGTAATTAGAGGCGTGTGATGTGTAGGTTGAAGAAGAAGGGTAGTGGTGCGCGATGGTGGGGATGAGGCAGGGGCTGTCTTCACCTCAAGCCCCCTGCTCTTTCCAAGTCCCCCCCACCCCACTCCCTCCCTCCCTCCCTCCCTCCCTCCCCTGACAGCCCAACCCCACCCCTGATGTGTGTCTCTCCAGCCAAGGCCAAATTAAAAGCCTTTGCAACTCGCATTCACATTCAATTAAAAGCTCCCCTCTGCGGCCGTGCAGAAACAGCTGCAGAGACTCCACGCTGTCTGTTCTCCTCAGTTGTTGTTGAGAAGGTTGCAGCTCGTCTCCTGTCGGAGGTTTACACCCCCCAGCCCTATTCAACACTGACACACACACAGACACACATTAGACACTGAGAAAGAACAGCTAAGAACGAATGAGCCAAAATCACATCCAAATGTTTACATGAGAGGCGGTGTCCCTTTTTCATCGTTGCCTTATCACTCTGGCATAATGAGGCGCAATTACAGAAAAGATAGCACAATGTGGACAACAAGCCAGCAAGAAAGGGAAGTGAGTAATAGCTTGTAAACAGATACTCTCCGACCCGTGTTCTTTGATGAAAAAAGATGTATACCTCAAAGACCTGAATGAGCCCGTCCGCAATTATGCGTTATTTGCTGATTTGAATGATGGTCAGACTTTCCACATCAGAAGGTCTGATAAGACATCTCCCTGTTATCATTACCTCTGCTTGAACTGTTGTTTGCACACTGTAGAATCAGATGCATTGTGGTAAGTTGATGTCTTATGATGCATGTTTGTTTTTTTTTTTCAAATTTCACTGTGTTGTCGGGAGTGAACACAAAGGAAAAAATGGCACTGAAACTATCCTCCCTCCTTCATATGTACGGTGGAAATTTAGCTGGAGGTCCAGAACTTAAGAGTACAATGTATACGGTATGTTAAGATTTTGATTTGTAGGTGGGAAGTATGCTTTTAAATTTAAACTACAATTACTCAAAATGACACACAAGAGTTGAACATCGCAAACGTCCACTTGCCATGTTCATCCGTTATAAACGTTCAGCAAAGGTTCAGGTAATGCTTTTTACAGGAGAAAACATTCCTGTCATGTTTCGTTTCGGGTGGCCACGCCCCTCCTCATAGAGGTGAGACAGAACTGATAATATGGTCATTCAGTGATGGCTTCCACAAGTTATTCGCTGGCTCACTGCGAGGGCGAGAGGAAAAGCGTTGCGTCTGATCCAGCCTAAATTTAAACCTGCAGACACACAAGTCTCGCCAGCAGCCAGCCTCATTCCAGCCACTGATCATCCACGGCATAGAGAGAGAGAGAGAGATAGCCCCGGGCCTTTTTCAGTCTGTCCTCCTACTCCTCTGTCTTTCTTCTCCTCTCCCCTTCATTTCCCTCATCCGTTTTCCCCCTCACTTCTTCTTAAAAGTTCTGCTTGTTAAGGACACCTTAAAACTTGTGTTTTAAGTTTTAAAACCTCCAAATTCACAAGAAGTGGGTGAATTTCTGTATGCATATTGGAGTAGTTACAGCATTGTTGAGGTAAAAAGCAGTATGTGCCAGCAGGGATCCTTTATTTTCATGTTCTGTCAGGATGAGTTTTTGGCTTTGAAAAGCTGTAATTTTTAACTAATTATTGACAATGTTTTCCACCAAATACATCTGGCTTCTTTCAGCTTCTGAACACAAAAGTGATTCAGTTTGCACAAAAGCTGTTTTCATTCATTGTTACGAGCACCTGGGAGAATGTTTCCTGGAAGAAAAAAAATCCTTGGGCACACTAGAAGGGATCTGTTTTATAGCTTCAACTGGAGCCCAGTTGGTTTGTTTGGAGTACCTGTGAATAAAATGTGAAGGAACAGTAGCGGTTGTCACCATGCCTGATATAAAGAGAATACTGATTCCATGGGAGAGTCCAGGGCGCTGACATGAGCAGATGTACCAAAAAGAAAAGCAAAACAAAGTCTTTGATGTTTCACAGTAAATACGCTGTCATTTTCAAATTTTTGGCAGCTTGTTTCTAGAGACGATAGTTTGTCATCTGACAATGGCAAAGAGACACAGTGTACTGGACCTACTCATCTAGGGTTATGATTATAGTGGTCTTTTGTTCTGGAAAATGTTGGATCTCTCCCTCTCTGAAGTAGTCGCACAGCCTTTCCTTATCTTCCCTCTGAATGCTTTGGCTCCTAAAATCATGTAATGGATAGGAGAGTTTAGAAAGTCTCAGCAGAAGATTGGAAAAAGTTTGGAAACATACAGATGTTCAAAGAAACAACGCTGCTATTATGCTACATTTGTCGACTTGGCTTTATGGCCACACTGGGAATCAGTCTGCCATTTATCTGACAATGGAAAAAGAGCTGAGTGAGTGTATAGGCGTGTGTGTGTGTGTGTGTGTGTGTGTGTGTGTGCGCCTTATACCGTTAAAATGCAGCAGATCTGAGCAGAGTCCCACATGGCTTATGCCTTCCGGGGCTGAGCTAAGCCAGCACAGAAGCATCAGCTGGAAGCTGAATGGACCTCCAAGCCAGACCTCTCAGAGAAAGATACGATATGTTTCCGTTCAGCCTCTGTCCACCTTCCTTCCTTTCCTCCTTCCTTTCTCCATCTTTCCATCCCTTCCCTTCTCTCCTTCTCTTACTCCATTCTTCTCCTCCCTGTAATCAAGGCCCTTTGAAGTGGGCTGAGGAGACGGATTAGAGTGGGACCTGCAGGGCTTTGACCTGGGGTGAGCCAGGGACGAGTAATTAGACAGGGAATTAAAAGAAAGCTCAGCCCCTCTCCCTGTCTGTCTCGTGAACCGTGTGCCGCTGTAGTAGATCCACATTGTTTTTTGCTGAGCTTTTTCTTTGGTTTTTTGTAAAATAGTTTCAAGAAGTTACATGCTTTTGTTATTAGCTGCACTAGTAGCATCAATAGACTTTTTTTATTCATCTTTTTTACTAAAACAAGTTGCACAATACAAATGAATACACAATTTCCACGTGTTTTGGACGCTCTAGACCTGTTGGTCTGGTCAGTTCATCAGAGTAAGCAAGACTGTCCTAGAGCACTTTTATTAAATTATCACAACTACAACATTGGCACATTATCACTCTTTAGTGATATGTTAATACAGAATTGCTAGTCACAGTTGTGTATTTGCATATTCGTCAGACACTGAGCAACATTAGCATTAATTTGAAGTTCTAATTATAACCACATGGTGAAGTCAGGTTTATTGTTCACTCCCCTTTTTGTGGTTGTTGTGGTGGCAGCCAGCTGCTTATCTGGCTCTTTATCAGGTAAATGTGTTTGCACTCCAGTCGCTTATTTGTCCGTCTACTGTGTGCACAAGAGCTTCCTTACTAAAAAATCAGCTGTCTGTCGTTGGATTAAGAGTGATCCAAAACATTAGCTGCAAGGCACTAAAACGCTGTCTAATACTTGGTGAAATTGCTTTTGGGATTCTTTGTGGCTTTCCCACTTCATGTTACACACAATTATTCAATCCATTGGGAATATAAACATATCGACTCTTCTAACTTTATACCGTAAACTGTCTCAATACGGCTGTAAAGATTTTTCTAAGAACTTGTGAAAATTCACTGAAATAGAGCACACTCACTTCAATATTTTTTGAAATATGTAGTATAATCAGTGTGTACAGAAGTATGCCGACCAAATTTGAAAAGTGAAAGCTTAAATGGGCACTTTAAATGTAATAATTTTAATTATAGTATGCTGGAGTTTAATGAAAGAATATGTGCTCTTTGTCTTCCAGTGCCTACGAAATAGTGCAGTAGAAGTAGTAACAGCACAGAACAGATGTAATAATAATGGTTTAAGTACAGTAATTAGACGAAGCAGTGGTCGAGATCATGAATAAGCCGCGTAGTTCTTTAAGCAAGCATCATTTTATCAACCATAGTTACGTTTCATCATCAGGTGACCTCTACTGGTTGTAGTGATTAGCACAGGAGCCAAGGGAGAGGAAGTCAGGTGAAGTGTAAAGCAACAAATCAGGATTAAGTTGGGACGGCTTCTGAACCTTAACCAACCTTAACTCCATTTATTATCGGGACTCTGGAGACGAAGGTCCTATAACCAGAGTGAGGTTGGTTTAACCCAATCCACTGCCTTTTCCCTCTGAACGTAACTGAACCATAACCGCTCCACAGCTTTCACTGCATGTTTTTCGCTGTTACCATGATTATTCCTATCAGCCATTACCATCGGGGTCCCGTTTGGAGGTTTGGTTGCAGTTGTTGGGTCAAGTGGCACTCGCTAGTTTCACACCAGCTTTATTCACGTGAATCCTGTTCGCTGGCACGAGGTGTGTGTCTGCGTGTATGTGTGTGTTTGGGAATAGAGAGGAATTATGTCCATCAGCTCAACCAGCTGAGACCAGGCACTGTATTATTAAACAGAGACCTTCTAGAGGAGCACCCACATGGCCAAATATAGACATCCAGGCACACTTTCTGTCTCTCTCTTTCTTTCGGAGGGAGCAAAAGGTGAACCCAAACCAACTGGCTGACAGTGACATGAACAGAAATGCACTAAACATTCTGCATCTCTGTTCTTTTTTTGTTTCTCTGCAGGTAAGAAAGATTTACAGAGCCTGTGTGATCTCTCATGTAAGTAAACTGTCATAACTTTAGCTTCACTATGCTTCACTCTTCCCAGACTTCTCTTTCCTAATTGTATGTGTGTGTGTGTGTGTGTGTGTGTGTGTGTTCAGTGTGTGGATGCTATCCCCAGGGTACCTGTTGTTATGACAGACTCTTAACTTGAGCAGCGTCAGAATATAGCGTGTAAATTGTGATCTGGAAGCTCCCATTCCTTAGCCTGTGTCATGCTAATAATGCTGCTTGTCAGTCAGACCTGGCCACTGATTAGAGGCGCAAGCCGATGCTATCTCCCTTTCCTTTCTCTATTGTGTAGACGCCACAAAAGGGGCCATTTACCGGTGGCATTTAGCATCAGGGGGAAGAGTACTGGTTGAGTGATAATGGAGATTTAACCTGTATTGACTTACTCCTTTGCATAATCCTTAAGCCAGTTCTAAAGAGTAACTTCCAGTTGAGAGTGTGTGATTATTACAAGTTAATAGCAAAGAGGTAAACAGATAAGTGACACTGGCTGTAATGCATACTAAAGGGTCTGTGAGCTGAAACCTTGATCTTTTGCATTGTTCATCAGCAAGCTTGGCGTGTAAACCAGGGTGTTCAGTAGAGAAGAAATCTCTTTTGTCTTATTTAAGTCTTTCCCAAAGCTACTCTTTGTGATCTAGAAGTGCAAGTCTTCTGTTGGGCCTCCCCTTCATGTCAGTCTGGATAAAGATGTCGACTAAATGTCTGAAACATAAAGAACTCTGTCTGGAGGGGACAGGATGCTCAAGAGGGTTTATTTTAGTAGCAAAACCACTGCGAACACTCAGCGAGCAAGACACCTCCATCTGGACCTTCACGCACACACATCTGCACACACTTGCAAACCCATAACTCTTGCTTACATAACCCACCTGCCTTTCTCCAACCTCAACCACATCCTGGGAGCAATAGGGAGCGGAGGAGGAGTGGATGACAAGCGGCTGTTAAAGATAAGACTGTTTACTCTAACGTTGTGGGGAAGTTGTAGACATTGTTATCATGAACAATGAATAAAGTCAACCGCGGAAAGAGCTTTAAGATTTGGTTATTAGCAACAGTCTCAAGAATCTGAAAATTTAAATTACAAAGGAAAAAAGAAAGAAAAATAATGGCTTATTATAGGATCTAATCTACAAAATCTAGTTTGTCTGCAGTTAAATTCTCTGGGTTGCAGTGCACAGTACAGAAGTATGACGTAGTGGTGTTTCACAGTCAGAATGGTAAATCTTGATGGTGTTGTCTGCACAACCTCAAGAGCAGAAGCGGAAATTACTGCTCTACCAGAACATGTATTTTCTTTAGACTGAGGTGCCATGTACAGGAGACAGCAATGCACTCGAACCATAAAAAATCCTTTTTGACCTCTGATCTCACCACATCTCAAACTCGTGGACATTTCTTCGCCGCCAAACTCTGTCCTGGTGTTGGCTGACGTCATCACTGTTTTGCCCATTAAGTTTTCTGCTTTTGAAAAGAAACAGCTGCGTCACCCAGAGACCGGGGTTGAGGGTGTATTTCGGTTCCTCGGTTAAAAAGAAACATTTGAACTCAATTCTCTAGAGGGCTAGCCAACCCATCCGTCGGGATCAGGGAGCAGAGCGTGTTGTGCAGTCTCACATTCAAGCTCATTTCCCTTCCAAACCTTCATCCACTTTAGCCAGACCACACATCCTTAAACGTTGATAGTTCTGCTGGCTTGCTCATATTCTCCCTTACACACAACCGCGCAGTCGCGACCTCAGATAGGGATCACATTCAGCCTTGCTTGGCTGCTAACTACCTCCAGTTCCTTTGAGGGTTTACAAGTGAGCTGGGCCTTAGGGAACCCCTCAGTATTTATAAACAGTTGTGATCGGATTTGCTCAAATGAAATGATCTGAAATTTGTATTTTTCTGGAGGGTCAACGAAAACATGGCTGTCAAGAAGACCATATTTGCATTTCATGTTCTAAACTCTTGCTCTTTGTGCGGTTAGGAGTTGGCCGGGCTGCCAATAAAAAAGCACAGCGGATGGGTTGAGCAGGAGGTTACAAAAGGCTGCAGCAGTCATGATAAAACCTTATGTGGGCAGCTGGTAAAGAGCACAGCCTGGCCTTTGTAGCACCGATAAAGCAGCCCCATTTTGTCCACGGGGTCCAAGGTCATGGTAGGATGAGTTAGCAGTGGTCCTATTTCGAAAGTTGTGTATTATAAAATTAAGTTGGAGCATGTGAGGAGGCCTGTACCGCACACAAGACAGAAACAGATGGGCAAATTCGTCTTCAAATAAGACATAAATTCTGAGGGGCAATTTTGAAAATCCCAAAATATCGAAACATAAACATTGACTTCTCAAGGTGCCAAATCAGATTGGCAGAATGAATTATCACCAGTCTCATTAGTGTGGGTAAAACTACCACTGATAAGAAAAGGGTCGAGGCTCCATCCTGCTCAGAAGCTGAGGCCATGCTGGAGGTGAGCAATATGTCGTTATCTGACGAAAAGTGAGAGGTGCTGGTGGTGATGGAGGAACAGGATTTGATGTGCCATGTGATGCAGAGCGAGGTGATAATGAGCCTTGTCTTAGTGTTCCACTTTCCCCCACCTTCCCCAACACTATCAGTGCCATCTGCTGCTCTGACTGTGCTTCATCTACAGTACCAGTGACTAAATGGCTGGCAGCCTTTCCTCTCCCCTCTGGGTTGTCTCTGTGAATAAACATGTGTTCTTCATCAGCCTCTCTCTTTCTGCCCATTGTATTCTTTCTTGTTTTTTTTTTCTTTCATTATTCCCTCTCTCTCCAAATCCCCTCAATCAGCCTGGAGTCAAGAGAGGATGCAGAGGGGGGCATTTTCTGATCAGCTGATGACACTCACAAAGGGTCAGAAGAACAGGGATTACAGCTCTGGCTCATCATGAGCTCCAGCTCATAGCAGCGCTTTGGCATCCGCAGATCTGGGAAGGGGGGTATCAATGTGAAGCGATGGCAAGTTGTAACTGGCTGGCAGCATACCAATGGATGTGGCTCGAATGCCACTTTATCCTTCAAAACTACTACAGCCAGCTTTAAGAGTCAGTAAAGCGTCATTGGTTTAAAGTCTTTTGGAAATGAATATAGGGTCAGTGATGTTTATCTAGAGAAGATCACTTTGAAAATGAGCCAGGCTACTGTAACTAAGAGATTTTGGGTTTAACAAGAGTGTGAACACAGCAAGATGTGTAGTTTGCCTTTAATTTAACCCCGCTGGATTGAAGCACAGCTGGAAGGCGCCCTGTTCGCTGGATAGAAATCTTTTGCGAGGACAATCCACTCACACTAGGGTACATTCTTCTTACTCAGGGCAGGGATTGGTTGAGAAATCCCACACCCCATTTAAAATCCTCTATCTAGCAACGGAATCATGCTTTGGATCAGGAAAAATGTGGTAGCCGGTATGTGTATTGTTGTCCATCCTTATGAGGACCACAAGTACTGGTACAAGACAAAAACAGTCTGAAGATCTGTCATGCCCTCGTTGCTGTTGGCAATTTTCAGGTTGGAGACAGGATTTGTTCATGTTCCTGCTTGGTTATGTTTAGTGCTAGACTTGGACTGGATGTTCAATGACTCTTTTATCCAAAGGGGAATTATGAGAGACAATTTTTAAAAAACCCACCATGATGTTTCAGATAAACTGAATTTTATTCCCCCTTTACTGCTCCAAAAATAGTAGATCCCACATGAAGAGTTGGAGACAATCTCACTGGGTAAATATCATGTATCGCATGCTGACTCTGTAATGGGGGCTCTCTGTTAAAGCTGTTTGGCCTCACTAACCACAACAATCCACCAGGTTTGTTTACCTTGATGACCTCATTAGAGTGGCACTCCATATGTCAAGTAAATCGACCTGATGTGTTTCATCAGGGCAGCACCACTTTAGAAAAGATTTCCGCCCTGGTTGACATCACAACACCTGAGGTCAATGGTGATAATAGCAGTGGTGGCCAACATTACCAACACATCCTGCTATAGAGGATTAATTGTGTGAAAACACAAACAGTGATTAGTGCGCAATAATGCATAGTCTTGGAATCAATGAAAATATTAAGTATGATAACTCCAATGTGTGTATTAAGGTCAGGATGAGGAGATTATGGTCAATGGATGGTCCTTAGTATAAACTCTAAATATACAATATCTGTGCACTCCACCGTATGTTTTGCTGGCACATGTGGTTCAGTGTGTATATGTGCGCCATGTAATCCACAGGCTGCTTGTTAGCACAATGTCGGACATGTCCATCAGTGACATCTCTTGCTGCTCTGTAGGCGGGCTGCCTGCAGCTCTGATCCACACACAGCCCCCCCCCCCACCCCATGTTTACCTCCTCACCCCCATTTCCCTGTCTCTGTGTTCCAGGCTTTTTCTTTTCAATTAGCTTCCAACTCTCCCATCTCTAACCTCTCCGCTCTAGTAACTGCAAGTAAGACTTGATTATAAAGCATCCCTGGGTTTCACAGACCCTTAAAACTTTTTTTTTTTTTTGGTAATGCTTATTTTGTATTATTTTTTGTATTACTTATTTATTTATATATTTATTTGAACATGCAGCGGGAGATTTAATTTTTATTTTATTTTTATTTTTTTTTTACCTTCTACTTTTTGTCAGGTTTCATTCGCTTTGCTGACAAAAAATGCAGATCGGCCCAAATTTTGTATCACACTCTCCCCCACAGCTAAGCACTTTGTTTTTAGCAGGAAAGAAAAAGCGAGGAAAGTCAGGAACAAAACTTGCCTCCTCACCTTCAGCTGTTGTGGAAGCTTTTACTCCGCTGTGAGAAATTAGTGGGTGCAGTCGTACACACACAAGGGAGACAGAGAACTCAATGTCAGAGGAGCCTAATCCTGATCCTTCTTATCATTGCTGGCCTCTATGGGGCTGTGTTTGGATCTTGACCTTCTGGGGGCTCCTTTTGACAGGGGAAATACTTTTATTCCGCCCGTCTCATTGGACTTCAAAGGAAGCACGGGGAGTGGCAGTCATCCTTCTTTCATTACCAGGGGTTTCGCATTAATCTGCACGGGCACACCTGACACCCCTCCCCTCTCATTATTTAAAAAAATGTACAGTGTCTGGGGGAGGGGTTGGCTAAATGCTGTGTAATCTAGGTATAAAGGAGCCTCAATTCTCTGTAGTCCAGTTGCACTCTCCTTCACTTTTACCCAAAGCTCAGATAAATACCTGAGCTTGTTAATTTGTTAATCAGAGACGGGTTAGAGGGAATGCCTAGCAGGGATCAGTAGATGAGTCAGAGAAGTTGTTAGTCGGTGTGGGAGTTAATACCTCTGCCTACCTGTGCCTGAGGCCATACATTACAGATAGAGACACATTAAGTCATAGATTATTGAAACAGAAAGAAATATAGTAAAAAGAAAATATCCTGAATCCCTCCACTATGCTTGGCTGTCATTTAGCTACCTGACTGGATAAGAGAATGTTGTTTGTGTCTGGAGACAAACACCAGCTATTTTACTGTATTTTCTGACT
Organism: Remorina albescens; assembly: GCA_034769265.1. Classification (NCBI taxonomy): domain Eukaryota; kingdom Metazoa; phylum Chordata; class Actinopteri; order Carangiformes; family Echeneidae; genus Remorina; species Remorina albescens. The sequence continues at coordinate 7,366,636 of CM068494.1, forward strand.
TTTTGTAAAAAAAAATAATAATAATAATTCTGTATTTGTCTGTTGTGGTTTTAATGTGAATGAAACAGATCAGTAGTGCTTTTGTATTTGGCCCAGTTTTTATAACTCCCAAAGTTTCAGAGAAATGTTTTACAAAGGACTCTTGTATTATTCACACTAAAGCTGTAACTTGTTACTCAAAGTTAAAGAGTAACCCCTAATTGTGGGCTGCTTAAACACCAACAAAAAAGATCTTCCTGACTGGTTTTTTCACTTGTTTTTCACTTCAGATCAAGGTTAGAAAGTTCTAAAAAAGCAGGCGCTAATTAGTCCTGTAGTTTGAAAAGGTGCCTTTGTTGCACAAAGAGAAGATGAGCATAAAATAACATAAGTGCAAGAGTCAGCGTACTTTTTAGGTCTGACAATCAGCAAATGTATTTTCTTAAATACATTTCTTCTTCCTGAGTTAACCTCTGGGTATAAATAAGAACACATTAGCCATAGGCGCACATAGCGCTTTCCTTATGTCAAGATGTCGGCATATATGAGCGAGAGGCAGAACTCTGAAGCCAAACACTAATGCTACACTGAGCCAGAGTTTTGAAAATGAAATTTGGACAAATTCATTTGGCTTGTACAATGGACTGGACAAGAATTTTTCAGAGTGCTGTGCTGGTGTGAACTGCACTCCCTGCCCCAGGCCTCTTATCTGTATAGTTCTTTCCCTGGGAATCTGTGATAGATAAAGATCAACGTGAAAGTTGCAACTATGCCCCCTGCCCCCAACCCTTTGCTCCAGCCCTCCTCATATGCCTGTTTTCCTCCTTGTCCTTGTCTACTTTTTCTCTTCCCTTTCTCTGTATGTCTATTCATCTTCTCATGACCAGCAGTAATTAAAGCACAATCATAATGAGCTGTTTACATTGAGCCATTTGCCTCTGGCCGCTGTGGCCAGCCCCTCATCCCCCCGTAAGCTCAGCAGGAGCAGCCACACAGTCACCAAAACTCAACCCAGAGCCCGACAGGGCCAACTCATCCCGGCCCCCACCCAGCCATCATGTTCTGCATACAACCGTCCTTTTCCTCGTCTTTCTAGTGGCAGCTCGGTATAGTTTGGATTTCTAGCCCAGCTTAAGGAAAAGCATTTAGTTCATTGAATGTTTTAGTGTAAAGAGGCAGGTCTCAGCCCTGACAGATCTACCGCATGCTGTTTTCCCTCTGTTTTTTGTGCCTGAGGGTTGAAGCAGAATGAAAGAGTGAGCTCCCCCGTGCCGCTACTGGGTATAGCAGAGGGATGTTTGTTTACACACAGGCAGCCAGGGAGTGTTGTTATGGAGCTACAGATCCTGCACAGGACCCTTCTAGTCAAGCTGATGATGTGTTGCGTTGGGCGGGGTTGAGGGCCCCCGCCATTCACTGGCCCTTGGACCCAGGTGCTTCCTGTCCGCCTGCTGGAAAAGTACAAATGGGCCCATGATGGGCCAGTTCAGCCATGAGCTGTGTACCGTTGCTGCTCCTGCAAAGCCCTGTGAGACCAGTTATAGAACTTAAAACTTCCATCGCATTTTTTCTCCTCTCTCTCTCTCTCTCTCTCTCTTTATTTTCCTACTTTTCCACCTCCCACACTCTCTGCTGTTCTCTTGGACTTTTAATAAAAGAGATAAATTTGTCCCCAACATCTGCAGAGATAATTAAATGTGAGGGAGCTTTGCATTTCTCATCATACTGTTTGTTTCTCCCTCTCCTCAGGTGTGGCCTGTTATACTGGTGAAACAAGCCGATTTTATTCTAATCCTGTCTCTGTATTGTGCTGTGTTTACTCTTTTTCCTTTTTATTGTTCTCCAGAGGATCCTGGGAGTTGTACTCCGAGACAAAGAAACATTTTGGCAGATATTTTCTTAAATGAGAAGAGATTTACAGTTTCAGTGCCAGCTGTGGCAGTTCCATAAAGTATTTATATGCTCCCTAAAATATGTATTTTATATGTAACTGGAGCTGCTGTCTGTTCAAAGAGCTCAGGTCGACCTCCTGGAGCTACAAGCTGAGTTTTGTATCTGGATTGAGGCTCAGTTCTGTGAAGATCATTCTTGACTCCTGTCCAGCTGGCCTTGCCCTAAACTGCACAGAACAGCTTTGGAGGGAGAGAGTGACCCCTGCTGGCAGCAGCATACACATACACCTTTAGAACCATTTCATTCCCCCAAGCAGCTTGTCAAAAATAATAAGTCCTCGTGAAAGAAGCATGTTTCGTTTATAGTTGTTGTGAATTTTCAGTTTGATGGCACTCCACCACAATTACATTCATTGCCTTCGATTCATTGGCTGACTCACTTTTCCCCACATCTCACACTTTTGCTTTATGTCTAAGACAAAGGCATTTAACCAACAAGCTCTGATTTATGACTCTCTGAAAGGTGTAATTTGAGGTTTCTGTTGGAAGCTTGGAAAAATAAAAAGCATGACTTTTTGCTGTTAAATCACACAGGGACCAGCGGGAACTGCGATCAATTGCATCCTTTCCTTCTCAGGCAGCCAAAGGTTCTGATTTTTTTCAGCCCACAGTAAAGTGAAGAGGTGGCAGGCGACACCTCCTCTCCTTCTAATTCTTCTCCACTTCCTCCTGCTCTGTAGCGTGAGTTATCGCGTGAGTCTGTGTGAGAGGACTAAGTGAGGGAAGGTAATAACGGACAGCCCTGATAGAGGCATGAGAGAACATTAGTTGCTTGTAAAAAGAGCTGATGGTACTCGCTGGCAGGCTGCACCCCTCCCACCCCGAGGGTATCTCCTTGGCGATGGGTGCAGTTAAGGTGGTGTTTATTTCCAGGTACAGCAGTCTGTCCCGTCCGACGCCAGGAGTCTGCATCTGCAGATAAGGCCGAGACTGGCTGGGAGCAGACAACGACTCAAGGTTAATACCCACAGTCTGGGAGACGTTTGCATTTGCTTAAGGGTAAAGTTGTGCAACAGAAACTTTGTTCCCTTTCTTCAATTGTAAAAGAAAAATCAAAAAAAGCATTTGCCTTCAGCCTTGTGAACTAGGTTATGGCAAGGATGACAGCATTCAATAAATCATAAAAGTAAAGTAACAAATGATTCTTTCCATGAAAAAACTTTTTTCATATTTAAATTGTTTTGTTGTTGTTGTTGTTTAGAGAAGAATCTAAGAATCTAGAGTCTAAAAACTTCGCGGAGAACAGTACTTTGAAATCAGAGGGGTCATACTCAGCTCGACCCTGAGAGTCATCCCATGCCTCAGTGTGAGCTGTGACCTGACCAATGACTAGACAAGGTCAGTCACAGTTCACACTTGCCCCCATCCTCTTCACCACCAACCATCCATGGCACTTTGTTTAGGACTTCGACCTCTGGAGTGGTTCAGCCAGTTCACCAAATGCTCAACTGGGGTCTTCTGTACGAGCAGGCTGGTGAATAATTACATTTGAGCTGGGGCAAGCAACCGTGACCCACTTTTAAGTTGGCTTGCATACCATAACTTTTATAGACATATATGTAACATACTGCAGAAAACATAGACATTTAAGACTTACATTTTCAGATTTGCAGATAGGCAGGGAAAGACACTCTTGGAGCCAGCTGTGGAAACAGAAGATAGTAAGCGAGCCAGCAAGGAAGTGAAAGGGATTTGGTGTGCAGGATCTGGACAGCTCTGCTAAGATGGAGGTTTTCATTTCCTCAGGATAGCTCTGGCTGTTTGAACAGGTGGGTCACCCCCCCCCCCGGGCTGTAAACGCTCCAGCCCCTCTCATGTCATCCAGTGTGTGCTCTCTCTCCTGGGCGTCGCATTTTTCTATCTGCAGCACAGCCTCCGGAGAAGGAAAGCAGCCTAGCACAGATCTTTGTTCCCAGCTCTCTCAGTGCAGGAAAGCCCAAACAGACTCCACTCTAATGCTTTTTTCAGTTGGCCTCCTGTCATTGCTGTTATTACTGCTCTGAGCAGCTGGGCTAAGAGACATGGAAATGCTTGTTAAAGGGGGAAAGTGAGCATCTGGACACACTGATTACAGAGGGGTGAGAGCTGTGTGTTTTGGTACATGTTTTGTGTGTTTTTCCCAGGGGCATGGATGCACCCAGACTGAGTCATGCTAGACTGGAGCCACGACTCCGGCTGCTTAAGCTCTTTCTCTCTTTTTGCACTTCCCTCTCCTCCCAGTGCTGACATAACCAGCTGGTCTCCTGAAACATCCAAACACGCATACTCATGTTGGAGAGGTACTTGATGGGAGGACAGGAGGAGGGTGGGAGGGAGGAGTGATGAAATGTCAGGAGGAGTAGGTGTGGGCGACGCTAGGGCCACATTGAGATTGATGGGCTGCTGTAGAATCTAGCAGGTAAACACCAGTGTGGCCCGTCCTCCCCCAGATGACAGCACTCCTAGATTAGGTCACTTGAAGAAGCTATATCCCTAATTCTTAGTTTACTAACAGCCACACCTCTCTTCTTAATCTCGCTTCATGTTTGTGTTTTTCACCTCCTCTCATTCTGTCTACCTTCCCATCCTCTCTTTTTATTCCATTTATCTGGCCCGTAGTGGACATCTGTGAAAGTCATCCAGTCTAAAATTTAAGCAACATGAAAGCAGAAAACAGAGGGATTTGCTGCTCACACTTTTTAAACATGACCAGTAGGTGGCAATATGACTCTTCCAAAAATCACCCAGGGCTCCCTAAATTGAGCAAATCCCGTGCCCTCATTTGATCCGACACCCCTTTAATTCAATTCAGTTCAATTAAAAAAAATATATATATATTTTCTATCACAATGTGATAGAAAATCACCTTCAGTTACGACTCAAAAACATAAAACACCTCAATGACATAAAATACACATTCAGACCCATGAGACAGATAAGACCACATAAAATCACACAGCTGCAGACCATGAGACGCATGAAATCGCATAATCAGTACCATAACAAATTCTTTACTTATTTTGCCAGATTTTTAACAAATAAAAAAACTTGCATGTTCAGAAATTTTCCCAACTGTTTGATTATTTATTGACTGTTTTGTCTGGCTGTAATGAAGGAGATGACCATGTTTTTGACAATGAAACACAGATAATTCCCCAAGCTTAAAGTATCTGAGGAAAAAAGGTCGAGTAACAAAAGAATAGGCCAGCTATAGTTGTGGACAAATGCTCTGAGCATTCACACTCTGTATATTCTCAAGCTGTATGACAGTGGATAAATATATGCTCACAATGGGTAGATTGCCTGAGAGTTTTGCATCATCTACTTTCTCACAATACATGCATTATTAAAGTTTTCAGAAAGAAAAGAAATTCTGCGCCTTCTTGGAGAAAAGAGATCGGTAGCCATGCAGAAGGTTAGATTTTTGGAAGAAAAACTCTTTTCAATATCAAGTACAAGGTAAGATAATGCGAAGAAAGAGTAAAACAGAGACGATGCGACAAAGGTGAGGCACCAATGCCACAGAGCAGGATACCGTTCATTAAACTTTATTTTTCTTTTTCTTGTTGCCTGCGGATGGTAAGAAGTTGTGAATTTAGCCCTTAGTTGGGCATCTGTTCCTGTCCGTCTCTCATGACCTCTCTCCTGAACCAGGGCAGATCACAGCTCTCCGCGGTGTGTTTAGTCAGGACTGAACTGCAAGATGGCAGTTGAAACAGAGAAATTATAAGGGAGGAGATACTTGAAGAATCCTGAATTGAGACATACATGGCATTAAAGATGGTGATTTTATGACATAATTTTATGCCTACCACTCTGGATTGAGCCTCAAAGGAAGTTGGTGGCATGATTACTTGTTCGTGTACAGTAAAAGTATCACTTGGAGGATGGAATGTTTCAACCCCTATTTTTGGTCTAAGTTACCAGATTTATACTATTACTAAACTTTATATTGGAGGAGTAATGCTAGACACAGTTTTTACATCGCAGTAGATGTAAAAAGGCAACTCTCTTTCTCACTGATGATTTAGATAGGAGCCTAATGTTGTTAGCCCACTATAAGTGTCCGGGGTCAATGCCCAGATGGCTGCTGAGTGACCTGCCTGTACGGACTATGGCTGAGCTCTGAATTCCCTCTATTGTCTGACCGTGATTTCATTTATCATGTATGTTTTTCATGTGCAAGCTGTTTGTTGTTGTTGCCCCATCAGTTGTGGAATGTGAACAAATCTGCCTGCCAAAGAGAAATGTGTGTGTATGTGTGTGGGTGGGTGTGTGTCATCAGGCCTTGGGTCCACAACCCTAATCTCACTACACTATGTATTGGCGCAGGACAGGGGCTTGGGGCAAATTTGTGATGTAGTCGAGAGTTAATCTCTGCCCTGTTGCTTGCTGATCAGCCCCTCAGGACAATCAATCCAGGCATGCATGTAATCCCCACCCACCCCCCCAAACACACACAAGCACACTCTGTGTATCTCCAGCTCTGCCATCACTGAGCCTCTCCAGCTCCCATCTGAACCAATAATCTCATTACCAAAGCAAGCGCACCGAGAGAAAAAGAAAAGCTCCAGCTCACCTGAGCCCTCGTACTCTTTAAACATCGAGAACAGCATTAGAGCCAGCCGGACAGAGTAAATCACATTCCCGGCCTGGCTCGGGTTACATAACACGACTGTGTGTGTGTTGTCGAGCTGGTTCAACAGCCACCCGAGCTGGAGCTCAGAGGCCGTACCCATTGTAGACAGGGTTGTACCGCCTGGCCAATGAGCATCATCTTTCAGTCGCACTTCAAGAGGAAAGACGTGAAAAACATCAGAATCAGGGAGCATTTCTTCACACATTTGGTGACATTTCAGTATTTCAGAGTTCTGTCCTCTGCTGTTTGCAAAAGATTATCTCAGATTATTATGGAGTTGAAAGTACAATATTGACCTCAGAGGGTTAGTTGAGTTTGCACAATCTATAATCGCGGGGCCTTTCAAATCAAATCAAATCAGGTTTATTTATATGGCACCAAATTATATCAAAGTTACATCAAGGCACTTTACATATAGAGCAGGTCTAGGCCGAACTTTTAATGGAGCCGTTAGGGACCTAACATATCCCTCGCGACAGTAGCAATGAAAAACTTTCTTTAAGAGGCAGAAACCTCGGGCAGAACAGGGCTCGGGGGGGCAGCTATCTGCCTCGACTGGTTGGGTTGAGAGAGGGAGAGACAGGGTGGGGGTGATCAGCGAGAGAAGCAGAGGCAGTGAGAGAGAGTCACAGTGAGAGTGAGTGTGAAGGAGAGGAAGGGGGGGCTTGGTAGAGGGATGGAGAGAGAACAAGAACATGAGAAGAGAAGATGCCATGGAAAATACAAACAAAACATACAGATAACATACAATGATCGCAACCTGGCAGTTCTAAATGCGCACAAGGCAATATTAGCAGTGGGGGGGGTTACAATGGGAAGTGAGTAGTAGTGTGTAATAACTAAAGGTAACTCTTGCAGCAGCTTGAGACAGGATGTTTTTGATCTTTGCAATATTGCGTAGGTGAAAGAAGACTGTCCTAGAGACTTGCTTTATATGAGGGACAAAGGACATGTCCTCATTGGAAAATGACTCCAAGATTCCTAACAGGGGAACTGGAGGCCAAAGTAATCCCACCCAGAGTGGTTACATGATCAGATAATGCTTCTCTAAGGTGCTGAGGGCCAAGTACAATGACTTCAGCTTTGTCTGAGTTCAGAAGTAAAAAGTTGCAGGTCATCCAGGCCTTTATGTCTGTTAGACATCATGGTCAATGGTGACAAAAGCAGCGCTAACATCTAACAGGACAAATATGGAGGCCAATTGGTTGTCTGAAGCCATTAGAATGTCATTGGTAACTTATACCAGTGCTGATTCTGTGCTTTGATTTACTCTAAAACCTGACTGAAGCTCTTCAAACAAGCCATTCCTATTTAGGTGTTCACATAATTGGCTTGCAACTGCTTTTTAGAGACTTTTGGAAATGAAAAGGAGGTTAGATATGGGTCTATATTTAAAACATCTGGATCAAGATTAGGTCTTTTGAGAAGAGGTTTAATAACAGCAATCTTGAAAGGCTGTGGTACATAACCAAGAGATAAACTCACATTAGTCAGATCAAGAATGTACGTGTTAATTAGTGGAAGAACATCTTTAAATAGCCTGGTAGGTATCAGGTCTAAAAGATAAGTTGATGGTTTAGATGATGAGACTATAGAAACTAGCTCTGAGAGGTTAACGGTGTATTAGCGTATTTTAATTGTGCGACATACACTCCATTGCCACTAAAAAAGACAAATAACCTCAAGAGAATTATCTTTAACAGTGGGACATCAACTCTTGAAGAGAGCCCTTTACACTATTGGGATGCAGGTTGCCGTGGCGACCGTTAGAAACAGGTTTCCCTGGTGACCAGGGTCCTGTCCGATGTGTGCATCTGCTTCATTGTTGCAGTTCTCTCAGATTCTTGCTGCCTGCCTGACAGTCTCTTTGTCTCATACACACACACACACACATACACACGAGCCTAAACTTTTAAGGTCATTAACTAGTATAAAACTACTTGTCCATTTCAATTATCTTATTCTATTCTTATTCTTATTCTCAGTTATCTGTTTTTTGAGGTGTAGTCCTTTTGAGGCAACGCTGGCTAATGATTTTGCCCGCTCAGCTGCTTCGCCTGTTTGCAGCGTCTGTGCGGTGAGGCAAAGGGGAAATGGCAGCTTCAAAGCACAGGGCTCAGTGAGACACCGCGTCAACCTTTGACTCTCAATTAGAAGCAGGGAGAGATATTACCCTGGGACAGATAATGACAGTCCACTGGGACCTGGAAGGGGTGGACCGGGGAGAGACATGTGCTGAGTTTGGTCATAAATACAATGATTGTTTAGATTTTTTTTTTTTTTTTTTTCAGCTTTTCTCTGGTTGATTTAAAGCTTTCTGTTGAAACACAGGTAGTTGATCACATTCCACCTCAGCCTGCAAAATCTAAAACTGATATTACTTCAACTTATTTTAAAGTCTGTTATTTATTCTGCCGATGAGGATAGAGAGACACTACATAAAGAGCTGCTTTGACTAGAAGAATTAAAGTCGGTTTCATTGTTAAATCTTTTGTGGTCTTGAAAGGCGTGTTACAGGATTGTTCTCCTTCATAAGAATACAATACATGAGGTTCCAGTCCAGCTTTTCCTCTTCGATATCTCTTCTCAGCTTCTATCCGAGGTTGTCGCTCTTGTTTTCTCACAATTGATGTCTGTATCACCACGCTGCATGGGACTTTTTGGAATAACATCGGGCCAGGGACTTGTGTGGCAGCAGAGCCTACCATGACTGAACACAGAAAAACGAAAGGAGCTGTATTTATGAGGACGATACCTGATTCACTTAATCAGGATTCTACATATCTTTACAAACCTGTGTTTTCGGAATGAAAGTTGCTGTTCACATAGGCAAAACATTAGCACAGAATAACTTATCTTTAACGCTGGAAGTTTTCGTTTACTTTATGTAAGCCACAATTAAAACTAAGAACAGCTAATGCTCTCAGACACATGCTGGTCCTTTGTCTGGGGTCACCATTGAGCTCTTATAACTACAGTTTTGACTAGCATTATCATGCTCAGTTCTCATGCCCCTATAATCACAATCCTGCTATCTGACAGACCCCCCCGAGCAGTATATCAGCCAATGTGTTCTCAGTTTTCTGCTTTATATTTAGCTTGAGTATTCGGTTGTGATCCCCAGGTTTGTTAGTGTTATCCAGCAGCCTCCATCCGTGTGATCTGCTGTCCGAAGCCGCCGTCTCCAGCTGGCAGCACAACCAGCCGTGACTGACCCATAATACCTCCTCGCCTCAGCCACTCGGCTGCAAAAAATCGATACTTCTTTTTCTCAGAGTGAGGGACGTCCACTGGCTCATAAGGAGTCTGAATGACGGTGTGTTAGCTGAATGCGGTAGATAAGGAAGTATTCAGTGGTGGACTGAAGAAAGAGTACTTTGTAGTGAGGAGCTTTGACAGAGATAGATTGGGATGAGAGAGCTTGGAGTGTGAACCGGAGTGGAAATGAAAGAACAGGCTCCTTTGGCAGAGTGATGCATTTGGGTTCAGCAGATAGAGATGGTCTTTCCAGCAAAATATTAAACTATAGAGGTAAAAAAAAAATAAAATAATAAGTTCAATTGCTCTGAGCTAAAAGGTTTATATTTTCTGCTGATAGTGTAAACCCTGTACTGCTGACTGTAAGTAAAGTATACGGCCAACTGTGGTCAGTTGGCATATGACTGTTGAACATCTTATTTCAAAAACAAATGTATTCATAAAGCATTACCCTGTTTGCTAAGTAATTTATTTTATAATAATAATATAATGTCATAAGTGACTTTGTGATGTTCAAGACTATTAATGAGTTCAACTGATGTTGCTGGTTCCAGATTTATTCCTCAGGTGTTGGACTTTACTGTGTTAAAACAAAATGGACGTTTCACAAATTTTTGTAGGACTTCTTTTACTTGGAAAATTGCCCCAGAACTGAAGTGCACAGATATATATAGAAACAGCATGATACAAATAATCTAAATTCCCAAAAGTGCATCCATAGTACTGGCGTGGGTAATGTTGTCAGCTGATTTTAGATTATCACAGATACAGATCTCTACATAATATTTTGTGTAGAGTACACTCGAGACCTGCGACATATGACAAGTTCCCATTGTTCTTTGCATCATCCCGGCTGCTCCTGTAGCGTGACTGAAGGTCTTTAAGGATCTGTGGTGCATGTCTGTCCCTACATATGTTTGATCTGCCACAGCAGCCAGCTTCTCTGCTATTCTTATTGTTAGATGATGTTTTCAAGGCAAAGGGGGGTGGTCATCCGCTGGTGGCGGTCTGCCCAGTGGTGAAGGACCTCTCACCTCGCTCGCCTCTCGAGTCATCTCTCCCAGTGTCCCAGCAGGCTGTCCATGTCACAGTTTGACTGACAGGTACAAAGTAACCACTGTGTGCTTCGAGGTCCTAAACTCACCCCTGTCACTCAGCTGTCCCAGGACAATGCCCAGCTGTCCCACCCGCCCGACCTCACTCTTTGTATCCTTATTGAATTACAGCACAAGTTGGTTCTGTGCACTCCTGGAGTAATTGAAAACATGTGATTAAAAAAAAAAAAGCAGGGATGTGCAACAGTGAACATGACTCCATCCAACAGGAGCACCGGTCAAATGGAGCCTGTGAAAGATGATATCGGCATGTGGCATCCTCATTATGAGGACTTAAATGTTCCCTTTGTAGGTGTAAAAAGCATAGCCAGGACTTTGAAGCGACTGAAGGGATTTTGCCGACCTCAAAATGAAGTCATGTTCCAGCAGTCTGCCTCACAGAGAGTGTAGATTTTAAGGCGTCTCCTCACTCTTGGCCCTGTCAGGGTGTATGCTGGGATAAAGAAGGGCTGTTGCAGCTCTGCTCACTGCTATATTGATGGCTTCAAAGTGTGTTTACACTCTCCACAATTATTTTAAATGTGTTCAAGATTTCCTTTGGATCCCATATAATTTTATACTTTGTCCTGCACATGCAGTATATTGCACAATTTTTGCCAAAATTACTCAGCAAAGTCATGATTAGGCAGTTGTAAAAGAGACACTTGATGTGTTTTATCAAGAAGAAATGAATAGATAAAATTTTGTAAATGCAAAATTCTATTATTGATAATCATAAAAACAACATTCGCACGTAATGTAACCGCAGTGGAATTGATTTTAGCATCGTATGCCCAGGTAAAGTGCCACTGATCAGCTCATCAGCAGCACTAATACATTTTTTAATAGCTCAGTGAAATTACAGAAACTCCAAGGTGATACTTTCAAATTATCTAATTATCTAACCAACTATAAAAAAATATATACAATATATATATATTTTTTTTTCTAGATTTAAAACATCAACAAAGAAGCATATTCTCATCTCAGTCATTGGATTCAGCAAAGTTTAGTTTTTTGGGTTTTTTTTATTCAAGAATTCACCATAATGGATGTCAGTCAATTCTCTGTTGACTGTTTAACTTTTTGTTTTACATCAGAGCTTTACTCCAGGCTAGCTGTCAATTTCTGCATCTCAGATTTCCAGTTTCTGACAACTGAATCCGGCAAGTTAGACTCTAGTGGCGCCTCAGCTAAAAGATAATTCACAAGCTAAAAGAGCTTGTAAAGTGGGACAAAGGCTGGGTATTTCATTAATGGGGGATGGGGCGATCCCAGGCCACTGTTTAACAAATCTGTATCTGTCATCAGTGGCCACCTTCTGTCATACTAAAATAAAACCTCCACGGTTAAAGATGATGTCTAAGTACAGGCATACACACTGGAGAGAGAAGCGGTGCATAAGTGCTGCTTCTGGGGAGTGTCCAGGCTCATGAATGTGTGCTCTGTTCTCATTACTGCCCTTGATTACCTTAATCCTCTGTCTGAACTCAGCCCTGTCACACACACCAAGGGATCTGAGAGGTCAAAGATCAAACCATCCCCCCTGCTCACTCCTAAAATCACTGTCTCCTCATTAAACTACAGCTCTCTCGCCATCTATCTTTCCCCTCTCTCCCTTCTTGTCTCTGTATTTCTACACCCAGTCCTTGCTCCTTCCACCCAGATTTCCCCTCTCCCTGTTGCTCTTTTGTGTCTCTCTCTCTCCTTGCTCCTCTACTCCTCTAGAAAGAGAAGATGGTTCTCTGTCCCTGTGCTCATAATGGACAGGGTGCTCTTAGCACCACAGCACTGTGCTCTATGACGGCAGCATTTGCCAGGATACTTTGGTGCAAATGAAGTTGGAACTAGATGGAAATTGCAGGCTTGAGTTCCTTGAAAGCATGCTTCATTTTTTCTCCCATTCCATTTGGAAGGGAATGGGGTGTAAAATGGGTGTGTAAAAGTGTGTGTGTGTGTGTGTGTGTGTGTGTGTGCGCGCGCATTAGGGAGGAAAGGAGGCAGAATATGCAGCTTGTAGTTTTCAATAAAACACATCCCCCCGAAGATGTGTTGGTGGATACATTCATTCATTTATCCATTTTCAACCGCTTATCCGTTTCCGGGTCGCGGGGGGTGCTGGAGCCAATCCCAGCTCACTCTGGGCAAAGGAGGGGTCACCCTGGACAGGTCACCAGTCCATCACAGGGCCAACACACAGAGAGAGACAGAAACCAACAACCACTCACACTCACACTCAGACCTACAGACAATTTAGAGTCACCATTTAACCCAAACATGACGTCTTTGGATGGTGGGAGGAAACCAGAGTACCCGGAGGAAACCCACGCAGGCATGGGGAGAACATGCAAACTCCACACAGAAAGGCCCCAGGCCAGGAACTGAATCCATGACATCCTTGTTGTGGGGCAACAGCGCTAACCACTATGCCGCCGTGCTGCTTTGGTGGAAACAGTGCTTGAGAAATTATATTTGAGTTAATGATGCTCAGAGCATGAAAAGAGAAACCTGCGCTTTGGGGCCATTTTCCAATTCCCTGTTTGATGTGCAATATGCTGAGCCCACTGGCACACACAAAATGTTGTTGTGTCTATAATTGTAAAATGTAATGTCTGGCATTTTGAAAGGTTTTACCCTCCCAAAAAAAGCTTCATTATGATCCACTGAGTTGGTTGGTAAAGGTCTTAATAGCCTTGTCTATTTGGAAAACAAACAGAAATATTAGTTTGAATATTTTTGTGGTCGCTCTTCATATTTCCATTTAAATTTTCAACTTCATGTATGCTTTGCATAGCATTAAGACAATAGCTGAAAAACACATTAGCACCCTAAATGTCTGTATTTGCACTCTGAAAACCACTTTGCACAACCATTTGAGTACATTTATTGACATGTGTTGCAAATTCATTTTCAGGCTAATGGCATCGACGTTTCCTTCATTAAAAGCCTCACTCTTTGGAGTAATCATCAGATCAGTCATGGAGAAACAGGCATTGTACAGATTTAGATTTCCTGGGAGTTGGAAATTGAATTTACTGTGGGCAAACCTGGTTTGTATTGTAAAGAGCAGATGTGTAACGGGAGGCAACTTTTACTGGCAAAATCAAATTTACTACAGACCACACATGACAGTTTGTGTAATGTGTGTAAAATCCTTAAAACTCAATTGTATGTTATCTATCAGTTATGGTTATCCCAAAAAATATTAAAATGAATCTTTGACACTTTAAATTTTAAATCCCACAGACCAAAAATTACCACCCTCTCAAAATTTCTTTCAAAAAATTATGACATTTTACAAGATCTTGGAGAACGATCTCAGAATGTGTGTTCTTTAAACCAACTTCCCTGGGACTGTGTGGATACAATGAATGATGTAGAGCAAGGACAGATGGGATGAATTCACCATATCATTACCAAATTTGTTGCCTCAGAAAAAAAAACTTAATCCTATAGTTCATTTAATCCAAAAAATACAGCCCTCATTATCAAGCAAGATTGTATTAGATGTCCTTTGGGATTCTTTGGCAAATGCTGATTTTTCAATGTACAACCTGTGCATTTGATACCTCTTAAATATCCTACAGTGGTTGAACAGATTGAAACCACAATGTTTCCAGCTGTTACATTGCTATTGCAGGTATTTTACATTTAAATGTATGTTTTTGTATATTTTTCTAACAAGAAAACAGGAGGAACTGTGTAATACCTAAAAGCTCCATCAGTTGTCAGTCAAAGTGATGTGTTGGGTATGACTCCTCTGGCAGCCGCTGGAGCCTGACACTGAAGAGGAGCGGGCAACTCACTTTGAAAATGTTCACTGGCTCAGCAAAAAACAACAGGGAGGCTGTGATTCAGTCTCTGCTGCCCATAAGGCTGAGGTCACTGTCTCAGCCTGACTAATGGCTGGGGGGGGGGGGTCACCTAGTAGAGAGATTTACCGACTGGTCAAGACATCCAGTTAGCTTTGCGAGCCATTTCATTCACTTTCCTATAGAGAGAACGTGCGTAAAAAAAATAAATAAATAAATAAATATCCCCTTCCTGGGCGGTTTGTTCATTTATCACAGCTGACTTTGGGCAGTTAAACCTGCCCATCCTTCTGGATATTGAAACTTTTGAGTGATGTCAACCTCTGTGTCAGTCACTTACCTCTCAATGACCTCAGCTCTCACTTAAAGGATTTCATTTGGAAAAGCACTGTAATATAATGAGATTCAGCCCCTCAACATAGGCCTTTCACTCAAACAGGTCGACATTTCCCTTCTTTTCACCACTGAATGTACCAATGTTGATATACTCATAGGGTCTGCTATTATTGCTTTTTTTCCAGGGAGAAGGCTTACTCTTAATGCGGCCATGCTTAGGAGGTTAAAACAAGTTGTAGTCCCCTGCTTTGGAGTAAGCTGTGCCATCATTTGCAATTGATGAAGCAGAGGTGGTTTTATTCACAGGGAGCTGGAAGAATTACAAGAGTACAAATCCAAGGGAAATTGCTGCAAGTGTACAACAGAAATCTAAAGAAGAGCAAGGTGCCAAGGCCTATGTCTTAAAGCCTTTGTCTTAAAGTTAAGATCATAAAATGACCTCATAGGGCTGAGTTGGCTTCAAACGGCCTGTAAGAGTCTTAACCACCATCTGAAGCTCAGCACCTTAAGCTAGGCTAAAACTTCAATGTTGGGGCTCTTCCAAACTGTTTGTGTAACTCTGAAAACTTACAATCCAGAAAGCATTTACACTTCATGCAGTGATTGGCAAAGTGTGTGGAGGTGAATAAATATGCCTGGTTTGAAGATCTGTCAAGCTCCTTTTTCTTTCTTCAACGAATCGAGTATTTCCATAACTTGTTGCATGAAACCTCATGACCATCCTTGAAGATGGACTGTATGAGGTTAGACTCATTTCTAACCATGTGCTCGATGAATTGTTTTATTATTACAAAAACTCCTAAAGGATGTAAAACATGCTCAAGATAAGTTCGGTAGGAAGTGCTAACATTGCCCACCTTAAGACCCTAAAATCCTGGACCTGTACATCAGAAGTTTAACATAAGGAATGTATGCCTTGTGAGTTCAGACTCCTCGCCCCGACGCAGACTGGACTCTCTATCACCCCTGTCGTGTCCTGCTGCAAGGCCAGTAGCTCCTTGACTTGATAGTACCCTCTCCTCAGATTGCCTTGTCCACTCTTGCCCTGCCCGTGTAACATCAACTCTGTCCCTCCAATCACTTACTCAAAAATACCTGAACCGAACAAACCAAAAGATTTAGCACAGCAGTGTCTCCTTCTCAGTTTTTTAAGGCCTGGCAAAGTAAATGGATTGCACCTGTATAGTTTTTATCCAAAGTATTATACATTGCCTTTTGATTCAACAGCTATCACACATCATTGGCTACAAGTTATCCTACAAAACACTGGACAAACCACAGGGAGACATTGCCCGAGGGAAAAGGACTGAATCGTTAAACGGATTAAAACGAAGCAACAAATGTGCCACAATCATAAAATGTCATATTATGTCTCAACTGACAAATCTAAAAATGAGCTATCTTTAAAAATGAAGCACTATCAACTCTGCACTTGTTACACCCTTTGTCCAAGTCATGTGATTGCCTCTATACAGGTTCAGTCCAGAGCCATTTCATTTTATAATCTCCCAGCTTTGCTTACTGTATCAGCAGTGTGTGAACACACGCTTCCTCACCAAGTGTAGCTGGAGGCTTTCTTCGGCCGCCAACATGCTGGAGCAGCCAGGAGCAATGAAGGCATAGGGAATGAACTGGTGACAGGAACTCTGTGTGGACTCCAGGTTTGGCAGAGCTCAACAATGAGCCATAGAGAGCAATCACATCATTGAGCCTTGCTCTCACCACAGGAGAGGGGATGAAATATGAACTCATTTTAATGTCCAGCCTAATAACTGTGTTGACAAGCGCCATGAGTTACCTTCTGCAGGAATGTCATGGCATTTGGATAATTAGCTGTAAATAGTATTTTATTATACCTCACCATCACACAGTAGTGGAGACATTTTTATAGCAAAGGTTAGGTGGTAATTTAACTAGCCCTATCATGGAGCTAAACACAGGTCTCTCATAGAAAGTTGTAAGTTTCATGGCCATTCAGGGCATCAAGCCAAGAGAGTGATTGCAAGAACTAGTCTGAATTAGACATTAAATACATCAGTGTCTGTATCCACTTGGCAATGGCCCCGCTGGTAAAAAAGCCAGAAAGTTTTGGTGTGAGTAATGTTTGTTTTGTATGTTCAGAACTTACAAAAAAAAAATTATGAAACAAAAGTGACAAATCTACACAGACACTGGCAGAAGTCCCAAGTCAGTGAACACCCACAAACACAAACACAATCACTGCTTTTGTCTGATAATGCTTTAGTGAATTCACCAAAACAAATGTCCAAAGCAGTTTTTTTACCAACTCCAAAAAGTGAACAGCCCACAGACAAATTATGTGCATTTCACTGCCAGGCGGTTGATAATAGGAAACAGCCTCAGGGAGGTCAATAAAAGCTAACAGGTCTCCATACATACAGCTTCTGTTGACAAAAAATAAATAACAACAAAAAGCATATCCCAGAAATATCCCATTTAATATATGGGAGCATTATCATACCATCTTAGAACATCAGCCTCGTTAGGCATCCCCCTCATACTTAAAGTAATTAAACTGTGATAGTGATGGTGTTATTAGTTGTTTGAGCCTCCAATTAAACTGTTTCAGGGGCTGTCGTTGCTGCTGGCTGGGGTCTCTGTTGGCTCGGGATCTAGCTCGCAGAGTAAATAGAAGTACAAAGCTGACAGCTGTCTGATAAATTATGTACAGCTTAGTGTTTCCGAGGTGGATACACACACAGACACGCACCACCATACACTTTAATCCCCCTGAGCTCGGGCCCCTGTGGTACAGCTGAGAGGAACTGTAGACTTTCACTCCTTCTCGCTTCCAGTTTCTGCCGCTGTCCCGCTCCATCCTCTGTCTGTTCAGCGTACCTTTCCGTCCCATGTGTATGTCTTCTTCACAACATCTTTTAACATCCCTCGTGTTAGTTTTCTCTCCCTCTCTCCGCTGCAGTTTCCTCATCTGGCAACTCCATTAACACAGTGGCATTGTGGCTCCCTCCTCTCATATCTGCTGTAGATCAGAGGGCAGATAAGTGGGCTGAGGCTGGAGCCACATACAGGGGGGTTAAAGTTAACTCAGTTGTGACCTGTATATTGTTGCTTTCTGTTATACAGTATTTGTTGTGTCCCCCCCCCCCCCCCCCCCGAATAAAAAGAAGTAACAAGTAACATGGTGTGAGGTGACCATAATCTCTGCTGCTGCATGAAGCAATGACACAACACACACGCCACACCAGGAAATTCTCCTCATAGATCAACAATTAATTCATTCATTCATCTCCAACCGCTTATCCGTTTCCAGGTCGCGGGGGTGCTGGAGCCGATCCCAGCTCACTCTGGGTGAGGGCGGGGTACACCCTGGACAGGTCACCAGTCCATCACAGGGCCAACACACAGACACAGACAGAGACAAACAACCACTCACACGCACACGCAGACCTACGGACAATTTAGAGTCACCAGTTAACCCAAACATGATGTCTTTGGATGATGGGAGGAATTCGGAGTACCCGGAGGAAACCCACGCAGACACGGGGAGAACATGCAAACTCCATACAGAAAGGCCCCAGGCCCAGGATCCAGACCCTCGACCTTCTTATTGTGGGGCAACAGCGCTAACCACTATGCCGCCGTGCTGCCCTAGATCAACAATATGTAACCAATTTAGTTTTCCCCATCACTCTATCGTACCTCATCTTCCAATCCGCCTCCCTCCAGTATCCCCTTATCCTGCCGTCTGGACAGTTCATTAGAGTCATGCGAAATCCTGTGTTATCACACAGACATCGGTGTTCTGTTTATTCACATGTTGCCATGTCGTCACTTCTGCAGACTTTGCCTCCACAACCTGTTAAGACTTCCTTTCTTTAAATCCTTTCCCAACTCTGATCACTGAGATCTGGCATTCCACGGCTTGGAGATAAATAGCCTGGCATTTTGCTTCATGACAGGCCCAAATGTTGAGGTCAGGTTATGTTCATTTTAATAGAACTGCTCTAATGTCATTGTATGGATTGAAGACAGTAAGGGTCATGTATATGCAATTACTCCTAGGTTGCATACCGTAAATCTTCAGACAGTCCATTAAAGGGCTAATTTGACATTCAGCAAATTAGCTAATGTGTGCTGTCCTGCACCAAGATGAATAATAACCCATACAAAAACCAAATAAACAAAACAAATATTCAGCATTTTATGAGGGATTTAACCCCAGGCTGTTTTTCAGGTGGGACCTGTAGCTCCACTCGTTGCCCAGCAACTGGTCCCAGCCAAGAAAGATCGCCGCATATTACTCCCAATAAATACGTTAATATTGTGCAATCAATATAACCAATGAACTCAAGTCTACTCAAAGAAATAAAAAACATATTTTCTTAAATCTTCAACTCTTCCTTTCATCATTTAAGCAATTTATCAATGTTTCCAAACAGTTGCCCTCTACAGCTTCTTAAATATGAACAGTATTTTGAGATTTCAGACAGTGTGTTGGGGAAAAAAAACAAGAAATATTTAAAGTCATTACTTAGTCCTCAGGTACTTGTGACAGCAATTTCTCACCATTTTAAAAATAGAAAGTAGTTGGGACTTACTGCTCAGTTAGTAAGTGGAAGATTTGTCGAAGCCATTCACTTGACATTGTCCAGTTATGTGAGCGGCATAAAGATCTCAGAGGGAGGGAAGATGTCACCTTCGAGAATTATAACCCACACAGGAACACAATGTATGCCACAACAATTGCCTGATCCCACTGTGGCTCCAGTTAAAGCCATTCCTCTTAAACTGGGCCCAGTGGGACGCAGGCACAATATCAAGCAGTCCCTATGAATATGAATGATCCCACCAAGTGTAGATCAAATGCACAGGACTCGACCATCACACTGCTAATTGGGAGTCGATGCGGTAACCTCTAGCCTTCTCATCTCTATTTAGAAAAAAAAAAAAAGCTGATGTTTATTATAGCAAACCACATGAAATAATTATCATTTGGTCTTGCTCCCACTGAGATAGGAGCCTGTGTAATGATAGCCCCAGTAATGAACCAAAGCTGAAGTGTGTGTGTTTCTCTCTGCTGAACCCATATCACCCCCACACCACAGGGATGGAGGCGCAAGAGCAAAAAATATAATCAGCAACAACTGAATTAAATTTGTGGACATAGTGACACTTCACCTGCTGTTTATGGTCGAACGTCTCCTACAGCTTGACTTTTCTGCTCTGTGCCTCACTGCTGCTGATTATTCATCAATGCGCGCACTTTTTTCCTCCTGCAGCTGCCATAACCTTTTGTGCAGTGTTTTGTAACAGAGCACTGTCTCCGTTTTGACGGAGTGAATGGGATAATCTCAGTGTGAAAGAAAGATTAGCTGGGCAAGAGTGCCGGCTAAAACTCTCCTCTGATCCCAGCCCGGGGCACAACCAGCTCGACTAATGTGAGCATAGAATTAGTTTCCATGCTGCACTGGATGAAAGTTTGAGCCTGAAGCCCAGACAAGTAAAGCCTGCAGTAATTATGAGTGATTGTTAAATTCTCACAGATATTTTGTAGTTTGCCCCAGGCTGCTGTAGCCACCATCACTTCTTCTGCCTTCAGGATTTTATTTGAAGATTGCACTTTTTTTTTTTTGATTGTCCAGTAGTCTGTCCACTTCAGGTTCTGGGAAAAAATGATGAATGTTACACAGAATACAAACTGAGATTTAACTGGATATTGAAACACATTAATTGAATTCCCACCCAGTTAAAAGAATCAGGGAATAGAAATAGGTGTATGGCTTTGCTTTGGGGGGTACCTTTAGGTTAGGCCAATATATAAGCATGAATATTTAACAAAATAACATAGTAGTGTTTTTATAGATTATATGAATATAAAGCTGTTGTTGATCTATTAATTTGTGCTTTATGGTACAGTAACTGTCTGGGTGCATGTCATGCTTTTCACCTGTCTAGTTAAATGAAACCTCTTTGACTTGGTTGGATTTTCTAATAGTTTTGACCTTTGTTCAGAATTTATATTCTGCTTTCAATGGCATTTGAGGGAATTTACATAAAATTTGCGACATTTGAGTAGAAACCTTTAAGCCCCGGTAATAATGATCCTGTCTTGGACTGGTGCTGGAGCTGTGGAAGTGCTGATAGATTGGGATCAGTGGACACATCTGGCAGGAGGAAATACCACTATCACCAGCAGTCCGGGTTCTCCCAGAGGACCACCCCCCTTCCTCCTGCTGTGGAATCTATCCAGGTATGTGGTTTAGCAGTATGGTCTAAATTGAGGCAATAATGTGTATTTCTCAAGGGTAGGATTGAGTCGTGTGGTGGTGGTGGTGGTGGTGGTGGTGGTGGTGGGGAAGGGGGGGGGCTCCAGTGACATTACTACTCAGTCAGTGTGGAAATCTAAAATTTTCTACAAACCCACAGAGCAGCAGCATTTCAACCCCTGGTGTTTTATCTGTGGTTGGCTTATGTGGCACCAGAGTAAACACCAGGACTGATGCCAGGTCTGGCTTATGAAGCTGTGCTCGTCGTCTGCACACAGGGCAGCAAACACCGTGAAGTTACCCAGAGAGCCGTGCTGTATGTCTTTATGCACAAGATGCTCCGCTGGGTAAACTTTGTCTGTCTGCACTGGCGAGGGCCAGCATAAATATTTATCTGGTTTATTTGTTTTTGCCTGCTTTGGGGCTGTGTATTTGGAGAAAAATACATGAGGAAAGAATGCACAGTGTGTCATCCTGGTGGATTAGTACACCAGAGGTCACAAAGTCTTAATTTAACTGGAACATGTTAAGTGGTACGCTGCAAAAGAGCTGCAGTGCATAGAGTAGGACACATAAACCACAAATATTTAGTCCTTAATCCACTGTCATTGATAAATGCCTTATGTGGCTATCATGCATATGGAGCTGGACTTAAAAGACGGGGAGTGTTAACAATCAGGCTTCCGAGGCCCCTTGAGAGAAACATATTGTCATGAAATAAAAAGCCTTTCCATCATTCAGGTTGTTGCTGCACAATGGATGCAATGATGCTTATTAATTACAGAGTCTTTATCTTTTGTGATATCAACCAAGCCCATTCACAAGTACCCCCCCCACCCCATCCCCCATGAATACTGGGGCTGCTTAATAAACATGAGGAGGGTGTGTATATCTGAGCTCTTCCACTGGCCTCTGTAAGCTCAGAAGAAGGCTGGAGAAAGACAGAAAGGGAGGGTGCATGTGAGCCGAGGAGTGTGGGGAAGTGGGGGGGGACTGTGTGTGTGAGTTAGAAAGAGAGGACGAGAGAGAGAAGAGGTTGAGCGGAGAGATACAGCCACAAGCTGGGGGGAAGTCAGTCCTGTCAAGCCAAAGTGGTTGTGTGGAGAGAGCACGGAGGAGGCAATTCAGAGAAGAAAATATCTGTGTCCTCTCTCTTCCTGCCTTAGTGGCTGGAGGGAGAGCCTGGATGGTGTGATCTCCTCCAACATGGGATGCAGCCTTTGTACCCCTCAGAAGCCTGAAGAGCAATATAAACTACTGTATGAAGTCTGCCAGGTATGGTGACTGAGCCTCAGGAACGGTTCTTGAGACTTATTCGCTCACATTTAGCTTGATTTACTGCGCCTTGTTTTCTCTCAGCCTGTTTTGATATTTCATGGTTCTTTCTGACCTGTTGAAATGCTGCTGGAGTTTGCGGGGCTCGTGTCTCGGGGGGGGGGCACTGGCTGACCTGGGTGTAGAGTAAAAAAAATAAAGTGGAGTGGAGCTGTTGCCGGCTGACGCTTCTGCAGCTGAGCAGCCTGAACTCTGGCCCCAGGGGTCAGTGAGAGGTGGCGCGCTGCTCTTAAAGGGGGGGGGGTGATGAAGAGGTGACAGCTCCCTCAATGTGTCTGCTAGTGTGTGCCGATCGCTGCCCACCTCCTCATTGTCAACTGAATGCTGACTCTGAGCTTTCCGAGCTTTAACCCCAGTTTGACTTTCACTAAAGTTTATATTTAACACCCCACTGCCTGTTTCGCACATTTTTTTTCTCCAGAAAAGAAAACAGAGCAGGTGTGTCATAGATGCACCATTAACACATATGAAGACTGTTTCCACATGAGAGAGCAGGACTGGTTTGTCAATGATCTTTTTACTGTGTGTGTGTGTTTAAGTTTCTGTAAAAGAATACTTGATCAGTGCTAAGACTCCATTGACTAATTAACTGAAAGAACATTAATCATTAATTAAACATTAATAAATGAAAATGTAAAATCCAGCTTCCACTATGTGAAACTTTTCTATTTCCATTTAGTTGAATGTGATTGTAAATTGAACATATTCTGGTTTTGGACTGTTAGTCAGAGAACACGGTCCATCTCAACACATCTGTTTGGACTCTCGAGGCGTGTGATCAGAACTTTCTCATCAAGTAACTGACCGACAGCGACCGTGTTGATACTCCATTTCTACTTGGTTACATTTATTTGGAAAAGATAATTGAGCTGTAGGTTGATTATTTATTTATTTATTTATTTATTGTGAAAATGATCAAATCAAATTTTCCCAGCAGTTGTTAATTATTTTCAAACCATCTTCCACCTCTGTGCTCTTACATGAACTCACTGTGAATCAGCTTCCTGCAGCTCAGTGTTAACATTGAAAGAAAAAGTTTTCATGAAATTGGATTGGAGGAATTATTGTGTATTTTTTCAGTGGAGAATGTGTAAGTAGGTAACTTGGTCTGTGAGTGGCATGCAGTGCGTCAGAACAAACACCAGACTTTGCTGCTTTTTCATTCTTAGTTGACACGACACACTCAGAGCTTTGGTTTATTCATCGGTGTTTGGATTGAAGCGGCAGTCTGGTCTAATGAGTGAAAACATTGACCCATCGGACAGCAGAAAGCTCTCACAGACTGCACTGCAAATCTTTGAAGATTGCCCTCAAATCCGACTTTTTCCTTTTTTATTTTTTGTAATTACACCTTCTTTTCATTCGTAGTGAACCCCAGCCAAGTGTTACCCTCCTGTCGCACCAAATTACATCTCCATTTACCACACAGGGTTACCGTGTGGCTGGTTTACATGACCGTAATGATCAAGCTCTCTCTGGATTTCACTCATTATTCTCCTCCGAAAAACAGCTCCTTCCCATCAGGGGAAGATAACAGGGGGTGTGTGACATTGTGCCTGCAAATAGTTTGGCTTTGATCAGGACTAAAAGGTTTTGGCTTGTCTCAAAGAAAAGATGGGTGTTACGCAGTGGCATAATAAATGGATTATGGTTGCTAACAGTGGGGTCAGAAAGCCCACCACTCCTCCTCCACCCCCAACCGACTACTAACAGCATAAACATGGTGTTTGGAAGACATATGTCACTTTTATTTTGTTCCGGCTTCTCTTTAGTCTAGGTGTCATCATCGGTCTCAGTCCTCCTGAATTGACAGACCCTTCTCGGGGTGTACTTTGTCACTGTAGCGACAGCAGATTTGCAGGCTTTAACATCGTAAGTCACTTGTCATTTTGCTGCCACAAGACAGCAGGAGGTAACACAGATTATTCCTGGTGCCACATGAGTCAACAAAAAGAGGCTTCTTCTTATAACCCTATACTCCTATAAAAACTGTGCAAGTAATTTGTTTTTAGTCTGGGGCATGTTCTCAAATCATATCAGATTTGTTAAACTGAATTGGAACATCTTGAAAAAACATTTTCTTCGGGGCTGGAACGAATGCTTACTTCCTGTATTTATTATTTTCTTGATTAATGTTAAAATGTTTCCATAATTGATCAGCTCAGTTCCCAGACAGCAGCTTGCATTTCTAATTATTTTTCTTTTAACCCATGGAGAGACTGAGCAACAGTAATAAATTAAAAAAGGAGTTTCATAGTTTGGGTAGAATGAGGATAAACAATGAGTCTTTCACGGCTTTTGGGAAATTACACCACAATGATCAATCTAAGCCTGGACACATTACACATTACAGAAGGCACAGCAAGTCCAGCCCTCTGACACACTTTCTATGTTTAACCATTAATTATGCCTTTACTATAATGTGCTTCCACAACCTTCAACTACTACTAGCACTGGTTAATGATGGCCAATTTGAGACTTGTATTTCCTGAGTGACTGTATCTGAACGCACCATGTGTAGCTGCTGCAGGTTATTTTGAAGGCTTGGCAGTCATTAGAAATGATCCAGGTGTTATTGATCTGCACTGTTTTTCTCTCAAACCTGCTGCTGACCTTATTCAGCAGATTATGTACCGTGCCTGCCAGACATCACCAGCTCACATTTAGGACAGTTTCCTTGGTAATGTCATTTTAATGCCAAATAATGCCAAATAGGGCAGCACGATAACATAGCTGTTGGTTAGCGCTGTTGCCCAACAATAAGAAGGTCGCGGGTCCGATTCCCGGCCTGGGGCCTTTCTGTGTGGAGTTTGCATGTTCTCCCTGTGCCTGCGTGGGTTTCCTCCCACCGCCCAAAGACATTATGTTCAGGTTAATTGGTAACTCTAAATTGTCCGTAGGTCTGAGTGTGAGTGTGAGTGGTTGTTGGTCTCTGTGTGTCTCTGTGTGTTGGCCCTGTGATGGACTGGTGACCTGTCCAGGGTGTACCCTGGCCTCGCCCAGTGGGAGCTGGGATTGGCTCCAGCATCCCCTGTGACCCGTAAACGGACCAACGGTTGAAGATGAATGAATGAATAATGCCAAATTCAGCACAGACACACATATTTAAAATCTTGGGGGGGGGGGGGGCACTTTTGTAGTGAGTTAGATTGGTGGATTCCTTTACATAAAACAAATCTACACAAAAGTTGATACACGTTGGTTGGATGCTGAAGAAAAATTTGCCAACTGATGTTCCCTGTTATGATTAGCCTTGCCCAAGATTACTATTTGCAATATTTATCCGCAAGTGACCGGCACGGTCTACATGTCATTAACAGTCTGAAATGCTTGAAGCCACCAGGTCTCGGCTGCTACATAATGGTCATTATCAGGTAATCTTGTTGAATCTGCTTATGAAGACTAGAGAACATACTAAGATGCCCTGAAAAAGACAGAGCTTTCATTAATCCCTAAACATTGACATCCCTAGCTTGTTTTTCTGGGTGACTGGAGGGGGGGGGTCTGGGAGGTCTTACTGCCAATACAGCCAGTATTATCGTGTCTCATCGTGTATCGTGTTCCAGCTCTTATATTTGAGGTGTGAATAATATGGTTTTGTGTTGTTTTAGAAAAATCTAAAGTCTGCACAACATTTTTTTTCTTTTACCTGGAGGCATTCTACAGTCCTGGCAAATTTTGAAAGACCCAACTGATTTGGTAACTGTAGTCTATTGAGAAAGAATTCATTGAGAGCTGTGACATTAGGGTGCATTATTTTCTTCAAGAAAATGCACTTTTGCAGAAATTTTTTTTTGCAATACAGTCATACAAGATCAAACACTGTTAAAGGTTATTAAGAGTTTTCCCCTTTCACTGTAATCATTAAAGGCCTGAGCGGCACTGGCTTTGGTGCTCCCTTTTAAACTTGACCCTTGTGACAGCAGCTGACCCCTCGGTCTTTTCTTCAAAGCTGAAGGTAAGCACCATGTGGAGATGTAAGCCCAGCTGCTTTTGTCAGGGACTTTAAGGTAGAGGCCGTTGAAACTCTGTTTAACAGTCTGATGGTTCTTAATCTCTCCAGAAGCACTGTGTAATGGCTGTGGCGCCATGCTGTGGTTCTTACAAGACCCAGAGCTTAATTAGAGCCTCAGCACAAGCCAGCCATTGACCCTCTGATCCTGACTGAACTGATCGAACTATTGTTTGTTTGCTAAGTCCTTTGCTTTCATTAGTTTCTCACTCTCTGTATCTTTTCTGTCGATTCTTCTCATCCAGACGGACAATATCTTAAATCAAAAAAGGATTTATCTGTAGAGCTTAAGAAATTTAGCAAATTAGCTGGTTGGAACATTTCCGATCTAAAGTGGATCTTCCTAATTAGGCTTGTTTCTGATTGAAGGTTGCAAAGATGTCACAGTCAGCTCAAGAAGCCACATTGTCATTGCACCAGATGGTCTCAGTGGGACATCTTCTGGACTAGACAGACAGAAAAATGAGATGTAAATATTTGTTTGAGACATCTCATCATCCTTTCAGTTTTCTGTTCCCCCCGCCTCCCCCTGCTCCACTGTCAAAGACAACTGTAATCAAAGCAGTCATCAAAAAAAAAAAACAAAGAAGAAAACAGAACTCAGGGATGCAGCTCCCGCTCATCCCATCTCCTCTAATGAGGCCTGACGGAGACGGCATATAAAGACAACGCAGGGATCACCAGAGCCTGACACTGTGTGGTTTTAATAATGGCTAAGACCAGCCCCGGTGTGCCGTCACATCTGTTAAACACTGGAGCAGGTGGCCGGCTGCCACAGGGGAGCAGTCACAGGAGGCCATGCGCTTACTGTCAGTCCAAAGCCATTGACAGAGAGCGATCATAGCAGGTCTGCACTGAGAAAACACACTGAGTGTTGGTTACATATGAACATTTCCCCAGCGGTAGAGGAGTCATTTGATCTTTAAAACAAGCTTCATAGGGGAAATGCTTTGTGCACTCACAACAAATATGTAGAAATTAACAACATATAATGAGTTGGAAATATGGCAATGTACACCAAGAAATAATAGTTTTCATTCAATCAGCCTTATATTCGGTACATATTAGCCCCGTCCTTGAATCCTTTTCTTATTTACTAAATCTTTTTTTTTTTTTTTTTTTATCGAATGGGTGTTATAGTAGTTGTTAATTAAGGCACAAACTAAACCAGCAAATACAGATTTAATAATTGTGTTTTTGTGAGTCATCAAGCAAACTGTGCATATCTGTCATTTTTCTGTTTCTATTTTCTTGCTAGTCATACAAGAACCTCCCCATTCTTAATCTCAGCCTTTACAGTTGTCGTCTCTGCAGTTTCACATCCATGTGATGAAGAAACCTTTCATTTTTTTTGCAGGTATTTAACTCTGAGAAGACATTCATGTCAGGTATTTTATCCAGACAATCCCATTTAATAACAATATTAAGTGACATACTGTATACCCTAATGGGTGTCGCCAAGCTGTAGCACATATACTTTAGATGTCACCCAATTTACTGCAGATGCCATGGCTCTGGATGTTAAGTCCCATGAGGTTTTAACTGCTTTTTATTAACCAGTGATTGACAGGACCTGCACTCTCTCATTCCCTCTAACAAGCAAACACTACAACATGGTGCTGGATTGCGATACAGAGGATATTGCATTGAAAGCTCACTGGCTAAAAATGTCACAGTCAGCAGTTCTGACCCATACTGAGGACGTCACAGATGTTATTTTATGGTGTGCGTCACATATGAGGCTCTGATCCTTTTGCCAGGAGCTATGAATGGGGACAACTTTAACTCAGCGCAGATGCGTCAGGAAGAGATGCTGTCTCGAATTGTCATATTGCTTTTCAAATAAGTGGTTTGTCTTCTGTAGTATAGAGCTCTGTGTTTTCATCAATCTGCTGATTATAATTATGATTTACAAACTATGCACCTAAATCTTTCACATGCTTTGTGTGTGTGTGTGTCTGTGTGTGCATGTCCCATGATGAATAAGACATATCTCCCATGCGAGCTATGATCAGTTCTTCAATAGCTCCAACTCATTAGGCCCACTCAAATCATTTAACTGTGGATGCCAACATGGAAGGACCTATGGGACTTCCAGAGGACTTATTGTGGCTTTGTCATACTTTTTGCGCCTGCTTCCTCCCGTCCACTGGAGTACATTTCAGTGTAGCTCTGTTTGCTGCTGGAGCAAACTTGACTCTGTGAACTTGAGCAAATAAACCTGTGCCTCGCATTGAGCTGACTCTCCTGTTTCTAACTTTTGAATGAGTAGGTGTGTGTGTGTGGGGGGGGGGGCCTGCTGCTGCAGCTGTACAGGGAGGCGAAGCCTGGCTCTGCGGAATTGGATGACATGACCCTGGGTCTCATTTGCTGATGTTACCTCTGCCACCAACTCCACGATTAATTTCGCTCTATGCTCCAGGGATCATGCCCCTTGGTCAGACGAGCTTTTCCAGCCTCCATCTGTAGCTTTGAGTTCTCTGTGTGCGTGTGTGTGAGAGAACAACACAATGTAAATGCAGATTTGGGCTTGGTGAACGCAGCTACTTTTCTCTCTGTGTGTTTACTTGAGCCAATCACCTGCTGTGCATTGGTTGGTCTCTTTGCTGTTGTCATGCAAAGGTTTTATAAAGCCTTGAGCTGGCAGTTTATCATTTTTGCAGATTATCATCGAGTCTGAGTCTGTGTCTTGGTATGAATGATGAAGCGTTCTGCAAATTTTACCAAAAAAATCCTCAAGAGAGAAAATCATCTGATCCATGTGAAAGCTGATTTGAAAACAAAAGGGCTTAAAAAGTAGAAGAAAAGGTTTGCCAAGTCTAGTAAAGTTCATCACCGAGGACAAACTTCACAGGTGCTTCATGAGATGACAAAGAGGCAACCAAGAGTGTACTGGTTTGGGTTTTTTAATTGATCAGCTCTGGATCACAGAATGTCCCCTTCTTAAATCAGATTAGGTGGAAGTAAACAGCGGTGTCTCTTTCAGCCAGTATTAAGTTTTTAGCTGTTTGTTCTGTAATCCTCAGTAAGCTCACACACTGCAGTAAATAAAGGCTTCTGTGTTTTCAAGCCTCTCACCATGGAAGGATTTCTGTCCACTCAGTTCAAAGAACAACATGTGCAAATTTAAAGGTGCATTCAAAGAAGTATGAGCATCCACGCACTCTCATTTGCTGGCCCCTGAATTTTATTTCTTTCTTATGAAAGTGGTTTAAAAAGGAAAGAAGGGATTAACTGTGTTGTTCAAGTAAAATGACCCACATTCACACTGCCACTCAACACTCCATAGGCTCCACCCATCAAAAAAAATTAAAAGAAAAAGCCCTCAAGCCTTCAAGCTCCCTATCACGTCAGCACTCCTGTCTGCTCCAAAGTACAGACTTTGAAGAATTTGTCTAAGAAGTGAATCTGAGTGCTCTGGCTCTCGGAGGCATTTAAAACTCTCGTCTTTAGAGGGCCGTTCCCAGGGTTTTCCTACGCCCCGTTCTCCTGGAAGAGTTTCCACTCTGTTCACCTCATTGCGTTTCCCCAAGGAGCTGAGACACTGGCTCTTTAATGATGTTCTTCCCCTCTTTATTAAAGGATTACGTGGTGATTGAATGGCCGTATCAGAGACTAATGTTATACAACACAGTCAGTAAATTGACTTAATATCCTCCAAAGGCTGATGAGAACAGTGGCACAGGGACTTTTTTAATGGTAGTTTCGTCCCTGTCACTTTAAGTTTTTTCTTTTCGTTTTTTTGGTGGTTTTCAATAGAGGAAGCATAAATATGTCTTTATATGTTGTTAAACTCACCAAACCCAGCAAGTAACTTGCTTTTGTCTGCCTCTGTTTGAAGTCGTAATTTGCTGTCGTTGCAAACTGAGCACAGAAAGTCTAGCAGGCTAGTTGACTTATTCGATTTCATATTAACTTTAACTCAGTTGTTGTTATTGGGGTTCTCACAAATAAGAAAGCTCCATTGTAATGAAACCACATGAACAGGTAATAAAATAAAAAATGCATGAAAAACTGAGGCAGCCTCATCCCATCTACCATAATTCAATGATAGCGATGAAAGAGAATGAGCCCGCTGCTTGGCAGATAACCAGATGCGTGCACACATGCACGGACTTCATTTTCAGCATTTCAATCCAGCCTGATTTGCGTTCCAGGGTTGATATAGCAGGGGCTCTTGGCATAAGTCGCCCCTGCTGCCCCTAATTATTACCGAGAGGCCTGAAGGCTGACAGCTATCACATGAGGCATCAGAGCAAAGCCGAAATCCTGAATTACTCCAAAACAACCTCAACCAAATCATGCACAGTGGATACAGGTCCCGGAGTCTGCTGTTGCTCTGGAGGTCAAACGTGATATTTCAGTGAAAGAAAATAACAAAGCCACAGCTGTGGAAAGTCCTGACCAGCCAGCAACGCAGCAGTCGCAGTGTGATTTAGACCTAATCAGTATTCCTGTAAGTGTGTGCTCACGGTCATTCAAATGGATTTTACAGAGAGCCCTCTTGGAGAATGCACCACAGGTTGATAGTGTAATTCCTGTCAATCATCATTCCACAGTGTCAACACGAATAACAGCTGGAGTGTGCTGTATTTGCAGAGGCAAACCTGCTTGTTGATTACAGTTCAAGAGGTTTCATTGTACTAAAACGCTCGCTGAACTGCAGTTGTGTCAAGGCTCAGGGTTAACATGACATAGTTGGAGAGCTCAGCGGTGGTGAAGCATTGTGTATTGTGTTAGGGGAGTGTTGTGTGTTTTTTCTCAGTGTGCTGCAAAGGGCCGCTCTGTGTCAGAGGTGAGAGTGGTGAATGGGGGCCGTGGGACACCCCCCCCCAACAGTTGGGAGGAGACTCCCCCCATTGAGAGCGCTCAGGCAGAATGCTAGGGGCTCAACAAGACGGGGGCTAAAGGCTTTGTCTTTGCTTCACTGCCTTCAAGTAGCCCTGGGATTCCTGGCAACCAAGTTTGACTGTTGGAGCCTGCATGCAGAGAGAAGTGAGCACAAAGGCGCTTGTATTCCTCAGCTGATGTGCAACATCATGGCTCGCTGTGGGAAACAAAGATGGTTAAAGATGTGAGGTCCTGTGTGGATTTTCTTAACTTAATGCTGATGCCAGACAAGAATTAAGACTTCCGTTTTCAGATATTGATATTATTTGCTTAGGTTGGGTACTACTCCAAGTCAAGCAGCTTTCCATGTGTTTCACGAGGGGTCTTTAATATCAAGGTTGTTTTTAAGGATTTCTTACATTATTATTCCACAATTTCAGAACTTGCTGTTCTCAATGTCAAATTATTGAGTGAAAACTGCAAATAGATGAGCTATTAAATTTTTTGGCCAAGTTCTGATGTAGAGGAAGTAAAAGTTTTTCAGTCCACTGAGATGATCCAATTATACTGCAGGCCCAGGATTAGCATTAATCTGCTCTGGTTATTAGCAGACACATAGCCTCTTTTGATTTCTGCATTAAGTTCCCCCACGTTTCCAACTTTCCACGTCCTTCCTCTTAGCACACCCAACCCATTGCCTTTGGTTTTCTATACATGTGCCTTTATACAAATACATTGTCAGATGTTACATTGACCTGGCTCAAACTCAGGTTTTGTGTGTATACCATGCTTATTCCCTGGAGGCTGTTTAATATCACTGCTACCCTTGATGTGCAACCCCACAGTTAAGTCTGCAAGCTACAGCATGAAATTGAATGAGACAGCCAGGGCTGGAGGCAGGTGTACCGAAGCAGCCACATGTTTATCAGAAAATGAATCCTCAAACATGGACTCGCATGTATGTTACATGTCACAGAGAGTGAGAGGGGAAGCTAAAGATAATGACATGCCTAATGACCTGCAACACTACATCCTGCATACCATGTGCATGTGTGTGTGTGTGTGTGCAATGGAAGGGGAAAGCAGTGAAATGAGAGGAGCCCCAGGCTAAGATCCTATCGGACACCCCAACACATCCAGGAATCACAAACCAACAAATTCCATATGATGTGGTGATTGAAAGCAGAGCCGCAGCTCTGTGTAAATCCAGATGAGGCCACGAGCCAGTGAGGTGATCCAGCATGCAATATAAAACTGTTAATAAAGTCCATTAGGCTACTGCTTGTTTGGGGTTTTACATCTCCTGTTTCTGTTCCCATGGCAGTTGCTTCATGAATTTCCACTGACATAATGGCACTTAGGCCAAGGCAGAAAGGCTCAGATACAATCCATGCACACATCCTGGCATTTTGGACAACCCAGATATGTGAGCAGACTTAAACCTTCTTAATTTAATTTGAAGCCTCTTTGGGCCCTGTTGAGAGCAAAGACTGCACTCATCTTTCATCAACACACAGAGGCCTAAAGTCCTCCAACAAACTTAATTAGCCTCTTCTCTGCAACACACCATGGCCTTTTGCTCAAATTAATCTTCTCAGGTTAATGTGCCGCACCCAATCCACTGTCTCTGATGGGAGGTCAAATTTGTCGTATGCTGAGAAATTAGTTAGCTAAATGAAAGCTCCTCCAAGGGGGCCTCAGTTAGTGACCTTGATTAATTAAAATGAGACACATCCTAATTAAGGTCTTATTCTGCCAGGTCTGACTGCGACCCTGTAAGACAAGTTGAGCTAGTAATGAGTTATTTCTCAACCTGGATATGGCTGCAGTGTCTATTTGCACACGGTGTATTATGTGAGGCCTTTTAGAACGTTTACACCAACTTGGTGTAATGAATCTCCTCTTCAGTCTAAAGAAACCACAATACTGTGTGTAAAAAAAAAAAAAAAAAAAATTAAAATATTAAAAAAGCTTATGTCTAATGCAAACTGTGAAGTTGTCTGGCATCACTGATAAAGAAAATGAATGATTCATCTGCCTCTGCTTTCTTCCTTCCTCCAGGTCAATGGCAAGGACCTGTCCAAGGCCACCCATGACCAAGCAGTGGAGGCTTTCCGCACCGCCAAGGAGCCCATCATGGTCCAGGTCCTGCGCCGGGCCCCTCACCCCAAACTGCTCAGTCCGACTGCTGACACCCAGGTGTCGGACATCAGCACTCAGACCGACATCACCCTTCAACACATCATGGCCCTTACCAAGCTGCCACCTTCTTCACCTCCCATGACCGAGCTGGAGGACTATTTGCTGGCTGAGGAGTGAGTATCAACTCGGCTCATTCTCTAGAGAGATTTTCTGGGCACAGACTGTCTAAGGAGCCATGGCCCTGACATGCGGTGACAGTAAATCACTTAACACAGTGACAGCACAGTGATATTAGAGTAGCTGGCTTAGAAACTGAACCATCAGCATAAATTCTGTCTCAGTAGTTTGTTTCAGCATCCTAAGGAATTTTTGTCTATCTTGAGAAACATCAGGATGCACAAATTACATACAGTGAAAAATTCTGCATATAGTCACCCTCCTCCATACTTTCACGTTTATCAGTTTATTAGGTACACTTAGCTAAAACCAGAGCACTCTAATTTAACAGTCCTGCAAGAAGTGTTATGTTAAAACCCACGTTTTGTGACAAGATAAACATACTATTCCATCTTGATAAAAATTCAGGACCATGTATCCAAGATATACAGGCCCAGCGATGGCCTGAATCTGGCACCTGGGTTGCTGGAGGCATGTAAAAGCAGGAATGAGTGAAACCTCAGGCTCAGACCGGAGCCGCGTATGAAAAAACACAGTCTCCCTTGCTCATATGAACGAGTTGTGTTGTGAGTGTTATCTGGCAAAAAAAAAAAAAAAAAGTTGAACCTAGCTCAACTTTAGCCACAGGAGAATGACAAAATAATCTCATAACCTCATCCATCAGACAATCAAATGTGTGCAAGAGCTGACAGTTTGGTAAAGTGGACAGTGTATTTCTGTTTACCTCACAATTGCGACCACGATGTGATAACTAAAGAGCTGTAACATCAGCCTCAGAGCATATTCACCCTTTGTACAGTGCAACAGCCATTAATGTTTTTTCACTTCAGATCCCATTCACCATCTGATTTTGAGGCATTTTAATCTGGGCTGTGTTTCCATTCCTTACAGGACTCCTTCAGTGTCATGAAAAAAAGACTAGTGAAGTCTATATGAAACCAACTTGCCTGAAACTGATTTTTAAAAGGCTATCTGGCTGCAACCTTGCTCTAACAACAAAAGGATTGAGTGTTGTTCTGCATCCAAGCCAAGGCCTTTTTTTCTCAGAAAATCCCCTTTAAATGAGAAGATACAGGGAAATCTAAAGTGTCAAAACTCAGCAATGCTGAAAAGGTCACTTTCCCTCTCAGAGACAATCAGACCTTTCACCCTAATAGTTAATTAAGAGAGCGAAGCCTTATCTTCCTCTCCAGACCTCACTGCTGTGATCACACAGGACATGGCCGAAGTTTGAAGGTAGAAAATGTCCCTGTCCCTTCTGGGAGATGGCGGCTCCTCTGGGGCTAGCAGCCACATTGAAATTATAATTCTGTGCATTTCCATTTGCATATTCCCAAACTGCAGCTATTGTTTCCTTGTGCGTGCCTGTGTGCGTGTGTGTGTGTGTGTGTTGCAGAGTCTAGCTGCATTTCACACTTTGTGGCAGCAGCAGTTGCCTTATGATGAAAAATCTAGATTGGTTTAATTGATTTCTGAGTTAAATTAATAACTTGGCATATTAATTTGTGAATAGCCTCCGGGTGTAGCTTCAGTATATCTGATTCAAGAGTGATTTCTACATCAGGTTCTTATTACTTCCTGTCTAATTTCTCATTTATTTTTCAAACTATGGGGCAAAATTAAATCCAGATTGACAAATGTGTTAACATGTTGTGGCTCCTTTTTCATTTCATGCAGCTATGTTAAAGTGGTGTTCCTTTTTCTTTGTCAGGCATCCTCCTGGACATGCATACTTCGACCCCAATGATTTCCTGGAGGGCATACAGCAGGACATTGAACGTGAGGAGCTGGAATATGAGGTAAACATCATCTCCATCCCTCCACTGTCTCTTCAATGAAGATCTACATTCAGACAGCAGTGCATTATTACTCCATAAGCAGACCTGAGGTTGCCTCTGTGTCTCCACTCCAGTGGCCTCGCCAGTGACCACAAGTCCTGATATATCGTGGTTATTGATGGGCTACTCTCCCCGCATGCAGACGCTAAGATGTAGGCCAGACAGGAATTGAGTTGTCGGATTGTTCCAGCAGATGCGCAGCGGTGACATCATTAGTTATTAGTGACAAGGCGTAATAAGTCTTCCATGTGTATGACGCAGTGGAGATGAGGCCCAGTGGATAATTAGATGGCACAGATAATAGGTCTGCAGTGATGAATCTGATGATGCACGCCAAATGCCTGGATGAGGCCATGATGAGGCCATCATCAAGCCTCTGTTGTACTCCCTTAGTGACCTCTGCCAACCCCGACACCGCCTTCCACTACAGCCCAGCCACCAACTGCTTGAATATTAATAATATTCATGGAGGAACTGTGACGCTGAGAGCAGAAAGGTGAAGTTCAGGGCATCTAATGGCAGATGCATAGAAGACAAACACTGAATAAAACAAGTGTCCTTGAAGGGAGAGTCTCCGTCTTACAAAGGAAGGCAGATCAGTTTCACTCTGTAAATATGATGTCGCACAACAATAATTTAGAAAAGATAGAAAATGTGTATTGCTGGCCAATAGTAGGGAATTACCTTATGTTGTTTTCATTATAGTAAAGGAACAGTTTGACATTTTGAGGAATAAACTCACTGTTTGTTTGTGCAGCGTCTTGTTCCCAGGCAACCAGGCAACACTCTAGGATCCAGTTGTGCCAACTATGTAGAAGTTCAGACTTGACCCAGTCAGACCCAGTTAGACTTTTAACTAAGTGTACATGTGTGTGTCCATAGTAACAAAGTGAGCACTCTGGCAAAGGTAAAGTTTGCCTGCTAATACTGTGTATATTTTTATTTTTGGTTAATGATTCAGTATCATTCAAACTCAAATCATGACATAAATGGCTGTATTTAAAAGTAAAGACAGAAATTAAAGGTGATTTCATAAACATAGAATGATGATGATAAAATACTACATACTCACATTACATCGAATCATGAAATCATTTCACTGATAGGTTGGCATAATTTGATATTTCTACTGCTGACTCTGTTTTTACGTGTATGTGGATATGAATGAGTCAAAGATCCATATTTACAAAACACCGGCAGTTAACTTTAATGCTTCATAGTATACCCCTGAAAGTTTTATTTTAGGAAATTAAGTTACAGTCACGTCCCAGTTGCTTCCTGTTAACACAGTTTACAGTAACCAATTTACACTTTACCAAAGACTTTATAATGTTATGAAGTAAAATGCCTTTCAAACCTGTTGGTGTGATGCTACCCCTGTAAAACCACCACGACATTTTTACAATTTGATGTCTTTTTTAATCATTGAGCTTCAGAAGGGCGTTACCTTTGATCGGAGCCATCCAGCTGCTTCCCTTGTGTCTGGTGTTAGCGGTTTAGATCTACTCAGCAAAGTCTTCAGCTGTAACCCAGTTTTGTTTACCCCTCTCAGAGTCCGTCCGCTGCCCTCCGAGAACACTGCTAGTATCTTCATCTGTATCTGTGAGATTACAGGTGTTGACAAGTGAAAAACGGGACTTTGGCCGTCCGCAGTCGCCCACATCATCTCTCATTCTGTCAGTGGCCCTTAGAAAAAGCCAATGGTTTCCCCGTGTCCAGCTGAAAGATTAATTACAGTGATGGATGGATCACTGTTGCTCTGTGATCCCATTACTTTGTCAGTTTATTCAGTCCATCCAGAAAAAACATTATCCAATCAATGTTGAAAAGACAATAACTTGAAAAGTTCCTTACAGAAATTTTGAGAGTGCCTCGTGGGGGATGATCCTGGGGGAGGGGTGTGTCTGTGTGTCTGTCCCACAGTATGAACAAAGCGAACATCATGGACTCTAATGCTCTCTGTGTTTCTCCATGTGTGTGTGTGTGTGTGTGTGTGTGTGTCACCTCTGTCTCAGGGTCATGTGTGAGTAAAGTGAACAACATTGAATTTAACTCTGTGTATGTGTGTGTGTCTGTCTGTGTGTTGTGTGTGCATCAGCGTCTTTGTGTTTGTGTGTGTGTGTGTGTGTGTGTGTCTGCGTGTGAACAGCTGTGTATGTAAATGGATATTTATTTCATTGTATGTCTGTCTGTTTATGTCTGTATATTTATATGTGTGTGTGTCTCCGTCCCACAGTAATGTATGAAAAAAGTGAACAATATTGACTTTAACCCTGTGTGTGTGTGTGTGCGCGCGCGCACACATCAGTGTCTGTGTGTATATGTATCTGTCTTTTAGTGTATGACTCTGTGCAGGGCCCCAATACACTTATAAAAGTAACAATTCTGCTGCTGTTATATTCATTTGCTGCTTTGTCCTACCAGGAGGTGGATTTGTACCGAGCCAATATCCAGGACAAGCTTGGCCTAACCATCTGTTACAGGACTGATGATGAAGATGAGGCTGGGATCTACATCAGCGAGGTATGTGGTGCTTCACCAGTAAATAAATAGCAACTATCAGCAGTGATGATGTTCACTTTAACATATGGATGGGAGTATCATCTGCAAAAAACACAGACGTAATCTGAGTGGATATTAGATGGATGATAATCTAACTCTACTATATTCTCTGTCTAGATTGATCCGAACAGCATTGCTGCGAAGGATGGAAGGATTAGAGAAGGAGACAAAATCATCCAGGTGAAGTCTATGTTATTTCAAGAGTTATTTATTTTACTTAAAGCCTGCTAGAAATTCATCTAGATGTACTCATTATGTGAACACCTTTTGAAGTCCTTCTTTCTGTCTTTCATCAAGATCAATGGTATTGAGATCCAGAACCGGGAGGATGCTGTAGCTCTGCTGACCAGTGAGGGGAACCAGAACATCTCCCTGCTTGTGGCCAGACCAGAGATCCAGGTAGTTCAGATGTTATTGTGGCTCTGAGATAAGATGAGCTTAATAAACACAGTTCATACTAAACCGTCATATGGTCTCTTTTGAAGCCGAGGCATTGTCCTTGGTGTGGTGTGGGTGGGGACCCTCAGAGGCCATTGATGGGGTTCCTTGGGCCCTCTGTTAAAAGCGGAATCTACTTTCCCCCTCTAATTTCTTCCCAAAGTAACACAATGACAAACTCTGAATATTTTGGTCATGGTTTCAAATATCTGAAAACAAAAATTTGGGGTCTCTGATCTACTTTGTATCAGTTAATGCTGCGATGAAGTTTGAGTTAGAATGTGTCACATTTCCATGTCTAGAAACAAGAGCAGGACTATCAATAAAGGCTCCATTTTTTTGGTTGAATATTTGTGTCTAATGAGGCGTCTCATCTCCCACTGTATATCAGCTGGATGAGGGCTGGATGGATGATGACAGGAACGACTTCCTGGATGACCTCCACATGGACATGCTGGAGCAGCAGCACCATCAGGCCATGCAGTTCACTGCCAGCATGCTGCAGCAGGTACACACACACACACACACACACGCACACACACACACGCACGCATACACAGCGTGTAGAAACAAACCAGCACAATCAATCTGGACCAACACACATGTTCATCTATAGATTCTTCGTAGTCACAGCCGGCTCTGCAACAGCTGTTCAGACTGGCAACAGTTTTTCTATTCACACTAACTAGAAACTGAAAAATAAAAATGTAGCTATTACCAACAGCAATGTCTTGTGTCGTTACCCAACACAAGTAACTCTGCTATTTACTTTCTAATCTAATCTAATTAAATATCTCCACTCACCTGAATGCACCCCCTATCTCTGAGCTCTTCGTTGTCTGTGTTTCTAGAAAAAGCATGAGGAGGATGGAGGCACTACTGACACCGCCACACTGCTGTCCAACCACCATGAGAAGGACAGCGGCTTTGGGCGCACAGACGAGAGCACACGAAACGACGAGAGCTCAGAGCAGGAGAACCTCGGTGATGACCAAACCACGGCCTCCAACACACTGGGCAGCTGCAGAAAGCTGACCTACAGTCAGGACACCCTGGGCAGCACCGACCTGCCCTTTAGCAGCGAGTCGTTCATCTCCGCTGACTACACGGACGCAGACTTTCTGGGCATCCCGGCCGACGAGTGCGAGCGCTTCAGAGAGCTCCTGGAGCTGAAATGCCAGATGAGGAGCAGTGGCGCCCAGGGTCTGTACTACCAGGGTGGCGGCGGGGCAGGAGGACAAGATCAAGAGTGTGTGGACAAGGAGCTGGAGCTGCTCAATGAGGAGCTTCGCACCATCGAGCTGGAGTGCCTGAACATCGTCCGTGCTCACAAGATGCAGCAGCTGAGAGAACAGTGCCGTGAGTCCTGGATGCTCCACAACAGCGGCTTCCGCAACTACAATACCAGCATTGATGCACGTCGCCATGAGCTGTCAGACATCACTGAGCTGCCGGAGAAGTCAGACAAGGACAGCTCCAGTGCCTATAACACTGGTGAGAGCTGCCGCAGCACCCCTCTGACTCTGGAGCTGTCTCCAGACAACTCACTCCGCCGGGGAGCAGAGAACCAGGGTCCAGCTGGACCCTCTGGCTCATCCAGCTCCAACGGCAGGATGCTCAAGCCCCTCCTGTCTCCTGTCCAGGAAGCTTGTGGCCCCAGCCGGAGCAGAGGCTCCTCCAAGGATCCAGATGGTGTCCTGCAGACAGAGAACAAGGAGAGGAAGCTGGGTGAGTCCAGCAAAGGTGGACGGAGCTTTTCCCAGCCCCACTCCCCCTATAAGCATGCTCACATCCCTGCCCACGCCCAGCACTACCAGAGCTACATGCAGCTGATCCAGCAGAAATCAGCTGTGGAGTACGCCCAGAGCCAGATGAGTCTGGTCAGCATGTGCCGGGACCCCATCAACCCCAGTGACCTGGAGCCTAAGATGGAGTGGAAGGTGAAGATCCGCAGCGACGGCACACGCTACATCACCAAGCGGCCGGTCAGGGACAAGCTGCTGAGGGAGCGTGCCCTCCGGATCCATGAGGAGCGCAGCGGTATGACCACAGATGACGACGCCATCAGCGAGCTGAAGATGGGCCGCTACTGGAGCAAGGAGGAGAGGAAGCAGCACGCTGTTCGTGCCAAAGAGCAGAGACAACGCCGTGAGTTCATGAAGCAGAGCCGGGCCGACTGTCTAAAGGAGCAGACCGGGCCAGAGGACAGAAAGGAGCCCAACATCATCGAACTCAGCCACAAAAAGATGATGAAAAAGAGGAATAAGAAAATATTTGACAACTGGATGACGATCCAGGAACTGCTGACCCACGGTACCAAGTCACCAGATGGCACCAGGGTTTACAACTCACTCCTGTCTGTGACCACAGTCTAAGTCCTGCTTTGAGTTCAGTGCCAGACCAGCTAGAGGAGGACAGACTGGGGTGTCATGGACTGTACATAGAACACTACCAGTTGGGGTAGAGATTCCTGCCTCGTTAAATGTGGCAACAGTTTTGTAAATAGGAAATAAGGAAAGCCTTTTCTGGACAGAAATTTTTCCAGGACTGCGTTGAGAAGAAGGTGCTGTAGGTGATGGTTGGACTTGGACATGAACATGGACATGAATCTGGCATAGTTACGAGGATGAGTTTGCAAACATATTTCACATTCTTTCAATAACCTTTTCTACCTTTGTGCTTGCTCTTTTGAATAATTTTGGAAACAAAAACACAATATGTGACTTTTTGGAAGGTTTGGAAAGTGTGTAAAGACCATGTGCCATACAGAAACAACCAGCATTTACACTATTTTACATTATTTTGTTCATACTATATATCTCTTATCAGTATTTTACTGTTATACATACTTAATGCTTTTATGGAAACAATGCTATTTTCCTGCAAGGTAGAACACATTACCCTTTTCAAAAGGACCTTTGTAAATTAAAAAATAAAATTTTTGTAACAAATCCACTTTTTTAGTTTCATTTTCTCTCTATTGGTGCTGATCTCCCAAAGGTAACACCACCAGCAATCTCCCATCTGTTACATCATGTATACAACATCATAACGCAATATCATTGTGTACTTACGTGTGTTTAGAGAAAGATGCTTCTCAAATTGTTGATATTGAAATGTCTGTGTTTGTTAAAGCCCATATTGTAGTCTCTTTTGCTCTCTTAGGGTTTCATGTGTACTGAACAGAGTAACAGCTTCACAAATCCTTAGCCCCATAATTTGATGTCTTGTAAAATGAGAGAAATAATAAATTATTGTTTTATATATGATGAGCTTTGAAACTCTGGTGGGATTTGTCATTTTTAATCATCAGAAAAAATACATTGTCATTGTTGTTGTTATTGTTATTACAATCGCATAAAAAATTCACAAATATTCCCTACACGTAACAGTACAAAGCATATTTTAATTAGTTCAACTGGTGCTGGACTTTGTGCTACAGGACAGTGTCTGAATTGAATCAAAAGGGTTGGACCCTGATCTTAAACTGAAGACAGAAGGATATCTATTAAAGGATTTATAGCTACAAAATAAGCCCACACAGTAAATAATGATGGACACAGGCTTTGTGACATTGCCCACAGGTGTCCGAAGAGAGAGTGGGCTGCTTGCTTCACTGGCGCCATCTTGGCAGTGCCCGACTTTGCCAGACTAATCCAAAAATTTGAAAACTGAGACATATGTAGGGCTGACACCTCAGTGCATGGTGGGTTTCTTCTCAACTCTGCACACAAATTGTGTAAATGAGCTCAGCAGCAGTCTCACAGCACATTTGTTAGTCTAGTTGGAGGAGACCCGCACTCTCAAAAAGCAGACGCATGTAAATTTGCCATTGTGTGGTAATGGTAAGGGCAATTTTGAGGTAAGTATAAATCTATTGGCTGTAACTGAAATTCATGTCAGATCCCAGCTAATGTAACAGCGTGGCAGCCATTAG
The DNA here is from genome assembly GCA_034769265.1 of Remorina albescens. NCBI lineage: Eukaryota > Metazoa > Chordata > Actinopteri > Carangiformes > Echeneidae > Remorina > Remorina albescens. Next base: position 7,409,204 of record CM068494.1, read on the forward strand.
CATAACACAATCACAATCGACAGCAGTCCCTGCTGCGTGACACAGCCGAAGACAACAAAGATTTCTATCATGTGTTTTCTCTTGTCATCAAGGCATCCTCTCCCTCACTGTGGTCCATCCATCTCCGCTGTTCCACAGCAAAGGAAAAGGGGCCTCTCACTTTACAACTCAGATCTAACATAAATGTGACAAAGTTTTTTGTGCTGGCATGAGGCGGCCTTACATGGCAGTATCTCCTTGCTGGGCTAATGGTTTGTTTATCTGACTCCAGACTCCTACCATCTGTTACAGGGACCTCATACCCTCAGTCCCATATGATCCTTCAATTAGCAGCTCAGAGCCTCATTACCGAGAACAAAGGCAGCTATCTGCACAACTTTCATCATCTCACCCTCTACCAAACACATCTTTTGTTTCTCTTAATGAGGCAACAACCAAGGGCAGCATTAATATGTATTCACGCTTACATTCATTTGCAAGCATTGGGAGTATGAGCAGAGTCATATTCAAAAGAGATACTCGGATCATACTAATCACTTAAAAAATTCACCAAGCTGAAACTTTCCGTGTCTTCATTCTATCTAATGACCATCAGAGGGCGACACCACTGGTTGATTGAACAACTGAGATTGCAATGAAATCTAAGTGAAAATGAATTAAATGTCTTACTCTCTAGTTACAAGCCTTATTTAAGAAAACATGATGTTAGCTTTTTTTTATTTAAATGATGGCCAAGTTTAGAGGGTAACAGACCATAATGCAGAGTATGTGTTAAGGCATGTCTGCTGTGAGATTGACAGACTGCACTAGACAAAAAAGATACAATTTGTTTTAGTACAAATCCAACTGCTGGTAAAACAAAAACATCCAGAGGCTCTCTGATCAATAAGATTCTGGTTTAAAAAAAACAAGATGAGGATGGCTGATTTACAACCAAGACTCTTCAAAATTACACAAAGCAATGAGTGATTTGACAAATCCCAAATCCTACACTTCCCATGACATAACATGATAATATAATATGATCTGTGCCAAATCAGTGGTTTTGTAACACAATCCTGAAAACATACAATCTCTTTGCAACAATTACAAAATTTAAAATGTTGAGCCCTGTAAGACCAACCTGTGTTTACCCGAGCGGTGTCAAATTATTATTTTTTTTCTCAAAACCACAGGCAGTGTTACGATTGGCTGAGTATTCTCCATATGGAAAAATGACATTGACACATTCAGTTGATCAGGCGTGTGAACAGATAAACCTCAGGTGAGGCTCAAGCTTCTAAAATTGTGTTGACATGACCGCAACTTCATTTGAGTTTCATTTCTGCAGGTTGCACAAGCTCCTGCCCCTCCTTCTGTCTGAAGCACCTTAAAACATGTGCGGTGTGGCATTGTTAAATTTGCTGTTGCTTACTTGTGTGATAAATGTAGAAAAAGTCAGTTTTGAAGTCCATTGTCTCCATATGAATTGATCATTTTGTTCAAATCTGTTGAGTGTGAAATTATTGGGCATAGTTTTTTGAATGAGTCAGATCGTCAGTAACTTCATGAAGAGAGTGTCTGCACACGGGGCGGCATGATGGAATGGGTTGCCCCGTGTTGCCCCACAACAAGAAGGTTGTGGGTTCGGTTCCCAGCCTGGGGGCTTCTGTGTGGAGTTTACATGTTTTACAAGTTTACACTCCCCATGTCTGCCTGGGTTTCCTCCAGGTACTCCGGTTTCCTCCCATCATCCAAAGACATCATGTTTAGGTTAACTGGTGACTCTAAATTGTCTGTAGGTCTGAGAATGAGTATGAGTGGTTGTTGGTCTCTGTCTGTCTCTGTGTGCTGGCCCTGTGATGGACTGGTGACCTGTCCAGGGTGACCCCGCCCTCACCCAGTGTGAGCTGGGATTGGCTCCAGCACCCCCCGCAAGCCGGAAATGGACAACTGATAGAAGATGAATGAAAGAATAAATGTCTGCACATGGCCCTGTAGTTGGATAAGTGCTCCCTTGAAATGTCCCTGAAGTGTTGCAGGTTGCCCTGGGCAACATAATCCTTTCCAGCTTTGTCTGACCACAATGTCCCAGTCACAGACTTCCAATGGAACCTCCAGCTCTTGACCATGCAGCTACCATCACTATAACAAACGCCTGTCAACATGTGACTTAATAAAAACCAATTCTCTTTCACATCAGTGGGCTGCATTTGGTTTGTGAATTCCAGGCCCGCTGTTTTCAGTTTGTATTAGTTGTCAGGTAATTCATGAATTCCTCTCTTGTCTCGTGGAGTCTGCATCACTTACGGGGAATGATTATGATAATGAGAGCAGCTAGGAGGGCAAGCTGAGCCTTTCCCCTGTGACTGGTAGAGGATAATTGATTACTCCTTCTTAAGCCAACCGAACCCAAGCCTTGTGATTTATGTCCGGGTACAAGTCTCTGTACACACTCTTTTATGGGAGATAACAATATGGCATGCAAAGCAAACAAAAAGCTCCCACAATTAATTCTGGGATGTGGCCCACCACCACCACTGCCGCCAAAAGCAAAGAGATTAGTCGATCACATTCTTGGCTTTGCTACTTCCATCTGTTTTTTGTTTTTTTTTATCTCTTGGATAGAAGTGTTGGTCCTCTCCCACCACTGGTCTGACAGAGCTGTGTTTTAGCCGGACAGCGGGACTCATCAGTTTAAATGTCAGCTCAGAGAACAGACCGACATTCCAATGTACTCATCCCTTAACTGATAAGGAGGATTCTCCTCCACCGGCTGTGAGAGCCACTGATTCTGGTGCTGTTTCACTGTGGAGATGAAATGCCCTGAAGGGCTTGCACCTGCTCGACAGGCCTGGACAATATGCTTCACAATGGTCATATTGACCATCACATCCACAGTATTTATTTTGACAGTGGAAAACATGTTGTTGTGCTTAATTTTGACATGACCCAGATTAAAATGAAACAATTCCTCTGCTTTCTTTCTTCTTCTTCTTTTTTTTTTTTTTTTTTACTTTGAGGCACCACATCACTCCAGCAAGTTCAGCAGGTGTGAGACCCTGTAAGCACATTTCACATCTTGGATTAAAGAGAACAAGCTGCTGGATAAACAAGAAAGAAATGCTGAGCCACATGTTCATGCCCAGCATTTTGTCGAAGCATCAGTCAAAAATCTTGTACTTAGAAGTGCAGCCACGTCCTCAGAGAATTTTAGTCTCTGAACTCTTACCATTTTAACTTTTATCCACCAATAATTCAATATTCTCAATGAAACTCAAAGCTCCACCTAAAAAAATCCTGCTGATGTGAAACATGGAAAAGGAAAACGTTGCAAAATATTTATGTGCTGTAGTTCTTGATACATTTCCAACACTCATATTGTACCATATTGTTTCAGTCCTCATTTGATGTTCTTTTGTTGTTGATTTTTTTTTTTTTACATGCAGTAAATTGACATTTGTATTAGCAACAGTCTGTCTCACCTTGACTTGCATGAGCAACCAGTGTATTAAGATATCTGTTATAACACTACTAGCTACTACCAACAGCAACGCATTTAGCAATTTATAAAGGAAGATTTAGTTAGTGTGGAGACCCAAACATTTTATTTTGGATCTTATCTTGATATCATTTATTTTCATATATTAATGTTAAAGATGCCTTCCAAGACAAAATTGTGCCAGATTTTTTTTCTGTGTGAGTAAAAAGAAAAAAATGTATTTGTTTCTGGGGGAACTTTGGCCTGAGGCAGTAAAACCCCATGTGCTTATGCAGAGCTCTGTAAAGAACAGTAAATTACTCTCATCTGTATCTTGACAGACCTAATCTTTCATGCAGCTGCAATAACATCAAACTTGGCGTCAATGAAATACACGTGTCTGATTGGCTATTGTTTCTAAAAAGTGACAAGTGCATTCCATTGTGTAGCTTTTTATCACTCCTAATTCAGATTTCCAGATAAATGGGTGTGCTGTGAAATTGTATGTGACAGCCAGGATAGATGTGCCATCCTCCAAAGGTAACTACATATATCACTTGCATAAAATGAATAATAAAATCCATGAGCTGTTCTGATTTATCACAAGAACGAGATGGAAGAACACGGAAACATTACAATGATTAATGACAGGAAAAGAGTGGAGGAACATCTTGTTCAGGGTAGATACAATAAATATGTGCACAACCCTGGAAAACATGTATGAAGTGGTCTTAACAGTTAGACTGTGGGAGGCGATCGAGAGTAAATATTGATCAGCTATTTGGACACATGTCAAGTCAAACCATTACACTCTAACAACATAAACGTAAAAAATGTCTTCACATGTATAAGGTGACAGGGCTGTAGGGATGTTTCAGTCATTGAACTGTCATCATATTCTCAGTTGGCCACTGAGTCCAAACCGTTTAGACTTTGCACAGTGGTTCATATAGAAGGATAGAATTTAGGTCTAGAATGAAGGAAGAGCCACATTCTTTGGGTCGTCTTGGGTGCCAGTGTGGTTGTGTTTTGAGTTTAGTGCTAATGTCAGCATGCTGATGTTTAGCTGTAATACTGTGGCATTATCGCGGTCTTAGTTTATTGTTATAATTAGCTCTAACCCAAAGCACAATTTAGACCGGTGGGAATCTAGTTAAAGTGTAAAATCTCTAACAGCGACCAGGAACCAGGCCTCAAAAGAAAAGAAAAACAAAACATCAGACTTTAAAGGCAAAGAGGAAAGGGTGACTTGAAAGTTCAGATTCCCCATTAATGCTGGGTGACCTTCACGGTGGTCTGACACAAGCATAAGGTGGCAGCATGATTATCTGTGCGTTGATGCTTCCGTCTCCAGGACAATTTTTTGCACTTTGACTAAAAGGTCAGGATGGGCAATAAGATAACAAATATCTTGTCAACTAGCAGACCGGGTGTGTCACGTAACCTTCCCTTTACAGTAACCACAGAGAGGGGCAGAATGACATATGACAGAAATACATCTCTTAACTCTTAGCAGGTCTAAGCTTGATTTCCTTTTGCATGAAACATTGCTCTGCAGACCATTATGAAAAATTACCCTTTTCCATCTTTCCTACTTCATTCGAATTCATTTTTTCTCATCTTCTAACAGTTCCATCTGATGAATGGAAAATGGAACCCAACACTTTGAATGCCAAACACACATGAATGTCTCTAACTACAATTTTGACCCTTGCATGGTCTTGTTAGCTTCAAAGGCCCCTTTGCTTGTGTTTTGTTTATGGCCCAGTGGAGTCATAACTCACAGCGCTCCGTCCGCCCACAGCACGTCCCTCTTTGCTCAACTATTCTCACAGCACAGTTTCCTGGGTCAAACTGTGCAGACCTCTTTGGCTCCCACCCTGCAGATTTATTGGTTGACTAAGCTAATTTATCCATTATCCAAATTCCATATTATAGGTTTCGGTCAACAGGATGGTACCAAAGAACAAGGAAGGAGAAGAAGGGAGAATGAGAGGACAAGCTGTCCTTCCTCTGAATCCAAAGGCTCTGTCTCATTGTTGCAGAGCGTATCAGCACTCATGCTGAAAGCGCCTCAGGGTGAGGTGCTTGATAAGTCTGACATCATTAAATGTTGCATGCAGCACTATTGCAACCCGCAGATCAAAAAACAAACAAACAAACAGCTAGGCTGCAGTTTCAGACAGACTCTATGTAGACAATAGAAAGGGCTGGCCTAAAATCCGCTAAAGGCTCTGCCAGTGTCTTTGTCTGTGTGCGTTTGTGTGTAATGTTTGGCTTATCACAAAAAATTAGACCTACAACCTCCACTCTGAAACCTGCTTTTTGTCACAAAGCACTTTACAGCATTTCCTGAAAGCATGACTATAATCTGAGGATGATGCCACCCATTACTGTGGATCATTTCAGGATATCAGTAATAAAGGTTGGGATCCAGAGAAGCTGGATAACTGGGCAATTATAGATTGCTTTGAAACACTGCATTTACAGACCCAAAGAAAAACCGGAAGAATCAACATGCTGTGAAACTGGAGGTTGAAGTTATCTGTGAAAATATCAGGGAATTATCGGTGCAGACCTTGTGCAGAAGTAGTGCTGTTGCATTATTTCACAGAGATCAGCTCTATCACCCTCACCTTCACTTGCCTAATTAATTACCTCACACATTCTGCCAAATTGTTCTTTGTATTGTTCAAGACTATCCAGCGCTGATTCCCGGCCTGATTTCTCGTTGCACACCTGCCTTCTGAACCTGACTTCCAACTTTGCCTGTTTCCTCTGTGCCCGTGTTGCCTCCCTGAAGGGGTCTGCTCGATCGAACCCCTGCCACCAGTCCTGCTCTTCTTAGGAAGAGCTGGACTTCTGTGTGTGACGTAGTAAAGGGCAAAAATGTCTTCAGCGAGTGAAAGTCAAGTCTTGTATTCCCCGCTCATCTGTGCCAGAGCTTCCTGTCAGAAACCTTAAATTTATGCTGTGTGTTTTCCTGTGCCGCTGTCTTGCCAGACTGGCGTTTAAATAAAGAGTCAAAACAAATCCTTCCTGGTCTAGTGTTGAGCTGCTATTGGGTCCTGAGCTTTCAATGTTACAGTTTAATTTTCATCAGAAGAACATCTTTGCAGACTGATTTACTCCCTGTCACCCCTGAATTATGAACAGTACAGGCCAGGTACTGCAGGAGGTACAGATAGTCCATGGTTACTGGCATGGCGGGGGTTGGGGAGTCGGGGGGGGTCAGCATCCATGAACCTTACCACCAGCTCCTCTCAAGCAGTATAAAATCTGCTGCACGATCCACTCTCTGCAAGTTCATTGTATTGTATTCTTTACAGTTGTGAATACAGCCAATTTGTGTCATTTTGACTTTTGGAAACCTGTTCTTTTCTGTTTTTGCTCTTGTATGTTTATTTCATGACTGACCTTTCTTGTTGTCTTTGGCCCTTTCACACTCTGGCCATCAGCTGAACAACATCCAGCCCTCCCTCTTGTCTGTCTTCTGTACACTTGCACACCTTCCTACACCAGGCCCTTGAAACCTGCCCCACCACCACCTTACATTGTTCTCTGCTTTGATAATAAACCGATTAACTGCTCTTTCGGCGTCTGCATTGTGGGTCCTGTTGTGTTCTGCTTATAAAACCATGACACTACCTAAGCTTCATCAAAAAGCAGCGGTCCGGCCACCCAGCTCTCACCTCCACCTCCTCTCACTTCAGGAGAGACCCAGGAGCAGCTTTCCGCAAGCTCAAATCTAAACCAAAATTCACGGAAAGCAGGTGGGCTGTCAGTTTTGGGAGGTCATATTTTCACTCTGTGCCCCCACTCCCCCTGGCATCAAGCCAAGTGCCACAGCAGCACCCTGCTGAGGAGGGAGGGGCAGATTCCAAGCCCATCCTGCTGCCCAGCTGCTTTGTTGGCCCATCACCTGAGATGCTGAATCACTGGATAGATGAGTTCAGAACTACCAATCTGACTCCAGTGATAGTCTTACTAAGTGCCTCTTGCCGTTCTCAGGTTCCAGTGGTGTGTAAGTGTTTGACTGCAGGAGTAGAGACTCAGGCGACCAGCTGCTCTCCACCACCTGCTTTGCCACAAATACTTGGTTCCAGCAGTCTGCCATACAGTAAGACTCTGTTGTACAATCACACTCCAGCTGTTTGTTCAGCACTTCTCCAGTATTAGTATAAACCTTTTGATAACGGCTCCCTCCATCCTAGCCTTAGTGCCCCATCGGACCAACTGTGTCTGGCTTCCCCTTTGCAGACACCCCAGCTCTCTTCAGCTCTGCCCTGCAGCTCAAGCCCCCCTCCTGACCTCATGTTGCCTGCCCCTGCCCCAACCACTGCTCCTCTCTCAGCCACATTTCACATTGCAGCCATCCATTCTGCTCTGCTCATCCTCTGTCTCTGCTACCAAAGTGTTAATAAATAATCCTGGCATCAGACTCACCTCTTCCTGTCTCAGTGCACTTGGCCCGGAGACTAGCCTTGACAATTTTTTTGTATAAAAAACATACAAGTGTGTGTGATTCACAGCTACATTGTGTGCGTTTGTAGGGCCTTTATTGAGCCATTAGCATTTATCCAAATCCCTGGAGATCCTGAGGCAAGTTCACATATCATGAGCCTGATTTTCAGTATTTAGATCCTTTAAAAGTCTTACAATGTTTACTATCTCCATCTTCCTTGTTCATTTATAATGCATGTGCCATGACGTAGTAGTAGTAATTCAAGTCCTCCAGACCTCCCAGCTCTGTGAGGTGGACCTAGCGAGTAACTCTTCTTTACTGCCTATTGATTTAGAATAGAAAAAGCGGCTCTAAATGTGACAAAGGTCTGTTTTTGTGTTGAATAAACTGTACTTATGGTTCATGATGTTTTTTTCTGCCACCTATTGCAGTGGTTTTCAATCGTGCATGTCGTGTTTTCAAAAGCTACATTTCAACTTTATGTCCTTCCAACTGAAAGTCAAATCAATACAGTTTAAGTGGCCACCTTGAAAGAGTCTCTCTCATTGAGTCGGTTTTACAGGGCTTGAATAAATAAACATTAATTGTATTTGGTGCAGAGAGCATAGTCACTTTCTTCTTTATTTCTGTCTTTTTGTTTTTGGATGTATCCCAACCAGAGACCTGAAGAATTAATATGTCAGCTTCAGCTGGGACAGATTGCAGCAGCTCAGACAGACACTCTCCCATGTGCCTCTTCAAATTGGCCCAACAATCCATTAACATCTTCATTATAAAGCACCGAAGCAATCCGCCTCCTCAGCTGCAGGACGCACGGACACAATCCCACTCAGCAGTATCACCACATCCACACACAGTTGCTGTAATTGCACCTTTATTAGTCTCCCATTCACACTTATTACAACCTGGTGCAAAGAGCAGGTCGCATCTGTGGAAATGGCCTCTAAAAGCATGTCTCTGTTATCAACAAGACCCTTCAGTGCCATTAGACTGAGTGGCTGGGGGAAGCACACAGGCCCCACGCCGCCTGCATTGAGAGGAAAGTCAACTAATATACTTCATTAGAGAGTAGTAAACGTGCAGAGGGGCCATAACCTGATAAATACTAGCATGTTACATGTTATTCCCGCTGGATAGAGAGCTGCTGGAATATGCCTTAGCGGCTTTAATATTTTTGTGTCTGACAGACAGAAACGTATATCTGGGAAACATAAGGCTAAGTGTTTCTGTATGAGTGAAATACACCATGGAAATGCAGATCTTCAAACCCCGTTCTGATTCCCCCTGTCAGAGAAGGCAGCCAACATATTTTGTCAACCCAAAATGTCACCACTTCGTGTAACGTATAATATCTTGAGTGAATGTCTCAGCTTGGCACATTTGACAGCACTGGAAGCTGATCTGAGGGCACAAATGCACCGACTCAATCAACAGTCTTCCACGTACTTTGTCTCTTTCTTTGAGATGATGCCATTCTTACAGAGAGGTGGAAATTCAAATAACAGCCACCTGAGGCCTGAGTCCACTGAGCGTGCCACCCACACACTGAGCTTCATAAAAATCCACTCATCAAGCTGGCTGGAGTGTTGGACATCAGAATAATTCAGTCACTACTTTTTTCCCACTGAACATTTCAGAGCATTACACAGTATTTCTCACTGCCCCCTTCTTTTTGAAGTGGCTCCTGTGAAGCCCGTCTGAAGGCCTCCTGTGGTGGAGCCTCCCTGCTGCCTCCATTTTTAGGTGTCGTTGGTATTCTTGAATTTGCGGGGAGAAATAAGCTGAACAGCATCCCACCCACCCACAGCTGGTGTTTGCCATTTTGTCAGAACAGCTCAGAATGTTTGAACCTGCTGTGTGCCAAAAAAATGTAACTTGACATTGGCACCAGCACCCAGAGCATCTAGGACACGAATTCAACCCCGGAGACACTATCAAACCTTTCAGACAGCATACACAAAATCCCCCTTTTTATTATCTTATTACTTTTGCAGTGTGACTTGTAGCTGGAATTTACAGGCAGTATATTCTTGATCACTCTGATAAAAGCTTGTTTTTCCCCCTGTGAGAAACTAGACACGTGGGAGTGGATCTCATGTCTGCGGTTTCTGAAGAGGCGTGATAAATGTGTCACAGGTTAAACCGAGCAGTAGCGTTAGATACTAACATCCTCACTGGCACTTGGAGAAGAAAGAAAAAACAATAAGACAGCCATGTCATCTCATACTCATTTCACAAGCACTCACAGGCAATGTGCTCCAAAGGCAGCGTTTTCTCCCAGGCAAAGAAAATGAGCCGAGCGAGGGTTCATCCTACGGACAGCTCTGGAGATGAGGGAGGTCACAATGTCTGTGTGTGCTTTTTCAGGCCATTCAAGGCTGCAGATGAGGAGGTGTGCAGAATATATCACAGCACCTCATTCGCTCGCAGCAGCAGGAGGACTGGGCCTGCATCCTGATTCCGGAGAAGACTAGAAACATGCTTGGCCTGGCTTGGAAACTAAAGAGTACCCTCTATTGGCTGACACAGAGATTGCGTGTGTGAGAAAACGAGTGGTGAACTCTTCAATCCTATTGAACCACATCTTATTCTCAAATCTCACCACTGGTGCACTTCAAGAGCTGCTCTTGTGTTATAATGACTTTCTTACAACCTGATGCATTTTTCCTTTTAATCTTGTCAGAGTCACAGTGTGTCCAACGCTCAAGTGCTTCCACTTTAACATGATGACTCAAGACAATTAGTGTGATTTGTTATGCGCTGCTGGTTGCTGACTACACTTCCTTTTAAAGTTCTCCTCTTGGGGCATGTGGTGATGCATGAAACTCAAGTGTAAGTTGGTGCAGCAGCCTGGTGGGATTTAAGTGAAGTCCAGAGGCCCCCAGGAGTCCAGCAGTGGGGGCTCTGGGGGACAGTCACAAGCGAAATGAAAAAGAGTTTAATTTCATAGTTATTTTACTGACTAGTTTGATCAAAGGCTTCACTTAACTCATTGAAACGATCATTCCAGCAGCACTAGGCAATTACAACTTCATACCTGCTGACTTTTTCAATTATAGGACACATGAAGGATAATAGAACTTACAGAATGTGCAGATTTTTAGGGTGAGTACAAACAACAACTTTCAAAGGTCATACTCCAGTGAGATATGTACTGGCGGTGGTGCTTCTTTCTTTTTTCAGCTGAATTTTACTTTATTCTATTTAATTTTTTTTTTTGGTTATAAGAGAGCCAGAGGCAATTTTTCTCACCACAGCTCTGACAGCAGCTTGGTGTACTTTCCTATCTAAACTTTTATCACCTGCCAACACAGTCCTGATACCCTGGGGCTGCCAGCGCAGAAGAAAGCACAGATTTAATTTAAGGCCCAGAGCAAATTCTGCAAGTGCAGGAATGACACATGGACTGAGAAGTAACGATGATACAGTACAAACTGCTCTCATAGCAAGTCTGAAGAGTGTAGTGTACATTTCTTGAGGCAATTGATGTCTTTAAAAATAAAGTCTGTGAAAGCCAGGTCACTCTCATCATCTGTCTATATCATATGCTGGTCGTAAAGCTGATGTCAGATTAGACATCATTTGGTGTCAGGCTGCTTCTAATATTACTCCTGACATGGCATCTGTTTCCCAGGAGACCAGTCCTCAAAGGTCCTGAACACTGCTGAATGGATTAATGCAATCCACTTCTTATTTCTCCCGGGAGCCTGGGCAAATTTCAGCAGTCTAAAAGCAGCAGTGACAGATGGTGTTGTAAACTGACCAACAGAAACACCTCTTTGAGCTTTCGTGTACAAACATGAGTCATCTTTATTTAATGAGCCACGTTTCGATCCTGTATGTTTGATTTTGACCAAACGGAGAAGGCAATTTTTAATCTGCCCTCTTACAACCTCCAATACGCTGCTTTCATTATTTTTCACACACCTTTCCTTCATCCTCTGCATGTGACGCAGGGATGGATATGACAACAGTTGTGCTGATGGGTTCATTATCGGCAGTAATGAGCAACAACTCAGAGGTGCTGAAGGAAATCTTTTTATTTTCTTTTTAAGTAAAGATAAAACCTGAGTGCATGTAATTTCACTGCAGATGAGATTTCCATGGCACCAGTTCTACCTGGGGATGTAATGTCCTTTGTAGAGATCAAAGCTGAAGGGAACATTTTCTAAATTACAAGATGATTAATACATGAAATGATCTGTCAAACACAGACGCAACTAACATAACAATGGCCCTGGCTGCTGCCATGCTACAGCTAGATAGCATGGATCACTACGTCGCTTTATATTAGAGCCACTGTTATTGGCATCATTCACATCTGTGCTTTTCCAACATGTCTGACAAAAGTCTTTTCCGCTTCCGTGACATTAATGTGTGAAGACAAAATACATCTGTGCTTTAATTCAGCAAAGGTGGATTCTAACCACGTCCCTGGTTCATGTTACATAAAATGCTGGCCAGGTTTGTAATCTGTTGTATGTTAATAATGAGGTATAATCTGAAGTCATTGTGTCATACCACACAACTGATTTTTAATGTGTCCCAGAAAGCAAAAGCGGGACCTTCTCATGACTAGGAAAAATGTAAATAAACCTAAGATAGGACAGCTTGAGAAAGGTCTTTGAAAACAAAAAATAAAAACTATAAAATCTTTGGAAAAATACTTTTGCTCTCACTTTGATGTAGTAACGATTTCTTCCCTGGCATCGGTTCACTGAAGGCAGACAGTAATGTCTGTTGATGCACTTAAGGCATCATCACCTATGAGAATAACACAAAGTTCACTGGCACACACTGTAGACTTAAGACAGGCTTTGGAAAATTCACTTTGAAAATAAAGTAGACCACAAAAAATGCAGCTACATGGGTGAAACTTAAATGTCCTTTTCGTAGCAGGAAAAACACAGATGTTACTAACACCCTAAATGGTTCTGCTCCCTTGATGGTGCCAGGCTGCCAGCTGCTCTGCTGGTCCAGCATGGACATAGAGACATAGAGATCGTGGAGGAGTACAAATACATGGGTGTTCACCTAAACAATAAACTGGACTGGTCACTCAACACTGACGCACTGTACAAAAAGGGCCAGAGGGGTCTCCACCTACTGAGAAGATGGAGGTCCTTTTGAGTGTGCAGGCCTCTGCTAAGGTCTCTGTATGACTCAGTGGTGGCCTCTGCCATCTTTTATGCAGTGGAAGTTCAGAGAGGGACAGGAAGAGAGAGCCGGATCTGTCCTTGACTGCTCTCTGGGCTCAATTGAGGAGGTGGGTGAGAGGAGGATGTTGGCCAAACTGACATCCATCATGGACAACCCCTCCAACCCCACTGCGACCAACACTGTGGGAGAACTAAGCAGCTCCTACAGCAAGACTGCTGCACCCACCATGCAAGGAGTGCTACTGCAGGTCATTCATTCCATCAGACTATATAACACCTCTCTGTCACTGCAATAAAATCTGCACTCCGGACTAACTACACTTACATCACATCGTTTTTGCACTACTGGGGAAGTTTTTTTTTCTCACCGTTACCTTAAATTTATCACTGCCACTTTATATTTTTGTTTGTATTTTGATATTCTTGTATTTTCTTTCTATACTTATGGTTGCTGCTGTAACAACGAATTTCCCATACGTGGGATAAATAAAGTACTCTTATCTTGACTAACATAACTAGTTCTTAATTATATGTGTCAGAATGTCTGCTGTGATACTCCTTTGTTGGACCATTGCTGTATGCAGCAGGACAACAGTTATACACACAATGGACACAAGGAATGAGATGCTGTCTACAAGTAAGCAAGAGCACCACACATAAAAATGTTAACATTTATTGCTGATTCTGAATACTGCGTTGAAAGCAAAAGCATTCAGAGTATACACAGAAATTATACAATTATATATGGTTTCACAAAGGCAGTGAACACATACTGTATTACAATCTACAAAAATCTACTTTACAGAAATTTAAAATTCTAAATATCAAAAAGTACAGCTGCAGAAACAGGTGTAGAACTGGAACCAGAAACTGCTCTGGATATCGGTCGGTGAAACAACATGGTGACATCACGATACAAAGAAAGCAGAGGTCATCTTTGTACTTACAGCTGGTTTTGGAAACTACAACTGGCAGACAGAACAAAAACATACTCCAAAATAACTCATTGAATTGAAATGATCATATAAATTATGGTGGTTTTTATGCATCCAAAATATATCATTTTACAGAGGACGCCTCTACAAGGTAGCATGTCATTGAACAGTGGGTTTGGTAGTGTGTCTTTGCAAAAGTATGACTAAAATAAAATGAATACGCAATGGAAAGAAATAGTCTCCCATCTCAGGGGGATGGAAACATAAAAACGTTAAAACAATACATATGGATCAATAGCCTGGTGCAGCTTGGTGGGGTTACATGTGGTGTTGGGGTGTTCAGATCATTGCTTGACTCAAGGAAGAACTTCAGTCAGGAACAGAAATGGTGGTAGTAGCCAGTTTTTGAACAATCTCATAAATAATCAGAGCTTGTATGGCTCTGTTGTGACCCTGGTATTGTAGTCCACTGGGCTTAAAGGGTACAAAACCTAGACCACCAATTCTGTAACAATGTCAATATGGTATGATGGAGTGGCATAAGAAAAGATCCAGACCACCACAGCAATCTAACAACCCCATAGACTGCGAAAAAACAAACAAAAAACCCAACAGCCAACAAACTCAAGGCTGCTGAAACCAACCCCTTTAGAGGGAAACTTAAAAATACAGGATCAATAAAATATTCCAGTTAAAAGGAAGAAAAGAAAAGAAAATTTGAAAATGTAAATTTATTTGTATGCCCACATCAATGCCAGGTAGCCATTTTGGAGGAGTGTCCAAAAGTGGGACGAGGCGTTTGTCTTGTGTACGAGTTGCCATTATCCTCATTCCCAGTGACAGTCAAGCTGGACTCAAGGACAAGCTGGTTTATGGTCACACATGGCTGCAGGGGGGCCTTCAGTCTAGTCCTGCTCCATAGGCTCCTCAGTGGTCCCAGTGTTCAAGATGGCACTTTCCATGGCGCCCTCTGTAGGAGGTTCACTTGTACTGCTAGTAGGAGCAAGAGCAACGTCTTCTCTGGCCGCTTCTGCACTATCCTCTATGCTACAGCTGCTACCACTGCTGCTGCTACTGCTGCTGACTGGGTCACTGTTACTCTCCTCACTGTCCCTGCTGGTCTCAGGGCTCTCCAGGACTCCTGCAGGTGCCTGCTGTTCTGTCTGATCCATGTCGCTACCCTCCTCCTGGGAGCCACAAGGCACCTCCCTCTCAGCCTGCTCGGCCTCCAGACCTGGGCCTGCACACACCTCAGGCTGCGTGCTGCTTGTTGGTTCTGTAGAGAGGAAGAGGAAAAAAAATTCAAGTACAGCAGTTTTAGGGCTTTTCAGACAGAATATTGACTGGTGTGTTTTGTTTTCTTCTCATGAAGTTCATACTAAATTTAACATTAAACAAAAAAACATTTAAATTCACTTACAGTTTACAAAACAGATTCAGATTAATTTCCTTCATTACTCCAGAGAAACTTGATTGCATTTACATTAAACAATGTAAAAAAAAAAAAAAGGTATTTTAATCCTATAAGGTAATTTAATGTCTCAGTATGACGACAGCCCACATTTGGCTTTAATATCTCTTCCTGGCTAGCTCAAACTGAATTGAACTAATCAACCACATTAAGGCGATTGCAAATGATGTAATGCCCCACAACTCTACCTGATGATATTAAAGACCCTGATGGTTACCAACATCTGTGCTGATGGTCTGATGTTGATTGGCATTTTCACCCAATAAGAGAGAAAGAGAGAGAGAGACAGAGATGGAGAGAACCACTGTGCCCAAGCTGAACTTGGGCTCATTTTGACAGCATATGGAGCTGCACTAAAGCACTTGTTGAAATTAGCCTTTCCTAGAGTACACTTTACAATGACAACACAACAGACAAATACTATGTCTATGTGACACATTACAACAACAATCTGACAGCTTTACCAGCTCGATTGGGAACAAAGAAAACTGATTGGGATTTAGAATTTTTAATCTTATCTTCTCTTAAATTAGATTACACAGCTGTTGCATATAGGGACATCATGATACGCTCAGAAGGAAAACAATCTAGCACAGTTATTCTAAAACTTTATTTCGGTTTGCACTTTTCTATAACTCAGTGACTTTCAGGTGAGTGAGCAGGTTTTCACTAATGCA
Organism: Remorina albescens; assembly: GCA_034769265.1. Classification (NCBI taxonomy): domain Eukaryota; kingdom Metazoa; phylum Chordata; class Actinopteri; order Carangiformes; family Echeneidae; genus Remorina; species Remorina albescens. The sequence goes on from CM068494.1 coordinate 7,425,371, forward strand.
GTCAAATTCAGTACACAGCTCAGGTCCTAGCTGTCTGTTGTGTGTGCATGTGTTGGGAAAAAAGAAAGAAAGAAAGAAAGAAAGAAAAACTAACAAACAATAACCCATTGTAATGTTCTTATATTGCTCTAGTTCTGAATGGAAGTGTCTTGAGCCAAGACAAAACATAAATCTAGCATAACAATAACAAGGGTTATTTATGCTCATATACAGGATAACGAAAATGTGGTACAATGCTAAATCTAGAATTTCGAAATCTTGTGAAGGCAACGTATACGTCACAACATGATGGAGAGATGGCTCAGAACCAGCTGAAGAAGAAAAGGCTAACAGAAAAGTGACCTTTGGTGCTCTCCTCAAACACCTTTTCAATGTTTTGTTGTGTTTCGTTACATGACCAGTCTGGCATCAAAACCCAGCAAAAGACCAGTGTGAAATATGTGTGCAAATATCCTGTCTGGTTTCATTGCATCCTATTTGCATTTTGCTGAGTGGTTTAGCTTTTATCTGTTTGTTTCCCTCATCTCCTCTATCATTACATATAGATTTTAATACAGCACAATGTCCTCATTTTTCTATTTTTGTAGTCAGACAGTGGCACCAAACCAGACCAGCTGTCTTGAGTCAGAGTGGTGGTCTGGCTGTTCACACCAGCTGCACCTTTCGCTGTGCCAGTCAGCAAGCTCTTTTTTCATCACATGTTGAGCTCAATTTTAGATTAATGTAATGAATTTATAATACTGACCTTTTTATGTGTGCCTGGATAACTGCTCCTGCAATAATGGAGTTAACAGGACCATTGTTTTGTGCAATGGTCCTTTTGCTAATCTTTGAAGTATTAATCAAAACTGACGGGATGCAGTACAGATCTTTCGGAACCACATTTATATAAAAGTAGGTGACTATGACATTCAACTACAACATTTGTACCACATAGTATGTGGAATATATCTTGTTCAGTGAGGCCAAATTATGCACCCAATATAAAAGCCAGACTGTGTGTAGTCAACTTTCTTCTACTGTGTAGTTTCACATACCATCAACCAATTATACAAATATATATGCATGCAAAAACTTGCCTTGGTCTTCAGTAGCAGCAGCACTGCTGGAAGCCTCAGCCTCTTTGCAGTATGCAATCTTCTCTTCCTCTTCTTCTTGGACCATAGCCTCTGCCTCTTTTGAGAGGCAGGTAGCATGTGACAGCCTCAGTGTGTCCACATCTTGCTCTTCCTCCTCTTCATCTTCCTCTTCCTCCTCATCCTTGGTGAACCTAAGTCTCTTCACCTCCTGGTGCTCGGCTTCCATGTCCTCTTCTGCATCTGGGTGTTTGTTTTTCAATGAGCTACCCAGGGAGCTTCCTGACGCTGAAACCTCACTGACAAATAGAGAAGCAGCAGTAGATAGAGGAGATTTTATTTGGCTTATTTATCATTTATTCTTGAAAACAAAACAGCAGACATACTACCTTGTGGCCTGACATACCTGGAGTCTTTGTCACCTTCTTGTTCAATGTTGAGGTCTTTGTTGTCTGTGCTGTCTGGCAGACCATTAGCTGCTAGCGAGTTGGCAAGAGACACCTTCGGTCGATTCAGCGGCCGGGGAGTTCCTGGTCCATTCACTTTCCTAATAGACACACAAGACAAATCAAACAGAAGTGGAAAAATGCATTTTTATAAAAATGTTTATATTATTTGATTTAATTTACAAAATATGAACTTCAAAATCAAGAACCAAATCTGTGCCTAACACAACCTCTCTGTAAAAGCAGATGTGTTCCCAGGAAGCATGACTCCATTCATTCTATTGACTGCACTGCATCCATTTTTCCTTTCAGAAAAACAAAAACCAACAGGTTTATTCCAAATGAAATGTTAATTCTCAATCTTCCAAATTAAAATGAATTTGCATGTAGACATTATGTCACTTAGACATGACACTTACTCCGATGTTGGATGTACACAGCTTACCACCATTACATTCTAGAAGGGAACAAGAATTGCCAAATGAGTGACAGTCAAATAAATTACACCAGAAAAGGGAAAAAAAAAAACCATTCACACTGCTTAGACGTACCTTTTCCACCCCTCGAAGAAACTTATCTGTTCCTGTGTAGTTCCTCTTAGGCTCTGTGAGCAGCTCGCACAAGCGCTGGATTGTAAATGGGATTCTGTGAAGAAAAATGTGGTAAAATCAATACAAATCAAATAGAAGTGTGTCCAACATATGGCCCTCTATTAAAAGACCTACAGTGATGGCTGCTCAACCCATTGAGTGTAAAGCAACAGCACTGCACATCTTGTCTACTTACTTAACTCCACAATCTACATCACTGTAGCAGACCCAAATAACTACAGATCACCAGATGTTCATCTCACATGAATTTGTTAATTTAATGTGACTGTCACATCTCTCTTGTTTGTACTTGTACTAACATCAAATCCACAAGTTCTGTGTTAGTGAATAGGACATAGGCCAAATTTTATTTAAATTAGATTTAAATACATAAAAATTTTTGTGAGCTCTTATGCTGATGTTGGTTTTTATTATTTGTATTATACTACATAGAACTATAGTTCAAATTGTTATTACATATTGTTCAGGCAGGTGTAGTGATAAGATAAACTGACTGCACTCAATCAAAGCTTGATCTTTGTATAGTAGGAAGAAGTGGAGATGGAGTTCGACCCTTAATGATAATCATTAACATCAACTGCAGTTCAAATTAAATGGAGGTACCAATGTCAATGTTTCTCAACAACTGCTCACCCAAACTTTACAGATAAAAATGGTCCAATGCAGCCACAAGTTTGAAAACTATTAGTCTGTCCGCTTGTCAAGAAAAATTTCTCCCTTTATTAGAAGAAAGTCTATGTGGCTGACTTGTATTTACTACGAATAATCTAAACTCATCTATCTAGAGCTATTTATACAGCCAGATCAGTGAGTCAGTCAATTCTGCACGATGTGGGAGATGAGTCATGAGTTGGGTCTTGTACAAATTTTTTAGAGCTTATCTGTTTTGGAAATTGCATCTTGCTTCATTGCAATTTTATGGAAGCTGCTTTGTTTCAATATCATCTGTGAGCAGATTAACAATTCATGTGTTAAACTGTAATGTATAAAAAAAAACCCAAAACAAAACAAAAAAACAACAACCCTCCCCCACACACGTACCATCTTGCAAATATAAAACTAATCAGCGAGCTCACAAAAATGCCAAGACTATAATATAAATATTTGTGAAATAATAATTTTCGTTTTTATTTTTTTTTTACATTTTATGTTAATATTAAATAAATATATAAATATACTGAGCTTTAAAGTGCGGTTGGGCATATTTTAATACCTTTGAAACAGCAAGACTAGCCATTTCCTGTGACTCCTATCTTTGTGCTAAGCCGAGTTAGCCAGCTGGTGGACATAGCTACATATGTAGTTGAGGGACATATAAGTAAAACAAATGTTCTCAACTAAGTCTCTGCAAGAAAATTTATCACTGCCAAAGATGTTGAATTTCTCCTCAAAAGAAAAACCTGCTATGCAACTCAGCATCTTCCTCTTGTTCTTCTCCTCCCTTAATGTGTATCTCATTGCTCAAAGGATTTGATATGATGCATTTTAACCACTTTGGGACTGCATTTTATCAAATGGCGTAGCTGTGGCTCAGAAGAATTAAAGGGTTGTTGATTGGATCCATGGGTGGGATACTGAACCCTAATTGCTGCAATTATTGCACTTGTGCTTAGGAATACTTTTTCATATGTCCAGGAATTGGGGTTTGGAATGCATCTCATTCTTTAAGCGTGTGGATATGGCATGAGCCACAAGTGAAGGAGTTTATGAACCTTCTCCACTGTGAAGGTCTTTTTCTGCATCATTGGCTGGTCGTAGCTTGGCTAAGGTAGCTTGATGTACTGTCTCAACTCTGGACGCTCCGATGCTGCTCAGAGGCAGGTTCAGTTTTCATCTATTTCCATATCCTCAGCAACCTCTTGCCCTTTTGCTTCTTCTTCTGCCAGACATGAGTTGTTTTGTGTGATAGAGCTTTTTGTCTTGTAGAACGACCATATCTGCATGGTTCCTATCAGGCTACTTTTCCACCTGTCTCAGTGTCACAATAAGGTTGTTACTGAGTTGGACCATCACCTTTGTATCGTATTCCCAGGTATTTATTTAGTCTTAATGCTTGTGGCTCTTCTGAGGTTTTCACCCTTACAAAAGATGTTATATCTCTCACACTCAGATTTCAGGGTGTCTTTGACCTTTTTGTAGTCTTGTTCAAGTTTTAGCATGTCCCCTTGTAAATCCAAGTTTCTTCTCTGTCTCAGAGGACTTGATGTGAAGCTGAGCAGAAAAAAAGTCTTTTCTTCTTTTAGCAACACACAGAGTTCAAGATTTTCTTTTTCCAGAGCTTCCATCTCCTTTTGCCTATCTTGATGTGTGACTAGCATTTTTGTTTTCATTTTCTCTTCTTTGCTCCACAGCTTGTCCTTATTCTTCTTTACCTTCAGCCTCTCTTTGGAGGTAATCACACTTGTTATCCATCATGTGTGCTGTGATATTTTTTTCTACTAAATGTTTGTGTACACTTAGCAGAGTGTTTCTACTGTGTAGTTTCCTGTTGTCTTGCTATTTTCTGTTTGTCAACGAGTTCAAAGAATTTTAGCTGGATGAACTGCAACTTCAGGGAAATTCAAAATTTTAAATATTCATAGACTCCAACTTTGTGTGAGCAATGATGTAAGGCTTTTCTAGGCCCCAACTTTGTGAGTATGCAAAGGTTGTAATAAATTATAGCATTGTCTTTGCACACAACAAGAATACAGTATTGCCACCTACATCAAACAAAAAAAGACCCAAAGATTGAAATTGATGCAGCCAGACTTTGCAATAAGAAGCCTCAAAGATGACGTCATCTGTGTCACAGAAATGATAGAGAAGCAATAATATATATTTGGTAGTCTTAACACAACCAAATTCCCTAATTATTGGTTGACTATAGTTGTATGTGAAGAAAATATGGTGAGCTATCCATGGAGTGAAGCTAACAGGACATGCTTTTTCTTACTGAGCCTGTCACAATCACTATAATGTGGATATCTACCTATATCAAATCAAAATTTATTTATATAGCAACAAATCATAACAAAGTTACATCAAGGCACTTTACACATAGAGTAGGTCTAGACTAAACTGTTTATGGGATTGTTAAAGAGACCCAACATATCCCTCCAAGAGCAAACACTTGGCAAAATTGGCAAGGAAAAACTTCCTCTAATAGGCAGAAACCTCAGGCAGAACCGGGCTCAGGGAGGGCAGCCATCTGCCTCGACTGGTTACCTACCCATTGTATCCCTTCACAATCTTCAGGATTCTCTCCTTCATGTCTTCAAATGGAATTGACTCTACGTTGGGATTAGCGGGACCTCTTTGCTCAGGTGCTGAAGCTCTAAAATCATCCATCACCTTCTCCAATTTAAACAGGAAGTAGTTCTTAAATTGAGACCACTGAACCCTGGAGAAAAATGATAAGCACATACAATTAAACACATTTTACATAACACAGATTATAAATTGACACAACAGACAATAAAATCTAGGATATATGCTTCAATACAGCTCAAGCGAGTGTAACTTTATCAAATTAAAGTCAGTCCATTGGCATAATACTTTAGCAGAAAATTCAGGACAAACATTTCTGTTAATGCTACATGATAATATTCCCTGAGTGTTTACCTACACGGTATGACATGAAAAAATGAATAGATTTATGGCCAAGGTGTAATTTTCTCAGTGGAAACAATTCCTGTTTTTGTGCGTTGTGTGTTTGTATGTTTTAGACGTAGTAGTAGTAGTAAGAGTAGGGGTTGTAGCAGTAGTAAGGAGGGAGAAATTATTCAGGCCTGCAATGTTCACTTACATGGTCTCTCCAGTCTTGGCAATATGACATAGAAACTGTTCCAGCAAAGGAGATGCCTCCTTCTTTGCTTTCTTATCAAAATCTGAGAGGAGAAAATAAACCACGTGAATAAACACATTAACATTACGTTACAGAAATGTCAGACATTAACAAACTTAGATTTGATCTAGGTATAGAGACAGTTCTGATTAATTGGGCTTTGACGCCTCGATGTCACTGCCTGAAGTAGTCACCTGCTTTATCCAACTAAACAAGGCTTGTTAGCAAGTCTCTGGGGAGCCTCACTCTGTAGACAACAGTGTCATTAACGTTGACTGTGTACATAACACAGCGAGCTAGTGTTGCTATACACCTAGCTGGGTAGCTTGCTAGCTAATAGCTAGCATCAGATTAGCACATCGTCTAGCATATTAGCTTGATAACCTCGACAGCATAGCCGGCAAACAGTCTACCAGTAGCCGGTGACAGTAGCCAGTTACTTCATCTGTGCCAAAGATGTGAGTCAGAGAGCTACAAAATAAGGGCAACAAATACACACATTTTAAAATAGGGAAGTCGGGTAAAATATAATTTAATAGTTCGTTTTCTTGCCTGTCTAACGTAATGAACAGAAAGCTCCATTTCCGTGAAGCCGCTTGTGATATTAGCGTTAGCCAACGCTGGCTAGCTAGCAAGCTAACGACATTAGCCTGTGAGCTACAAACCGTTTATTTTTTATTATATATCAACTACAGAAGCACGCGTATAACACGTGGCCAAAATGAACAAAAAGCTGTCGAAATAAAGTGAAGTAACCTCTGAGCGCCTCTTGAAGCGAGTCAATTTCCATCACGTCGTTGCCCTCTGGCAGTCCTGTGAGTGTAAAAAGTAGACTGGCGGCTAGCTGCTGCTGCTAAGCTACGATGGCACAGGCGAGGAAGAGGGAGTATTTTAATATGGCGCTGTGAGGTCACTGCCTGTTCAGCGGCAGACGAGGAAGCGCTGCACCGGCAAGAGCGACTACTCGTTTGGCGTACCAGTCTCTCCAATGACTGATACATTAAATGAGTTGTTTAATAAATAAATAAATAAATAAAAAATATATATATATATTAAATGCAAAGAACAATTTAACCAATCAGACTTAATACAAAAACATACTGACATTTCTGTAAAAAAGAACCGAGAGATTGTATATATAAATATGTAGATACACGTTAACATCTACTTGATAACATGAATTCGTTTTAATACTTTAAATACACAAAGTCTACATTTACAATCTTCTAATCATTGTGTTTTTGAAGCACAAGTTACATTTTTATTGTGTGCATTTCACAAATTCCTGCCCTCTTACCTGTCTATAAATAGCCAATTTTTGTTCAACGGGTCAATGATTTATCATGATACAGTGCATTTTTTAAAGCAATCATATGTAATCATAAAATGGAAATAATCCATTTCCATTTTAATACCAAAATAAATCTTATGCTGTGATGCAGTTACCTTTTGTCTACAGCATGACACCACAATATATCCCCTCATCGGCATCAACAAAAATTCATATCATCCATTTGTATTACTTTCATAAGTTATCATTCACATAATTCTATATGTAGCTGGGTCCAAATGGACCCACTTTAAGTGAAAATGAGGCTGAAACAGACTCAGGACATTGCATTGTTTTATTTAGAAACACGTGACTGTGCAGCCATTTTCAGTTTCCAGTTTCAATGATTTGATTTATTTAGACAATCAAACCACGTTTAAAGTAGTGCTGCTTAAACATATGACTCGTGTCCACAACATAACATACATCATATTACAAACTAAAATACCCTCTCAAACACACACACATGCCTATACCACTCAATAGTAAACACTGGCAGACATGAATATTTATATGGCACATAATCAACTGTAGTATGCAGTATGTGTCTTTTCTCTTTTAAATGCGAGTACTTTTGGTATTGGTTTACCCGGACAGTGTAGTATCTTATGTCAACATGTGTACATACAACCATCCACTCCTAATATCATTCTGAAAGTGCATTTTAACATTTGGCGTTTAACATACAAGTCTGTATTTTGTCTGTTGTACTGTTTTTAATACTGTCGGTGGCATTTGGCAACTGCAGAAAAGACCAACACACAACTCTTCTCATTCACACATTCACATTTCAAATTATTTGCTGGTAAAAACATTGAAATGATTTTAAAGGAGTGGTTTATGCATTTACTACTCAAAGTAGAAAAACTTTCAGGGGTCAGAAGTTGACTTTGTTGAGGGATACCAGGTTATGAGGAAAGAGAAAGTAAATATTTTTGTTAAATGCTTGCTTGGCAAATATATGACTTCAAATTTGCTTTTATATTTAAGAGGAAGAGCTGAAACTTCTGGGCCATGCAGTCTTTTTTTCCCCACTGTTGCACCATTCTCATCACCCCGCACACAACTGAGATGTGAGATTTTTAAGATGGTAATAAGGAAAACCTATTCTACGGCATCACTGACCAGCACTGTATGCTCTTCTGTATACATAGGCTTATTATCCATACCATCACCTGAGGCTCATTAGGTTCATAAAAAACATTTTTTTCCCAGTAATTGTCTAGTGCTGAATACACAGCAAATGCTGAGTTCCATCTTGAAGATGCTGGTATTGAACATAATCCATAGCAAGATGGCCCTTAGTGTTGTCAGATTAAACAGAGTCCTCTTCCTCCATCTGTTATTTGTGTGGTCTAACATGTCGGACCACCTTCTCCTCAAATATCTTCTTCATGGTCTTTTCTATCTGCTTGAGGAAGACTTGAGGAATCCGACCACAAAGTGTGTTGACTGTGTCCAGGAACTTGGTCTGGATGGGGTAGAAGAGCGACTGGAACATGTTGTCGTCAAAAGGAAACTGCAGGGACAAAGACATTACCCTATGTCAATCCTTGTCCCAAAGCTATTTGAGTTTGATGGTTTTGTTTAATGCAACATATCACAGACTAAATGGTATTTATAAATTCTGTCAGCAGGATTGGGGTTGGGTTCTCTATTAATCATAAATTACGGCACAGTTCATCTTTAAGAGGCTTATCTCCACAGAGCAGAGGGAACTGCCTCTGCTGCTAGAGAAAACAAATTCTAATTTTAAAAACTGACCCAGATTGTTTAATGCAAGCAAGAGAGAAAATACTCAAAGCTGCTCTTTTTTTGAGTTGTTGTCTCAAAAGGAACAGCTAAACATTTTGGTAAACAAGAACTCAGATGAAAAGAAGTGCTTCTGCCAACCAGTGATGTTGCAGTTCACATTCATGTCTGAGGAACTTGAAAAAGCATTTAATAAAAGGAACTAAGTGTGTTTCCAGAACATTATGATGTGATATATGTGACATATGGTGAAGTTAACCTTTTACTGTTTGGAAATAAGATCTCATCAATTCATCAATTTATACTACTAGACTTTTGTATGAACTCTTGTCGAAATTAGAGCATAAATCCTTAAATTATGGCCTATAATGCCCTGTCACAGTGATCCGTACCTTTGATAACCAAAGTTACTTCATCCTCAAGTCAAGTGAACATTTGTGTGAAATTAGTTCCAGGTATTCCTGTGATATTGTGCTCCAGGAGAGGGATATGAGGGAATGGGAGTAGAGTTGTCATACCAATATGGATACAATCCCAAAGGAAGGTTTCCAACACAAACTGGAACAGTATCGTGACTGTACATGCAAACACACCAACTTCCACGTTGCAATGGATGTGGGATTTCAACAGAGGGCACTCTGCATCAGTACCACATTGTGTCAGTACTCACATCACGTATTGCATCATAGACAACTTTAAAAGCTGGCTGCTTGTCATCGTGATAAACACCACGGTTGCCGTGGAGTATGGACACCCCCTCCTCTTCAGCCCCTTTACAGTTACTCCCATACATACAGTGATCAGGCCTGTAGTTCCACTGGCAGGGGAAGATGAAAAGACACTCTGGAAAAAGAAAAACACAAATTGTGACTTATTCACTTCAACTGCAATAGCCAGGAGGATAAAGTGAGGGCAGTGGCTTATAGAGTTTGGTAAAAGCAATCATCCAGTTCACCTTGAAAATTCTGGATAAAAAAACTATCCTATCCTATCTGGCACTAAAGAATATTTTTCTCTTTGTCCTCACAGTAAAGAGCCGTTTGAATGAAGACACAGCCATAGGCCTACAAACAGAATAAGTTCTCTCACCCATTTCATCAAGTACCACCATCCCCACTGGAACACCCTTGTATGACTTTTGTAAAGCAAACCACTGTGGAGTCCATGAGGAAAAAACACATTAAGCAAACTGAGATAGTAGAATATATAGGAACTACACAGCTGGTACTGGAAGAATAACCTCAATAGATGGGCTAATATAAATGCAATGATTTATAAGGCCACCCGGTGAAGTTCTGCTCAGTGTATTGTATGCTGCAATAGGTTAAATGGTCCATGTGTTTCAGAGACTATCTTGCTTCACCTGTCTGATTAGTTATAGATAGGCCTAATACAAAAATCATGTGCTGATCCAACTGATGGGTTTTTGAATATATACTGCATCCACTGGCTAAATGATAAATATATATTCAGTGAGTGTGATGCTCAAAGTAAAAGATGTGTATAGCAAAACACCTTTCTACAGTTTGTGTCCTGCACATAAGCAGTGCGAACAAGATGGGGAAAAAAACATTGAGAAAGGAACATGGACAAGTTTGGAACAGTTAGGAAAATATATTATGTATTTACACAAAACACAGATGTAAAAAAGACCTCTGCAAAACAAACTAAAATGAAAACACGTTGCCCTTGAGCAAAGTAATCAACCTCCAACTGCTCCAGAGCTGCAGCCCAATGGCTGGTGGTGATTGTACTGCAGCTTGAAGGTAGGGATGTCTGAACATAAAACGTGAATGTGATGTTAATTTTTTTTAAATGATGGTCCCATTAGAGGAAACAGACCATAAAGCAGGGGAAGCATTAGGGCCTTTGCACTGTGTGATTAACAGACTGTACCACATATGGTGACCTGCCTGACTATCAGGATAAAGTAAGGAGCAGGTCAATTCACCCCTCATTCCGACTCAGCTCCACCTTCTGCCCCCGTATGGTTTCTGCTAGTTTTTAAGAAACCAAGATGGTGACTTCCAATTTACTAACTGGAGGCTTCAAAACAGAAGTTCACAGACCAATAAGTGATATCACAGTGGGTTAACACTTGAACCAAAACATATCTACAATTATACATATTTTTTTTACTTAAAAATAAATAAATAAAAAGCCAGCTTTACTTAATTCCCTTTAAATTCCACTGAATCCTGAGAGATCTTTGAAGTCTTTAGATGTCAGATATTTCCGTTGAACAAAAGCAAAAATAGATCAGAACAATTCTTGAAGACTAATGTAAGTATTCTTCTGGAGAACGCCTCGACATGTAAAACAAACACTCCACTCTGCAGTGTTATCAGGCAAACACCAGCAATGCCAGCTCTGCCGACGGCTCTCAGCACTTAATGCCCACATCTGGCTCTCGCAGCTGGAACTCAGTCTGCTGCTAAAGTCTGCTTTTGCCTATAGCCACATCCTTGTGTGTTTACTGATCAACATTCATGATGCAGACTTGCTTGTTTGCAGCTAAGTAAGACACAGTTCATGTGAGAATATTGAGAGTGCACAGACTTGTATCTTAAAATAGGTCCATATAAACACACAGTCTGATGTGTTAGATCTGTCTTTCATTGATCTTCAAAAGCCACTAAACGAATGTGTTTTCAGGGCAACAACGCATCCTATGATCACTGTAAATGACATTAATACCCTGCCAAAAACAGCTGTACCTGGATTGTAGTGGAAGATAATGTTAAGAAGATCCTGGTCTCCCCAGGTGATGTGGTTCTTGTATTTCTGATAGAGTGGATGTAGAAGATCCTCCCACGACAGGCCGGTGGGGATCATACTGTTCTGAAATACATAACAACAACCTTCATCACTAAGCAAACCGCTGAAAAGCAGTAGTTTTTTTTCTCCCAAAACACATCAAAGGAGGAGCACATTTATATTCCAGCTTCAATTTGCAATCTGCTGGCAGTATTAAGAATTGGAGAGCTGCTAAATTGAGTTCTGAGGGCACAAGTCTGTGATGCTAGCCTGGTAATCAGAAAGCTTCAGTCAAAGCCCACTCAGAGCGCTCATCCCGTGACTTTAGCGCAAAAAAACCCCCCTTGGAATGCAAAAGAGGCGTCACATCTCACTTTAGCTTTGAAACTGATCAGAGTGTGGTGTAGGAAAGGAACAATTTGTTGAAATATTATTGCAATCACAATATGGCCAAGTGCAAGAGCTCAAATTACAGATGCTGCAGGTTGTTTTTTGATTAAGGTAAAACCATTCAACTTACACAAAAAAAAAGAAAGAAAATCACCATAAAGGCACCCCAGCCTACAATCAAAATCATGAAAAAGAAGAAGATTCCAACTAAAATTATTACTCTTTTTTTCTGCATATAGCACTATTATAGGGCAATATATTTTGACCTTACTTTGAACACTGTGCTGCGGATTCTTGTAAGATTCATCAGCATGACACCAGAGTTAACCCCTGTGACCCCGTAGAAAGGGTGGCGTGCAAAGCGGCTGTACCAGCCAATCTTGGGGACCTCGTGCTCTGGAGCCATGGCTGCTAGCTGGGTGCTGTTGAAGGACTTCAGGAGACTCCAGATGTCATCCATGGGCCGCAGGAACAGGACATCGGTGTCCACGTAGAGTAGTGAGTCCACATCCTTCAGGATGACCTGGAAGCATAATCACAGAATATTTATGATCACATTACTTGGATGCGATGACACAAAATAATTAGGATCAATAAATAAAACTGCTAAACCTAACCTCTGCAGAAACAGTTTGCTCTACAAAGCAATGGCTCACAGAATCATAAATCATAACTCTGAAATCTGCAGAAAACATTGAGAGGTTCAGTTTAGATCAAATGTGTCAAAGTGGAGAGCACATCAGATTCAACATAAAACAAGATACAGTTTTAAGTCTGTCAGCTCATAGTGACAATGATAAAATGCTTACGTTTAACACGTGCAATGTGTCTCATTTTAGCATGTTATCAGGGTATTATTCATGAATTAGTATTACTGAGTGTACAGCTGAGGTTAATGGGAATTTTGTAGGTATTTGGCTAAAAACCCAAGTAAAGCTGCAACCTTTAGCTGATTAATTAATTTGTTGATGGATAGAAATGGCCAACATCTATTCAAATTTCTGTTTGAAAGTTCTGAAATGTGAACATTTTTTGCTTTTAAGATTCTGAGGTTTTGAAAAACTGCTTGAACTCATTTGGTGAGTTGGGAAAAGTGGTTTCACAGACAAAACTCTCAACTAATTCATGCTATTGGTAGATCATCTTCAGTTGTTCAGAGAAGTAAGAAAATATAAATATTCTTTCAAAGTGTACTGTAATGTTACAGCTCACAGCTTGCAAAATTTTTCAATGTTTCTTCTCCCATACATTGCAAATTTTTAATTTTCCACAGTTGGATCATTTCAAAGAGACTTGAGGACCTTGGATTTTTTTCATTACTTGCGCCACAATTTATCATAAATAAAGTCAGTATCAAGACAGAGATGGTCTGTAGAACAGTATCTGATTCCTGCTGTCAGCAAATGTCAGAAAATGACACAGTTTGGCTAAGACTAAAATTTTCTTATATGCCTCACTGCAATGGGGACAGTTTTGGGTTGTTTTTTTTTTATTTCCGAGAAACAAAGTATCTTCCGTGCAAACAATACAAGGACAATGAGTATAGCACACAGTTCAATATAAGTTGTCACAAAGTGCATCACTCACAGACAGTTTACCATTTACAACATACAGCACAAAAACATTTGCCTCTATGGCAGAGCTGTGACATGATAAAGTCTGAGGTGCAGGGTCAGTGGCGACAGCAGAATAACTCGGAGCTCTGGATAGTGCTCTGAGGACGTGTTTGTGCTCTAACGTGACTGTGGAAAGTTGGTCATTATTGCATTGTGGGTCTTAGTATATGAGGAAGGTTCAACCTATCTTATCAAGCCCAAACAGTGCAGTACCCCACAGTTCTAACAATCTAGCTGTATGTGTGTACATCTGTAGTGACCCAATAATCTGTGCTCTGTAATTATCTGAGGCTGGATCTAGATGGTTAGCATCCTAACTGCAGTAGAGGAAAAGATAGGATAGCATTAACACTTGTGTTGCTTTGTGTCACTGGATGGATCCATTGGTGGGTGAAGGATTGAGGTTTGATGCTGAACTCACAAGGTATGTCGACACCGCTGTTAAAGCTAACACAAGCCATCTGGTAGGATAACAATTAAAGGATCCTTTGACCTAGTGCTTCCTTTAACCAGAACTTTTTAAAACTCTGGTAATCTGGTTCTCCAATCTTCAATAAACAGATCATTTGTAAATTCCATTGAGACGATATCATCCTCCTGCCCTGTTTAATGGATGCAGAGAGCAGCCATGGTGCAAACTGTATAATATGCCTGTGTATGCAATGACTTCTAAACATTGGCCCCACCCACAGTAAGAGGTGGATAAAATTAAGAAAAGGAAGTGGAATGACTCAACACCAGTTTCCACCTCACTAAACAGCTCTCCAGTTCCAGCTGTGCCAATTCTTTCTCTCTCTCGCTCTCTCGCTCTCTCGCTCTCTCTCACCATACCATCAGTCCTCACTGCTTGATTCTCTCCTGGGCCAGATGCGGGGAGGTAAATGACTGCAGGATGCAGGACAATTATTTCAGAGCTTGTTTTTTGTTTTATTTCGTAAAGTCAAATGTGTTGATGAAGTAGTTGGTTGTAGTTTCCCTGCTACTTTGAAAAATAATGCAGAAATTTAGGGGAGACAGCAGTTGAAACAAAAGCAGGGCCTGTTAAACTGGCAACACTATAAATTATGAAGGTTATGCTGTGAACTCATGCAGCATTAAGTGCATCAATGACAGCTTGTGATGGTACCGAATCAAGACAATTCAGATAAAGTAGTGGCAAAAAGACTCGTACAGGGTGCTCATAAGCACTTGTTTTTCCTAATAAAGTGAACAGTGGATGTTTATTGATTGCCTTGTAGCAAAAGGGAAAAAAACAATGGATCTGTTTGATCTGCAATATGTTCATTACATGGTATGTAAGCTGGCTCCTATTTCAATGAATGCCAGCAGAAAAAGAAAATCAATAGCCAGACACAGCCTTCACTTGATGCAATTACTGGGTTAAGTCTCTGGAGACTGCTTAGAAGAAGGTGTGAAATCATCAATCACCACGCCAGTAATTAATTATAATCAGACAGTGGAATAAAATAAAGGGCAGGAAAATGCTGTTTGAGTAGAAATGAAATTGATTAATTAAATTTTTTCTGAACACTAGTTAATCACATTATGCATGGTGACTGAGGATGTGATGGGAGATAAGTGGTGCAGGTCTTACAGGGAGGAAGAGTCTCTGTGCAGCACAGGGCTTGAAGAGCTTCTTCCACTCATCTGCATTTCCCACTGAGAAGGTGATGGGGTAGATGCTGTACAGAAACTTGGAGACGGCGTGAGGCCACTGTTTTAGCTGCAAGTAAAGCAACACATCACAGTTTATAAAGAGGAACCATTAATGGACTTCCTAAAACGCTGAGTAAGAAAGCCATTATAAACAATCATTATTTTGAAAGCCAACCTCTCTTTTTTCTTAATTATCAACATAAAATAGTGCATAGAGTCGGCCATTTAAAACAATGAAGTCATGTCTTGTGGTGCTGTGCCGTTCCGTGTTGAACCCATGTAGCTGCCAGCTGTTGTTTTATTGAGAAACCAATAGTCTAAACAAGGAAAGGCACCCTCTTAAAGTCCACATTGAATGCCTTGAGCCTATGTTATCTGACCTGTTATACCCTACGTAATCATCAGTTTAACAGTTTGGCCCTGAAAAGGGTGAGAGCACTGTGAGCTGTTGGCAGGGTTTGTGCTGACGAGGACGAGAGAGCAAAAGAGATTGTGAGCAACTTCTCTTTGAAATAGTCCAAACCATGTCTCTTAACACCGTTTATCTGCATAAGCTCCCTGCTGCGCAAACCCGCCATGTGTGCAACATTAGCTAGGCATCGGCTACCAGGACTCCCTGTCCTCTATTTGGAGATTTTCTCCATATGGCAATAATAACCTCTTAGGGTTTGGATTTAAAGCTGATTGAGGTCTGTTAACTGGAGTAATTTTAACAGACTGTTGCAATATCAGTGGAACTAATCAAAAACATACCAGGCACCTTTGTAAAGGTGACTTTGAAGTGCTACACGCTGCTGAAGAAAAAACAGCGTGTCTCTGTGATATATTATGCCGCATCCCTGAGATAAAAGGGTTATATGTCTGTACTAGAGGGAGTCAGCAGCAGAGCTCTGATCTTCACATTATCTATTACAAAGCAAGAGGGGGAATATATAACGTGCTGCATTAAATCAGAAATCACAGTGTGCTCTAAAGTAACATAGACAAAAATAAACTCAAAAGAATCTTCCACATCTGATTTTGTGCCATTTTGTAATGGTTTGTACCATACACATACATACAATCAGGCGTCAGGAAACTCAAGGCTTTTTACCCTTTCTTCAAACTGTGGGGCCAAGGGGTCCTCAGCAAAAATGTGAAACTTGATCTTCTTGAGGCTGAATAGGAGGGCTGATTTGACCATGGTGAGGGTCTCATCCAGACGATTCCCACAAGCCACCACAGCCAAGTGCATGACCTCTTCAGCCCGGGTGTGCTTGATCGCAGGTCGGGCCACATTATTCCTCTGTTTACTACAAAGGACATATAGAGATAAGAATGATTAGTACACAAATGGTTTAGTACGAGACAGAAAACTTACAGTTAAGTGGTAAAATTGAAAGATCTGGGGTGCCCTTGAACAAGGCCTTATTCCCAACTACTCCAGCAGAGCTCCTGAGCTGACTTTATAAAGGGTTTTCTTTGTATTTGTTTTGTTTTTTTTAAAGTAACATTTTTTACACTGGTATGACCTTCCTGTGTGGAGTTTGCATGTTCTCCCTGTGCCTGCGTGGGTTTCCTCCGGGTACTCCGATTTCCTCCCACCATCCAAAGACATCATGTTTGAGTTAACTGGTGACTCTAAATTGTCTGTAGGTCTGAGTACGAGTGTGAGTGGTTGTTCATCTCTGTTTGTCTCTGTGTGTTGGCCCTGTGATGGACTGGCGACCTGTCCAGGGTGTACCCCGCCCTCGCCTCGAACATTGGCTGGGATTGGCTCCAGCTACCCCCGCGACCCGGAAACGGAAAAGCGGTAGAAGATGGATGGATGGATATATAGGCCAAAGCCATGTGTAGGGGAAGTTGAGGGGATTGGACCTGATGACGATCACTTCTTTCAGAGACCTTGTTTGCCTCACTCATCATTTGTAAATTGGTCTGAGAGCTTCAGAGCCTGTGAAGCACAATTTATAACCTAAAACATATATACGGGACTGTATACAAGATAAAGCAACAATAAAAAGGGAGAGCACTGAAATAAATCATGCAATTTCAAACTTTCATGGATGGTTTGACCTGGATGGAATTTCGAAGGCTGATACTGATTTCAATGTCTTTATGCTGTGTATATTCTATAAAAAAAAATTCAATTAAATTACATATTTCCCCAATATCTTATTACTTCTTATTGACACCTTCAAAAAGCCTATAAATCAGCCTTTGAACACAACAGGATACTAAAGCCCTTCATTGGAAATACAGATTACTGACCCCTTTGCCTTTACCCGGATCTCTGAAAAGAAACCATTGGATTTATCCACCTCATTGCAGTGACATGCCGCACTTGTACCAGATTAGAGCGCTAGAGATACCAATTTTTTCTCCCTGATTGAATCTTTCCAAACAGGATATGATTATAATATGGTATTTCTCACCTTTCACTTCAGACATTTGAATAAAAATAGAAAAACTCACTATTGTAGTACAATGTTTCAAGAAAAAACTGCTTCTCATCGAGCATTTCTAAATATACTCTCGCAAATGAAAGAGGTCGGCCTGAACAATTATTACGCAATAATTCTGTATACATAATACCTTAGCTAAAAATATACTGTCTACTATCCACAATCAACAAGCTGTCAGTCATCACCATACAATGCCCAAGCTAGCTACCTTCAAGTAGCAGCTAGTACACCAAACTCTCTGAAAACAATATGCCCCCGTAGCCTATTTTGTTTATCGGACATTAATGAAAGAGTTGCCACTCTGTTGCCATTTTATGAGCAGTAATTCACTAAATTGTACTAATAGCGTAAATACCACTACGGAATACTACAGCTAAAGAAAAGAATGTTAGCTGGCTGAAGCTCACTAGCTAGTTGCTAGTTAATTTACAGGTGTATTAGAAGTGGTGCTCTTGTGTTTTGAAAATCATTTTGACGCTCATTCAGTTTTTTTTTACGTTACGTAGAATAAGTAAGTGTGGGCCTGTGCTTAATGCGACATTACCATTAGCACAAACTGGAAAAGGTGAGGGAAACACGGTGGCATAGTGATTACCACTGTTGCCCCAATAAGAAGGTTGCGGGTTTTCTAAACCTCTCTGTGCGGAGTTTGCATGTTCTCCCCGTGCCTTTGTGGGTTTCCTCCGGGTACTCCGGTTCCCTCACACCATCCAAAGGCATCATGTTTGGGTTAACTGGTGACTCTAAATTGTCTGTAGGTGTGAGTATGAGTGTGAGTGGTTGTTGGTCTCTGTCTGAGTCTCAGTGTGAGCTGGGATTGGCTCTAGCACCCCCTGTGACCCAGAAAAGGAAAAGCGGTAATAGATGAATGATTGAATGAATGGAAAAGCTGAATGAGGTTTGCTAACATTAGCTAATATTAGTCACTGTAGATACTGCTCATACCAAAACAAGCAAGCCAGTAACCCCTTGAGAATACTGAATATAGCATGGTGTGTTTTAATTTATGAAAGAGGAAAGGTTTACTTTGTTCCTTCAGAAATTTTAGGTAGGCTTACTATTTGACTCTTATTATGTTTTTTCAGCACGTTGGATTCAGGTTGACTTCTCCCTGGACATGCTGATTAATTACAGTAAATGTTAAAATTGGATCCATCCAATCACAACACAGATTGGGTGATGCCATACTCACACATTTTTTTTATCTGTTAGCTACTCTTCCATCCGTGGCCAAATGCATGTCATGCCTGAGCATGGATGCACATGTAAAGTTTCCTCCCTACTCATATGTCAGTATGTCACTGCTTAACAGTAATGGCCTGTCACTTCATGGGTATGTCAGCGACACAGAAATTCATTTTGGTCTCTATGAGAATCAAGGGAGGGAAAAGAAGGGCAATGCATTCAAGGAAATCCCCACCACATTCATCCTGCTTTTTGCCAGACTGGGTGCAAATTAAAGGATTTCTCAGAAAAGCATGACATTCTGTTCCTTTGCACACACTTCAACACCAAAGCCACACTATCACACACACACACACAAACGCAACCAGTTCTTCTTCTCTGTATCTCTGCAAGATCCCACTGGACTTTGTTCTTACATGCTCAAAGGCAAGATTGTCCTTTATGTGTTGTTAAGAAGTTGCTCTCCATGCAGAGCTTGTGGTGCTGTTGAGTTAAAATACACTCAGCAGTGCAGAGCTTCCACCCGTTAGCTACTCTTACATCTGTGGCCAAATGCATGTCAAGCCTGAGCATGGCAGCACATGTAAGGTTTCTTCCTCTTAACCTGTCAGTATAGCCCCCCCCACCCACCCCGACCCCACACACACTACATGAGGTTGGTTATAATGACATGCTCAAGATAAATATTATTCTAGCCCATAGGGAGAAAAGACTGGCACACAAAAAAGAGGGAGAACAGTTGAAGGTAAATGGTTTTACATCTAAAGACTGCACTGTTCAAAAAATTAGCATGGATTTCCTGTGAAATTCCTGTGAAAAAACGCATGGGAAGAAAGAGGAGTGAAATTTGACAGGTGGGTTACAGGGTTGTCTCCAAGCGTGACACTTCGTTTAATGCATGGCTACGTGACAATGATGAACTTCAGATTAGGATGAATGAGAAGGTTC
This sequence comes from Remorina albescens, assembly GCA_034769265.1. NCBI lineage: Eukaryota > Metazoa > Chordata > Actinopteri > Carangiformes > Echeneidae > Remorina > Remorina albescens. Next base: position 7,445,408 of record CM068494.1, read on the forward strand.
TGAGAAATCTGTCTGCCACGCTTCAAAGGCTGGAGCTCTGTCAAGGTTGTTGAACACACATTTTTATTTTCCAACAGAAAATGCAATCCATATCTCCTACCCATGTGTAATTATGTCACACTTAGTCATGGAAAATAAATGTCTTTGAAATTATTTCTGCATGAAATTGGATGACAAAACAAAACAAAACAAAAAAAAGCCAACAACAACAAACCAAAAAACGATAAACAATTGTCTGTGTTGCAAAAGGAATGGGCTGTGCACATAGTGTTTTATGTCATGGCAGTGTTCCCCACATCTGGAAGCAGTCAAACAGCACAGAAGAGGTACAAAGGGATTGAATTCTTTACAGGCTGCAGAGTGAGCATAAGAGGAGTCCACTGCCTGCACAGCACCCCAGCTAATGCTTTTAAATCACAGAAAAAGAGATGTCAAAGACATGTACAGGAGAAGAAAGTTAAAACCACACCAAAGAGTACCTTGAAGGCATTTCATTAATCCCATCACTATGTCATTAGTTTGGCTGGTATCAAACATGGTTACTCTGGTTTAAACCGGTAGATAGAGCCATTTAATTGAACACACTGACTGCGTGCCCTTCATCTTTGGGTAGGTGTAACCAAAATCCAGCTCTTCATAACAATCTTAAAATGTCAGGCTTCATGAAAAGACACCTAAAGATGTTTATTTAGATGACATGCAGGGAACTATCAACGGTTGACAAATGCAATCACAGCCAGATGACTGAAACTACAGACAATCTGTTTTCATTCAACTCAACCTATTACACGAATTGCACTCATTGGGATGTCTGGCTAAATGATCCAACCCAGATTTTACTCCAATTTTTTATTCACCCAAGCTGTGCTGGATTAAAACTGGTGAAATCTTTAGGCACATTTAAGGGGTGTGTTACCATCAACATTTACCAAAAAGAAATCAGGGTTAAGACTGTGAAGCCCAAACAATAATTGGTAAATGCAATAGCTGTCAGGCAAATGCTCAGTAACAGAGCTAGTTCAGAGCTGGTTATTGAGTTTGATACCTAAATCTCTTTTGGGTAATCCAAATAGTTATAGCCTAATAAATTTCTATATTATTAGCTAATATTAACTAACAAATATTATTATTATATTATTAGCCTAATAAATGACTGTTGTTGAAGTTTGACTCATTGGTCTGTGCAACCCATGACCTAATCGCTTCTTCTTCTTTGTCCTCCAAAAAAGAGAAATACTTTCATAATTATACTACTAATGCATTTATAAAGACAAACAGAACAATAACAACAACCTATTGTCACTGGTAAAGTCTGTAAATGTTGCACTTTGCTTTTCCTGCTTTCTTCATGCAAAGCAGCTTTCCCATATTCTTGCTGTAAATCTACAAGTGAAGGCTTTTATGAAGCTTGAGCATAACTTCAGTATTTCTCCTCATTTCCATCAGTCCATTGTGCCAGCTCAGCATAAACAAGAACAATACCAAATGTTGAAAAACATGCGTCAGACTTTACTGTGACCTCACACCAGCACAAGATCTATGGTCCAGCATAAAAAAAAGCCTGCTGCTTGTAATCGCTATGATTTCAATTCATTCTGTTTAATCTTTAAATAACAAAAACTTGTGTAAAATCCTCTTCAACTTACTGACTACTTTTGTCAGCTACCCAAAAGCCCCAAATCTCTAATTTCTACAACCAATCAGATAAATCCAAACACAATTACATGAGGTAGTTGCATTTGATTTTGTTCATTTTGGTTTGCTGGCTCAATCACTGTCATCTTTGAACTTCCAGGAACATTTTTGCCATATTTTTTTAAGGCGTGATGTGAAACTTTCTAAGCCTTGGCTTTGAAATCCCGTTCTCCTGAAGTGTTGCATTTTACCCAGTGGAGGTCTTTCCAGCTTTCCAGCTATCTTTCCAGCATCTCCTTCCACACCCTCCGTGACTCAATGACCAGTAATTTATAAGCCTGTATAAGAGCTACATCTAACTGGTCCTGATGAAGCTCACAAAAGCACTATCTCCAGCCAGTTCAGGCCACACATTCAGGCAGGGAGATTTCAGATTGCAAGCATAGAGTGCTCAGTCATGCAAGGTGACATTTTTATAGCTATGCATAATGCCGCTGCGAGAGAGGGTGACTTCTTTACTGCAAGAAGTGCTGCTTAGATACATTTGAAGTGACAGGGGCAAGGGATTAGTTTCAACAAAAGTATCAACACCCAGTGGCAGAGCGTACTATTAGGCAAACCAGGCATTCGCCTGGAGCCCCGGGCCCCCTACAAGGCCTTTTGGGGACCGCAAATATGCCCTCTCTATATTTTTTCCCCCTTATTTGTTGTTTTTAGAAAAATTCCTTCACATAAATAGCATCGGGATGCCTAATTTGATCAATTACTCATGTCTTGATGGTCTTTTTGCCGTGCACCCCCATTCAGTCTGCACTACATGGACTATTTCATGTTACGCATCACCATCATCTAAATGTATGCGGAAATGAATGAAAATTCAAAACAGTAAATAGCGGTAAGAGAGGGAGAAGAGAGAAGATGAAGTGAAGCTACGAAAGTTGGTCACAGAAAAAGAAGAAGAGAGATCAAAGACAGGATTTTATTTCAAAGCTGCCAAAGCTATCAAGCTTTTTTACAGGCACAGCAGTGGCGGCGAAATCGTCTGCGGGACAAGAAGAGCAGCCAGCAGCGCCGTTTGCTCCTACTGGTAACGTTCCCGCTGACGCTGTCACTGATGACAGTATAGCAGATGCAGGGGCCCCCAACTGACTGTTCGCCTGGAGCCCCCAAATGGCTAAGTTCACCACTGTCAACACCCTACTAATCCTGTAGATACACACCTTTGTTCAATGTAAGCAGATAGAGGAGTTGCGTCTGTATTACACTGCATTTGATACACATGCAGAATGGGATAAAGACATCAGAGAGAAGGGATGATACTGATGGAAGGATTCAGAGTCAGGGCTTATGAAATCCCTGAACAATTTATTAGTATTAACTTACAATGAATTATCATTTATCGCTTGATTGGTTTATCCTTAAAGAATAAAATGTTTGAAAATAGCTGATTTGTCCAGCCAATAGTCTAAAAGCAATTATTCTAAAATGATACAGAACAAAGAAAATCAGTAGAATCTCTAATATGAGAGTAATTATATAAGTTATTTCAGATGCTTTTATTTAAAGCTCTTTTCATAATTGACCAATCATTTGTCTCAGGCTAGTTGCTGGAGGTCTTCTTTCTATTTTTAGTCACAGGAAGTAGTGTGATGTGTCGAGAGGAAATGATATGATTAGGAAAAACAGGGATGTTTGTCTATTAGCACGCTGCACAGGAAATGTGTCTAGTGCTCAGATTCACAGAAGACTAAAGTGTCAACAGCGGATATAAGCATAGCACCAACACTCCTGCCCAAAAAATCACAGTTAAGCTCTCCTTCTATATCCCAGTGATTTAGTATAGAAGCATGAGTACACTACTGTTGACTAATTTGCCAAGGTCTGTGCAGTTACTACTTGAAAACGACGCACTATTGCTCAGATTTCTCTGGCTTTTATACACCAGTGAAAACACCAGGCAAAACCTGCAGCAGTCAGTCTTGAGCATTTTCCAAACCTGTTGTTATTTTTTCTTCCTTTCTATCTTTTTTTTTCCTAAACAGACGCTGCTGACCCCTTCCACCCAATCTCCCTTATCAGTGTGAACACACATGAACGAGTGTGGTTTGAGGGGGGACGTAAAAGGTCCTTTCTCAATGGAACGCCTTGATGGCTTTTATCTATTAAACAGTGTCCCCAACCTTCAGTCTGGCATTGAAGCAGAATACATATTATTGCTTGCCCGTGACATAGTTATCGCTTCGCCACCACATCGTGGCTGTTGTGGCATCGCTGGCATTCAACCCAAGAGGAAAAACACGGGGGACATAGGAAGCTAAAAGACATCCTTGGACAGAAATAGCACCTGATTCTTTGCATACATTTTAGAGGCTGGTGAAGGAGATGGTGGTTTAATCTGACCATATGATAATCAAGAGAAAGAAAATCAAATCTGAAGAGTCACAGACTGCAATGGCTGACTTTGTCAGGCGAGCAGCAAACAGGATGGGTTTCCGTTTTGTGTTATTTCCACTGAAACTACTTGTTGGGCAGCCATAACCACTGTTTGCACATTTGTATCCTTAATTAACTAACATTTATATTTTTCAAGGTGACCTTTGCCCCCATATAAAAACAAAAGAGGGGTGTAACAAAAGGGCCTAAACACCAAGGGTCAAATGATGAAGATTTAGAGGTGAAGTAGTGATTTGTCATTCTGGTTTGTTGTTGCCTGATGTCCCCCTCTGTGAACACTGCCAACATTTCATCCTCATCACATTAGTCATGCTCTCTACTCACATTTCAGCAGCCCTCCTCTGATTGCAGCAGCCTGATTCACAGTTCAATACACGAGGAGAAAATAATGGTTATAAAATGCAGCCAAGCAGATGCCCATATGGATGTTTAAGTGTCCCTTGACAGATGAGGCTATTGTAGAGCCAGCGTCCTTGAGCACAATGTAGGCAGTTTGATGGAGGGGACACGTCTGCTTCAAAGCGCGATTAAACACCGACACAGTCACTCTTGTAACTTACCGGCCGCGGGAAGGGTGAGGATAAGCAACACCAAGTAGTTAACAATGCTGTTGTGTGAGCAGGAAAAAAGAGAAAGGACGCGAAGAGAAGGCGCTCATGATAGACAGAGCAGAAAGAAACAAACTCCCCTCACCTCTTTGCATTCACGCTGGCACCTCCGCTGATCGCTTTCCCCTCTCTCCGTCCCCTCGGCGGCTGCTCCGCACGCACGCCGACTGCGATGGGCGATTTCCTGGCAAACTTTGGCGCAACATCGCGTCCGACCTCAGGGGGAAGCGGGGAAGATTTGCTGTTCTCCTTCTTCTCCTCTACAACTTCTTTTAGCAGCAGATCGTCCGCGGCATTGCCCCCCCAAAAGTACAAAAGTAAGAAAACTCCGAAACACACTGCGATCACAACTACTTTGCAGTGAATCCGCATGGTGAGAGCGACTTGTTGCGGGTAGAGGAGGCAGAGAGGACCCCACTCATGTCTGCGACTGAAGGAAAGCAGCCCGAGTTGACATTTTGTTACCGATCCCCGCTCGCATTTTTCTGGAGATGATGATGGAGAGCGGAGAGGAGTTCATCACCGTCCATGGAGGCTTACACAGGGGAGGTGTGGCCTCTAAACCATTACCGTAATTGCGCCACTACTAACGCACGGTTATTTGTAATTGTAATAAAAGGAAGAATTCAAATGGATCTCGCTCATTTATCTGCTTTTTAGTCTACTTTATATGTAATTTAAAATTTGCATCAGTGGTATTGCTAAAACAATTTCATTAGTCTTTCCATTTTGCTGCCACTTTAAAATCTTATTTAAACTACTCGATGTTTATTACAATACTTTGTTAGGAAACAAAAATACCATCAGAGCAGATACAACAAGCAATGATGAAAAAAACTGTAATGTTATGAACAAGAAATAACAGGTGAGAAAGGCAGAACTAGTGAAAATAAGCTACTATGTGTATTTGGTTAAATAACTGTTTGCGAAGCTACTCTTGGTGTGATATATATATAGTATGGATTTTCCCAAGTACAAGCCACTCCATGTCTTACTAATTTAAGTCAAAGGTAAACATTTCAGACATATGTTATATCGACCTCTGCTGATACTTCAGTATTTGTCTATAAACTTAAGCGGCTGAGGGGGGTTTAGTTGATGGTTTTGTCTCTCCGTTACGGTAAAATATTTGACGCTACGCTTCAGGACTGTGTGGTTTTTTGGAATAACTCATTATTTTTCTGGTGAGTTTATGTTCTTGTTCACTATAATATAAGTGCCCCGTTTCCTTCACAGTCTCACGGGTGGTTTAAACAGCCGGTGTTGACTATATGCCATGAAAAGACTAGTGTTAAGTAGCGGTGAGTAGTGTGAGTTAGCTAGCAGTGCTGCTAACACTGTGCTGTTAGCTGAAACACACGAGGAAACCAGTTGTGTGTTAGCTGCACTTACAGGCTAGAAATCCAAACAAACTTTAAAAATCCGCTTCAGCTGTGCTGGTGGAAATATTTACTCGCCCCTTACATTCATTCCGACCGTCGTATGGTTTGGGGATGTTTGGTGGTAAAACGGATACTTGCAGCACAATGAACGAGCCAGATTCTCTCCAGTTTAAAACCTTAAGGTTATTGTACATGCTCTGTTCGCCGTAATAGCCTGATAAGGCTGCTCTTAAAGTAATGCAGCGAATAATTAACAATGGTAATTACATCTGGGAAGATGAGCATTATACAGTCCTCTCTATTTAGTAAAACACGTTCATTGATGGTTAGAAATGCACACATTTCCCTAAAAGCAAGATCTTATTAAGTGTCCATTTTTCACTATATTTAAGTGTGTGTATATGGGACCACGAGAAAATAGCAGGGACGTTTCAATCCAACACTAAGACATTTTTCTACGTTGCATCGACAAGAAGGGAGTGTTTTCTGAAAGAAACCAGCTTTGTTTCTAGCTGTCATCGTGAGTATAGCCTTCTGGAGGCTGCGTCTATTGGACACGTGATCGACCTACAGTAACATTGAATAGACTAAGCCACAAGGTGGCACGCTGCAGTCAGCTGCTCCATGATCCATGAGAACAGCCTGCTGGACCGCGGTGTGTTGTAATCTTCTACAGATTAACTGGGATTTGTTCCTCCCATCACTGACTCTGCAGGTCTGTAAAACATCAGCATTCATAATGATAACTCCAGCCTTTGACCTCAGCCAAGATCCAAACTACCTCATCCTCAACATCCGTGTGCCGTACACCAGAACATCAGAGTTTGACCTCTTTATTGATGGGACAGATTTTAAATTCTATGCCAAGCCCTACTTTCTAAGGTGAGTTAACCCATATGCATGAACGGGTGTAATTGTATATCTGTGTTTATATTGAACTGAGCTGAATGACTGGGTGATAAAAGGACTTATTTCCCATGCTTTTTAAAGTAGTGCCATCTATTTTACTACTTGACTTAAGAGGCACTTATCTCTATCAGTAGAAAAACTACAAAGTAAAGAAAAAGAAAAAGGGATGTCCACCTTTGCTTTTGTAAATGCCACAATCTATCTCTATATGGAATGTGTAAAGACTCTCCCTCAGTCACACCCCAAGGAGTGGGTATAACATCTTGGCTTGACAATTGTAATTCTTTGTATACAGACGTAGACCATTCATCCATTGAACGCATGCAACTTGTACAAAACGCTGCTGCTTGCCTCCTGACAGAAAAAGTGGGATCATATTACACCTGTGTTGCGTTCCCTCCACAAGCTTCCTGTTTGTTACAGGATTGTTTTTATGCTTGACTTTTAAATCATTTAACAGAACCTTACCCAGCTAAACTTCTACGTAGTCATACTCCAGCTGAAGTACTGAGGTCAACTGACCAGCTGCTTTTAGATGAGCCTGTGACCAGGCTTAAACAAGAGGCGATCAAGCCTTCGTAGTTGCTGCACCAAACTTGTTGAACAGTCCACAGTCTCACGTTAGAGCTGTCCCTGTTCTTGAGGCATCAAATTCAAAATCAAATTCCTTTTTATTAGATTTATTATACATTTCTGTCCCTTTATTTTGTTTTTTCCTGTTGTATGTTTTAATATGTAAAGCACTTGGGTCAACTTAGTTGTTGTGCTGTATAAATAAAGTTGCCATGCTTTACCTTGCCTTAGACTAAGTCTTCCTGGAAGGATATTGGAGGATGGGAGAGAAAAGGCCATATTCGACATTGATAAAGGTAGGCCATATTATGATACAATGACGTTAGCATGTACAGAGGTAGAAAAGCAGCATGACTTTAGGTGGTTTTATGGTGACAATCCACTGTCAATTTTTGTTGACATGTTTCAGTAAAGGTTCTAATTGTTGTTACACCAAAGGGAGCTCAACATTGTGGCTTCTGTTCAGTGGTCTATTTATGAGCAAATACCCATGTTGTAAACACCAAAGTTAATTTATCATTCACAAAATGAAGAGTATTGTCCAATACTCAGAGAAGGTGAAAGCTGTTTTCCTGGATGTTTGTTTTTTTAAAGGAAAGCTTTCTCTGAACTTTCTTTCCTTCAGAGGAGAAGAAGGTATTTCCCAGGATTTTATTTTAAGTATTCTAAATGTTCCATTGCTACGCTGAGTTAAACACCGCACAGAAATGTCGAATATCCTTGTTAAATTTTTGTTCGTTTCAAAAGTACAGAGAGAATTTTACCCCTAAAGACACCAGATGTTGGTAAATTGTCTAACTTTTAAAGATTTATACACAAAGAGAGACAATGACATGACATACAACGAAGGTCCTTTACTAGAGCTGAATCATGTTGATCCATTTTCAACTAGACTTTCAACCAAGTATCTAAATTCACTGTTCATATGTATTTGTTTGGTTTGTAGGTTAATCTTTATTTATACAGGTAATTTCATTGAGACACTGAGTCACATTCTGAGGAGAGATATGATTCAGACAGAAGTAAAATGGAGAATTAGTTACAGACACATTTATCAATAATGAGAAGTGGAAGCAGAATAAATACACTAAAAACACAAACAAGTTTAAAAAATGCTTTTTACTGTGCTCTTTAAATAAGTTTCAAATTCCTTAGTAGTATCAAGCTGGACAGGTTCACATCCTGCTGTAGCATGTTCCATGTTGAAGGGGCAGAGCAAGAAAATACATTTTTGCGAAGCTCTGTATGTACTGAGGGAAGTCTGAAGTTAATAAAGATCTGGGAGTGTAGTCTACGGCTGCTCTATCTGTATGACATTGGAGAGTAAATATGTTGGCAACAGTCCAAAGATGGATTTGTAATTTTAAATTATACCAATGTAAAAGTCTCTGTATTGAAAATGATGACTAATTGATCAGAGAATACAAAGTGCAGTAGTGAATGAGTAGTTTTACAGCCAGTTATGAATCTTAGTGCTCCATAATATGCAGTGTCTAACATTTGCTGAGAGCTGTTAGGGGGATACATTTAAACAATGTCAACAAAGTCAAGAAGAAGTTAGGAAGTGGCAGGAATAAGATGCTTACTGCCATTGATTGGGATTATTGTCTCTGTTTTTTCTAATTGGCATTATCTATTGCTGTATGGAAGATGTCCACCTTCTCCCTCCGTCAGACTCGGAGAGGGTGATTCATGCCTTCATAACATCTTCATAACAAACAATTTCACAATTGTCTAGAAGAGGTATGAAAGTGACAGCAATAAGATGTTTCCTTGCATTGAACAATTAATAAGATTTGTTGCAAATGAAGAACTCAAGTTGCGATTTGATTTTCCTTTAAAGATGCTCAATGTAGAACTTAAACGAAAGATTTTCATCCGTTAAAATGCCTATGCCGATGGTATAGTGTAAATATCATGACATGGTAGAGCAGCATCATAGACAAACGTTTGTCTGTGCCTTCTTCCAAACTGCCACTGAAATCTTAAATCACAATATCTGCACTAATAATCGCAATAGGATTTTTGCATATCGTGCAGCCCTAATTTGCTAGGGGTGTTATTTTTGAGAAATGTGCTCAAGCCAGGTGTAGGTAAATTTTATTTTTACTATACCAGTTCACCACATCTTGAGGCTCTCTCCAAAAAGAACATGTTTAGGCCTTCTCAGTGAGTAATCATTTACAGAAACCTAAAAATTCCTATCAAGAACAGGCACTTGGCAAGTGTGTCAAAGAGAACCTTTTTTTTTTTTTTGAAAGGTAGAAACCTTGAGCAAAACCAGACTGGGCAGCCATCTGCCTTCACTGGTTGGGTTGAGATAGAGAACAGAGGAGAGGATGATGCACATCTAAGTTTTTAAAACAGTTAAGAATCTTCTTTGACAGAATTCTATCTTAACGATAACATATTTGACATTGTTGCATCGCGCATCACAATAGTGAGTGGCTGAGCATGCTCTCCATTATAATAATGGCCAGTCACACTACTGCAAGACCTTGAAGCATGTTTCTAATTGCAGCAGTGATTGATCCCCAGGGTGTCTTTAGTTTGTACTGGAGTCAATCAGCCAGAGCAAATTAACCCACTGATCATGTTATTTCATCTCTTCAAAGGGCCACTGGTACCATCTGTAACCTCATAACGATCACAGCCAATGACAGGGAGCTTTTCTTTAAATAAGGGGTGCTCTGATTAATCAGCTTCTATTCATTTTCACTCAAAATATTTTTATCAAAAAAGCCGATCATGTGACGCCATACCCCTGAGACTGTGCACGGGGAAACCAGTTGGACACAAAAAAATGATCCGGTCTAGCAGTTTTTCGAGATATCTTAAAAAGACAACAAAATTGCTATATGCAATGTATGTGACTCCAAAACTGCTCACTATGGAATTCATCAATGACATTTTAATACCTCCAACCTCATTAGACATTTGAGAACCCGTCACCCAACGGAGTACTGAAAGTATGAGAAACAAGACCTGGCAAACCCAGTCAGACTTGCTCATCCATCCATCCATTGTTACTTTAAGCTTTTCATTGCATTTCTACCATATTTTTAGGTACAGTCAGTTTTATTTCTATAAGTGGTGCACAATGCCACAATACATACAACAGTTTAAATTGAGAACCCCCCCACGTACCCATCCTGTGATCACTAATCAGCACTGGCAGATACTGATTCCAATGATTGGCCCCAAAAAAGCTGATCGGATCATCCCTACTTCAGATATACACTGCTCAAAAAAATAAAGGGAACACTTAAACAACACAATGTAACTCCAAGTCAGTCACACTTCTGTGAAATCAAACTGTCCACTTAGGAAGCAACACTGATTGACAATCAATTTCACATGCTGTTGTGCAAATGGAATAGACAACAGGTGGAAATTATAGGCAATTAGCAAGACACCCCCAATAAAGGAGTGGTTCTGCAGGTGGTGACCACAGACCACTTCTCAGTTCCTATGCTTTCTGGCTGATGTTGTGGTCACTTTTGAATGCTGGCGGTGCTTTCACTCTAGTGGTAGCTTGAGATGGAGTCTACAACCCACACAAGTGGCTCAGGTAGTGCAGCTCATCCAGGATGGCACATCAATGCGAGCTGTGGCAAGAAGGTTTGCTGTGTCTGTCAGCATAATGTCCGGAGGCACTACCAGGAGACAGGCCAGTACATCAGGAGGCGTGGAGGAGGCCGTAGGAGGGCAACAACCCAGCAGCAGGACCGCTACCTCCGCCTTTGTGCAAGGAGGAACAGGAGGAACACTGCCAGAGCCCTGCAAAATGACCTCCAGCAGGCCACAAATGTGCATGTGTCTGCTCAAACGATCAGAAACAGACTCCATGAGGATGGTATGAGGGCCCGACGTCCACAGGTGGGGGTTGTGCTTACAGCCCAACACCGTGCAGGACGTTTGGCATTTGCCGGAGAACACTAAGATTGGCAAATTCGCCACTGGTGCCCTCTGCTCTTCACAGATGAAAGCAGGTTCACACTGAGCACATGTGACAGACGTGACAGAGTCAGGAGACGCCGTGGAGAACGTTCTGCTGCCTGCAACATCCTCCAGCATGACTGGTTTGGCAGTGGGTCAGTAATGGTGTGGGGTGGCATTTCTTTGGGGGGCCGCACAGCCCTCCATGTGCTCACCAGAGGTAGCCTGACTGCCATTAGGTACCGAGATGAGATCCTCAGACCCATTGTGAGAATATATGCTGGTGCGGTTGGCCCTGGGTTCCTCCTAATGCAAGACAATGCTAGACCTCATGTGGCTGGAGTGTGTCAGCAGTTCCTGCAAGACGAAGGCATTGATGCTATGGACTGGACCGCCCGTTCCCCAGACCTGAATCCAATTGAGCACATCTGGGACATCATGTCTCGCTCCATCCACCAACGCCACGTTGCACCACTGCTGTCCAAGAGTTGGCGGATGCTTTAGTCCAGGTCTGGGAGGAGATCCCTCAGGAGACCATCCGCCACCTCATCAGGAGCATGCCCAGGCATTGTAGGGAGATCATACGGGCAGGTGGAGGCCACACACACTACTGAGCCTCATTTTGACTTGTTTTTAAGGACATTACATCAAAGTTGGATCAGCCTGTAGTGTGTTTTTCCACTTTAATTTTGAGTGTGACTCCAAATCCAGACCTCCATGGGTTAACAAATTTGATTTCCATTGATAATTTTTGTGTGATTTTGTTGTCAGCACATTCAACTATGTAAAGAACAAAGTATTTAATAAGAATATTTCATTCATTCAGATCTAGGATGTGTTATTTTAGTGTTCCCTTTATTTTTTTGAGCAGTGTATAACAAGCGAACAAAACACATGAACAACTAATGGCATGAAGATCAATATTGTCTATACAGTACTCCCTGTCACTGGGATTGGTCTTTGACTTTCTGTTACACATAATCAGCTGTAATGAACTTGTCTTTACAGCGATGTCTGCCTTATGGACTCTGACACCTCCTTGCCCGTCTGTCAACACGGCTCTGGTTAACACGCTGTGTCTAAATAAGCCTGTAACATCTGCTAATAAAGCTCTGCTAATGAGTGTCCTTGTTTAGACTTATAATGAGCAATCATTAAGATCCTTCTTTCAGGCTCTCCAATCCGCAAGGCCTGCAACTCAAGCAATTAATCAGCTTCTATCGTAAAGTGCTTGTAAGCTTTAACACTTGGGTGCATTGAAATTTTACGAGGTCTTTAGGCGACCATCAGATTATCTGTTTGGTGAAGGCAAATCATTCTTATTCTTCTGCTTGGTGTTAATAGCAGTTTGTAAAGCGGCCACTTCATTTTGAAGTATTGCACCTGCAGGTGGCCCAATTTATCTGCTGCTGCTTGTCATAAAGAAATACTCACTTTCAAATCAACATCAATCAACAATCAACGTCTTTTATCCACTAGGATTTAAATGTGTAGTTTATTAAAGCAACTTCATAGTCTGTTATGCAGTTCTTATCCTATCCCCTCACATGTTGTGAGATACACATGTCAGATTTTATAGTGTTTATATTCCTTCATTTATTTCATTCATATAACCTTTGAAGAAAAGTGTATATATACTTATAAATCAGAATTATATTTTTTTTAAGGAATCATTTTATCCCCGAATTTATGTTTGTATTAAAAATCAGTAATTTATTGTGTAGTATAATTTTCAATTCTGAATGTTAAGTTTTTATCTCAGTTTATCAGAAATGGACTGAAACAATAGTTTAGAGACCTCACTTAAGGCTTTAATTCCCCCACCCAGGCCACCCAGGTTGCAGAAGACAGGGGAGGTTACACGTGCAATATGGCCATAGGAGAAATATTGACTATTCTCTGAATCCTTCACTTTTCCATTCGCTTATCAATGAGCCACTGTTATTAGTACTGAGAGTAGCAAGAGTTCAGACAACTCTTTAGCATGTGCTAAATTATTGCTTGTTCAGTTGCCTGCTCAGCAACCCTCAGGCCACTGGGAAAGCTCCCGGTTCCCACAATGGGCTGACTCCAACTGCCCTGACCCTGGAAAGAAAACAGCTGATTTTATCACCAGTCACTGAAGTTGATGTTAATCATTTGACAGTATTGACAATACTACATTTGAGAAACTGTATAAAGTTAGTTTAAATGGCAAATTATTACTCAATAATAACAATGGCCTATTATTTTTAGCTCAGTCATTAAATAGTTATAACCAAGTGGCAACTGACTGACATCAGCCAATGGTTTGTGAACAGCCATTTTGAAACTTTGGCTTTCTAATTGGCTGCAGATGGGTTTTTTGAAACCCAAAAGAAACATATTTGGATGGAAAGGTGGAGCTGAGGAGGAGTGAGGGGAGGATCTCACCCCTATGTGTGGTAAAGTCACGTCCTAATTCATACATGTAATATGGTCCAGTTTCCTCTAAATAGGAGCAGTATCAACTCAGGAGAAAAATGTTTACTGAGACAATTAATCAATTGAGAATTAGAGATATTTTCATATAGAGTTCAATACCAATACCAATCTGGCTTCCTCGTACAACCAGTGGAATCACCCCCTAATGGTCATTTGATTAAAATTTTTGATTTTACATTCTTCGGTATTGGCCTAATTTTTTAGATAGGGAGTCAATACCCCCTTTTTATCCAATGGTAGAGCGCTAGAGCATGAGAAGTGTGCAACATCATATCTGCAGGTCAAATGTATAAAAGCCTTTAATTTCCTGTAGTCCTAAGTATTGTTCCTCTACTTGTAATTGGCAGTTACGTTGATTATCAAATGGTTTTGTATTTAATTGTGGCTCCAGGGTAATGTTGCGCTCCTTCAAACTGAAAATGGGATTGTGACAGTGGATGGTGCTGAAGAAGCTGTTCAGTTCTTTTCAGAGTCAGAATCGTCAGCCCTATAGCAAACGTTGTTACTGATGCTCAGCAAAGTCGCCCAGCGGACCAGCATTTGAAAATGAACAACTGCTGAGTTAAGCCATTTTGCCATTTTTTAAAAAAATGATTTAGAATCGGTTAATAAATCCATTTATTTCATACTTGTTATCTAAGTCCCATTTAAATTTAACTGAGTCATCGGAAGTTATTCTGCTGGGAAGTACTGAAATTATGTGATTTAATGATTAGTTTAAGGCAATGTCGTACTTACTGGTTTTCCATTCCTACGTGTTTTGCCTGGTGTTAGCAGTAGACTAGCACACAGTTAAATACTTTGTGGTAATAAAAGTAAAGTCTTAAATTGCTTGTGAATGATGCAGAAACCAGACACATATGAAATAACATGCACCTGAGATATATAGGAGATATGTACTGAAAACTATCCCTTCATGTCCTAAACTGCTCTAGGTCTCTTCACACTTCGAGTCCCTAAGGAGACACCAGGGGAGCACTTTGAGGGACTCCAGATGCTGACGAGTCTGCTTGCCCCAAAAGGCTCCCGTTCAGCTAAACCGTTAGTGGAGGATTTAAGCACAGGTAAGTCCATTCTGTGTATGAGTTTTACTGAATATCAGTCCTTTGGACCAAATGCACAAGCAAGTAACAAGAAACTTTGTTTCTCAGTGTTAATGTACAACCAATCAAAATTTGACCTTTTTAAAGGATTCAGTCAAGGGGAAGAAAATGATGATAATGAAGATGATGATGAAGAAGACTTTGACTGGCAGGTTGAGCAAGAAGTGTATATGGAGAGCTCTGAGGGGGAGCTGGGAGTCCAGCAGAAATACGGTTTTGGCAATCAGAGGTCTGGAGTTTTTGCCAGATTACAGGTGAGATCCACAAATAAAGATTCTCCCGTAGTCCTTATATGGATGGAATTAGACAAACCTAAAGATTAAAGGGTTATTTGACAAAAAAGCTGTTATGTCTGAACAGGATGAGCTCAATGACGTGATTGATGTCAAAAACCCAGAGGGAACAACAGCAGCAGAGAGGAGACAGGCGAGGCTAGAGGCAGAGGCATCTGCTTTTTCACCCGACCACTACCTGTGGGTTTATCAAAGAGCACTCCTGAATCTGGCTGTTTTTGTTCTCAGATATTTTTGTCAGCTAACACCCCGTCTCACCGTAGGGCTGATTTGTTCGAGGATCATGAAGTAAAGAAGCTGTTGAAGTTTAAACCATGGTGGACAAAGCTGAGTCCTTCCCCAGAGCTGGAGGGAGAGGCTGGTGAGTTCATGTTTTCCTGTCATGCTCTGTAGATGTCATTGTCATTGAGTGAAATGTATGTGTGTGTGTGTGTGTGTGTGTGTGTATGTATATGTATATATATGTCAGAAAAACACTCAGTTATCCAAGGAAATGGTTACTTAAGTAAAAGCATCAATAAATCTTGCATTCGGAATCCTACTAAAAGGGCAATATGTGTTGGGATATTAGTCCCTTCTCAACAGACACTAATGTAAGTTCAGGGAAAACATACTCCTTACGGGAAGGCCCCAGACTCGGGATTCGAACCATGGACTTCCTGGCTGTGAAGTCCAATCCACCCCATCTGCAGACACAACAGTTCCATAATTGTGCTATTGCAGCTGCTAGAGCAAGCGATAGCTTTAATGACTTCTTAAGAAGCTTGATAGATTAGTCTAATGGCCCCCAGCCCAGGGGTCGGGCCCCTCTGAAGAGTTCCAAGATAAATTTGAGAGGTCATGAGACCCTGATTAAAAAGAAAAGTAAAAGAAGAACTTGTTTGGCAGCTAAAATCTATATTTCTTTTTTTTTCTTTTTTTTTTTTAGCTCTTTTTTTTTATTAAGTTTGGGAGGAAAATAAATCTTAACTCAGAGATGTCATTGACAAATGGCTTCAACCGCACTCTCGCTTTTTTAGTTCATCACAAATCAATAAAGCTGGAAACCACTAATTTTATCTTTCCTAATGTACTGAATTTAAAAGGCCAACTGTGATTTTTTTTTTTTGTTGTTGTTGTTTGTTTGTTTGGGTTTTTTTAATGTAAAATCTGACAGAATCTCACTGTGAAAAGTCACAGCTAACTGAAGCAGTCAATTCACATTGGTGAAATACGCTATATTGCCAAAAGTATTTGCTCACCTGCTTTGACTTGCATATGAATTTAAGTGACATCCCATTCTTAATACATAGTGTTTAACATGACGTCGGTCCACCCTTTGCAGCTATAACAGCTTCAGCTCTTATGGGATGGCTTTCTACAAGGTTTAGGAGTGTGTTTATGGGAATTTTTCAACATTATTCCAGCAGCGCATTTCTTAGGTCACACATTGATATTGGACAAGAAGGCCTGGCTCTCAGTCTCCGCTCTAACTCATCCCAAAGGTGTTCTATCGGGTTGAGGTCAGGATTCTGTGCAGGCCAGTCAAGTTCATCCACACCAAACTCTCTCATCCATGTCTTTATGGACCTTGCTTTGTGCACTGCTGCACAGTCATGTTGGAACAGGAAGGGGGCATCCCCAAACTGTTCCTACAAAGTTGGGAGCATGGAACTGTCCAAAATCTCTTGGTGTGCTGAAGCATTCAGAGTTCCTTTCACTGGAACTAAGGGGCCAAGCCCAGCTCCTGAAAAACAACCTTACACCATAATCCCCCCTCCACCAAACTTTACACTTGGCACAATGCAGGCAGACAAATACCGTTCTCCTGCCAACCGCCAAACCCAGACTCGTCCATCAGATTGCCAGATGGAGAAGTACGATTCGTCACTCCAGACAACACATCTCCACTGTTCTAGAGTCCAGTGCTTTACACCACTACATCCAACACTTTGCATTGCACTTGGTGATGTATGGCTTGGATGCAGCTGCTCGCCCGTGGAAACCCATTCCATGATGCTCTCTACGCACTGTTCTTGAGCTAATCTGAAGGCCACACGAAGTTTGGAGTTTGGAGGTCTGTAGCGATCGACTCTGCAGAAAGTTGGCAACCTCTGCGCACTATGCGCCTCAGTATCCACTGACCCCGCTACGTCATTTTACATGGCCTACCACTTGTGGCTGAGTTGCTGTTGCTCCCAATCGCTTCCACTTTGTTATAATACCACTGAAAGTGGACTGTGGAATATTTAGGAGTGAGGAAATTTCACAACTGGATTTGTTGCACAGATGGCATCCTATCACAGTACCACGCTAGAATTCACTGAGCTCCTGAGAGCGACTTGATCTTGCACAAATGATTGTAGAAACAGTCTGCATGCCTAGGTGCTTGATTTTATTTACCTGTGGCCATGGAAGTGATTGGAACACCTGATTTCAATTATTTGGATGGGTGAGTGAATACTCGCAATATAGTGATTCGTATAGTATATGGCAATATAGTGTACATTCCTGTCTGAGATGCAGTGGGGATACAGAGTAAAATTCAACACCTTCAAACAAGCAAGTACAAGGACCTCACAATCATCCTAAAGCCAAGCCCTGGGCAGTCCATGTTTCTTTTCAATTAAAGTGGGTTCTTTGTCAAACTCACTTTGACACCTTTTCTGCTTAGTGTTTTTAATCCTTCACATATCTCATCGACTATCATCTGTTTAATAATGTAAAGTTTTTCAAACAGTGAAGTCACCAACACAGTAATGACTGAAGGCTACCAGAAGGTGGCATGAAGTTGCAAAAATTCAGAGGGCAATCATGCATTGTCTATGATTAGACTAAATTAAAACACTCTTAATGACGTTTTATTACCCCCAGTGTACTATTCCAAAACTTCCACTAATAGAATAATGAACAGATCAACTGTGTGTGCAAAGATTCAAACAGGAATGTCTCGGCTTTATGTCTGTCAGGCACAGGCATTGTTCTCTGACAGTATATTAATCCCCGAAGGACACAAGTCTTTTTGCTGCCCGGCTCCAGAGGAAGGTCAGAGCTCAGCCAGCCAGCCTGAGCTGAACTCCCTGCCAAACAGCCTCAGGGCTCCTCAGTAGGAAAGACACTTGCCATTATGAGAGATTGAACTTGGACCTGCTTTAATCACTACATCTCTCCGGTGCCTGTTGACCAGTTTAAGCAACCACCGCTGCTGAGTTTGAATGTCACTATTCCCCTCAAATATAGTTCTTTCTTTTCGCAATCATTTTCTCCCTCCCTGCTTGTTGGCTGGAGCTTTCCAGTTTCACCTTTCCGCTCAGCCCTTTGTACAGGCATGGTGATTCATGAAACCTCAGCACTTTGAGAGACTGTTTAATTGTGCAAACCAGCTCCGCTAACAACCTGCTAATTCCTGCACTTCCACTGTTTAAGCAGTGCGCGTGGCTCGCAGCCATATGTGGAGTACATGGGTGCTGTTCACTTGAGAGAGGATTTAGATTACACAGATAGCATTATCACAGGAGGGAATGCTACCAGTCACGTTTCTGCCAGTACATGGGCTCCGATCGCAGACAAACAGCCACCAGGCAGCTACACAGAGGCCATTAGCAGCACTCTGAGTTTATCCTCCCAAGAACATTATGGTTCTCTGTAGCCCCGCCGGCTCTCTTGCCTCATTCTGCATTCGAAGACAGAGTGGCGCAGTCAGGAGCCCAGGCTTAGATAAATGGGCCAAATTAAACTTAATGGCTTGATTGACAGGTGGAATAGCATTAGCCTCAGCTGAGAGTGAAAAATGGTGGCGGTCAGAAGATTTGAACATTTTGCAATCGAATCATTGAAAGCAGGCTCGTGATTTTAACGGTAATTCAAATAGGGGCAGCACCGCGACATAGTGGTTAGCCCTGTTGTCCCACAACAAGAAGGTCGCAGGCTTGGGGCCCTTCTGTGCAGAGTTTGCATGTTGTTCCTGTGTCTGCGTGGGTTTCCTTCCACCATCCAAAGACATACATGGTTAGGCTGATTGGTGACTCTAAATAGCCCTTAAGTCTCAGTGTGAGTGTGAGTGGTTGTTCGTCTTTTTCTGTCTCTGTATGTTGGCCCTGTGATGGACTGGCAACCTGTCCAGGGTATACCCGGCCCTCACCCAGTGTGAGCTGGGATTGGCTCCAGCACCCCCTGCAACCTGGAAACAGATAAGCGATAGAAGATGAATGAATGAATGAATATTTTAAATAGGGAACGACAACTCTTCCATGTGGGTTTTCAGACTTTGCCTCCCTTTCTCTTCACTCGTGCTGTGTCTGATGTATATGTCAAGTGACAGATGGATGTGGTCACAAGTGCTAATGAAGTAGAAACTGGCCCCCTTTGTGCTCTCCAGTGTCATGGCCAGCACGCTGACAGGCCCCAGCTGCCCACTGGAGGCCTGAATTCACACACCACTTCATGCTAAACAGTGCTGACAACTTGGCCTCGCTACCTGCTGCACATTGTTTGGGCTGAGTTTGGAAATCTGACCTTTGACCCAAGATTGTCTTCTGTTGTTTCAGGCTGCTGATGTACCACCCAAGTTTATGCCCTGAGCAGACTGTATTATTAGATTTTACTTTGATTTATACTTGACATGATCATGGCATGCGTGTACAATAAATTAATCATATCTGCCATCCAAGGTCACATGTTGACCCATCGACATGGCTAAATTCTAGGAGCGTTTTCCAAAGCCCCAGCAGTATTTTGACAAAGTATATTTACTCCATGCCATCAGGCCATCTGGACCTGTAGAGAGCAGCGACGAGCCGGGCTGTCTTTCCAACTGTTGGAAATTAGGTTGGAAATTAATTTGTAATCAGGAGATGTCCTCATACACGCTGGCCAGAATTGATTAGCTCCATAGTGGAGATGAATTAACGTGGTGCTGGGTAAATCTATCAGGTCTGCTCACCTCAACTCACTTCACTCCACTGCTTTGGCTGCGGAGTTAATAGAGAATACATCACAGTCATTAGGCTGCTGTATCCACCTTGCAAGAGGTCGAGTCCTCTATTTCTGTTTATATTAAGTTATTTAGTTTTTAATTGTGCTGTATAACATTTGGTGAAACGTGTTTCCACTTGTATTTCCAGAATGATTTTTATGTAAATGACGAGCTTTAAATGCACGTACTTCATGTCAACATTTGTAAATTTTTCCATTTCGCTTTAATTCCTCAAATGTTTGTGTGTCTCTGCGTTTGTGTACTGTATGTATGTAGGAGTGTTTTTGTTTGAGTTTGGGAGACGCTGGATGCATATTTACTTGCATATTTGTTGCTTTTGACTGTATTTACTATAGTTTTTTTTTTTTCTGCAACACTTTCATTGCCTCTCAGTGTGTGCGTGTGTTGAAGAAGAGTGTGTGCAGACAGATGTGGGTGCACAGTTTACGCCCATGTGTCTCTGTGTTTGTCTCTGCCACCATGGCTGCGCCAACACGGGACTCAGTACTCAGGTAGCATCTGCAGGGAGCTAAAACCTGATGTAATGCAGTGGGAATCTCCCTCCCAGCAGAGCCAAGTTCCCACTGCAGCCAGAGACATCATCCTGAAACGCTGCGTGTATGTGTATCTGTATGTATATATCAAGTATGCCTCTGTGTGTGTGTATTCTCGCTTCAGCCATTGCACACCAGTGTGTCTCACTCATCAGGGGCTCAGTGCAGGGACTCTCCTCCCCTCATGCAGAGAGAGGGATTGCTTTCAGCTGTTTTATAAGCTGCTGGGAGAGAAAAAAAAAGCAGTTGAGTTACAGCGTGTTCCTGCAGACACTCAGAGTGCCTCTAAATGCTGAAAGATGCTGTAGCTTAAATGGGATTGAAGGCTGTTTGTGTTGCCCCATTAGGCCTGCCACAGATCCTCATTAAGCAGATGTCTCTTTCAAAAGGCTGGAGTTGGTGAATTAACAAAGAGTGAGAAAGCAGAGGTTTTGAGATGTTTCATGGGATTGAGCTTGGTCTGTGGTTAATGTTGGAGCATTCTGGCCCATTTTGCTTCTGCTGCTTATCAACCTCAGTCAGGTGCCCTGCAACAAGGCACTTTGACCCCAGCTGCTCTAAAATAACAGTTCATTGGCCAAGAGTAGAAGCACCTTAACAACAGGAAAATGGCCAGGTCTCGTCTTCTTTTTCCTTTGTGTCTGCATACACGCACACACACACACACACACACACACACACACACACACAATGTACATCAGAGGGGCCATCTTGTGAGTTCACTGATTGCTTTTTGAGAAATATTACTGATTTGAGATGTGGTTTCAAACAGAGAGTTGTGTATAATCAAATGTGACTCTTAATTTAAGTAATTACAATATTTAGTCAGATTTTTTTTCTTTCAGTTACTCAGTTGTGTGGATATAGAGAAAAAGTTTTTACTGGATTTGAGTTGGAAATACAAACAAAGAAGAATGATGTTGTCACATTTTCTCCCATGCACCACATGACAATCCATGTCATGCACACACACTTACAAAGCATGGCATTGCCATTTAAGCTCGTAATTTGTAATAGCTATTAGGCCATGTGGGCCATGAAGGACAGCTGTCAAAACAGCCAAAACAAAAGTAATCACTCAACACGTCCTATTTCCAGAAGCTAGTAAATGCAAAGTAGCTGAAACTAGTGCCACTCTGCACCGTGACACCTGTACATGACGCCTACCTCACTCTGAAATGCTGCTGCTGCTCGCAGGCTTGTGTGTCTGCACCACCGCTGTTGCTGCTGTGTCTCAGATAAAGACCATCAGTGATCAATAATCATCCATCACCATGTGTGTTGTGAAGCACCTTACAACTCTTGTAAAGTGAGCAGTCACATGATTTTTGTGTACACTCGTTCTGAAAGAGAATGAGAGAGCACACTACTCACCTGTAATTTCATTGTTAACAGTCCATGTAATATTATAAGCATAAAAATAAATAGTTTGTTAAGGAAAAGTTGGCAAATATTCGTGGAGCTGTCAATTTTAGCTCAGACAAGAAAATAGCGGTCAATGAATCCCTCCACACATCTGATGCTGTGTGGAGAGGCTGAGGAAAAAGGTCTGTGTCAATGTGCTGACTGCAGTTTGAGGAGTTGGAGAAAACTGAAATGTTGAGGCTGCTATCTATGCTTCATTTCCAAACATTGAATGTCTTTGCTGCGCCCTGTTATTTTGGACTGGAGCCTCCTTCCTGCTTCATTCAGCCCCAAAATGGCTGTACAGAAAAGCTAACCTGACCTGTCCCAGTCATCTTGCATCACATGAAGAGAGACAGGAAAGGGGACAGAGAAAATTATATGTAGTAAAGAGTGTAATTCGAATAACCCCCCCCCCCACACACACACACACACACACACAAACCCATAAAGGATTCCATGCATCTTTGTCCCAATAAGAAATACCCTGTTAACATGATATTAAGCTCCTTTTTTGGTGATCCAATCTCAAGTGAGTGTCCAATTGAGATTGGATCGAAGAATCGGAGGTCCGACAACTACTCAAGTCTAATACCTTGATCTCATTAGCCTCAACATAGTTTCATAATGAGCTGAAAATATTTCAGTAACTCAAATGGATAACACTTTACTTTGTTGTAGAGCTGTGTGCTGTGCATTAACATCCTTTGCTCATCCCCTCCCAATCGCTGTCTCTCAGATTCCCACTCTCTGTCACCCACTCACAAACACCTACACATACATAGAAACACATTACTGACAACAGATCTGTCTGTTTGATTTAAAAACAACACATGCTTTTATCTGCACATAAAGCGAGAGGGATCTGATCTGAAGTACTTGCTTAAGATTCCTTTTAAAAGCCACATGTGAGTAGATCTACTTAGAGCAGACCAGTTATGCCAGTATTGCCTGTTATTGCAGGTCTAAAAAGGGCCAGCAAGAACTGGATCAAAGTTTTCTGAAATATTGACATTATGGGCTTTATTAAAATGAGTATTGGACTTGAGAATCCTTACCATCTTTGTTTCATTACGCACCATAGCCCTTACTGTGCAAACACACTGGCACACCCACACACAAGCACACGCTTGCCTCAGATCCCAGCCTCCTATATGTACTTTTCCCAGGAAACACAACACATTTTGGCATGAATTAGTGGGAAATGCCAGAATCTTAGTCAAAGCATTTAACCCCACTTAAAAAGCTAAATTTTCTCCTAACGCGTGAGGCTGGTTGCAGAGAGGGAGAAACAGATATGTTTTCATATTCAGACAGCTTAGTGCGGACATATTCTTTCTAAGACTTAAAATAGTAAACGCACTTTATTAAGCTATTTTCATCCGATTATTGTTATAATGACGTTATGCCTTTTATCTCGATACATGATGGTTTCTGTATGATTTCACTGAGAAAGTCATTGCTTTGTTTTTCCACCTTGTGGATTAAAATTGTGCTCAAATGATGACGGTCTGGTTTGTAGAGTCAATCGCTCACTCTGTCTTTATATCAGATACATATATATGCAAAGGAGTCTATGCAAGTCAATAACCGCAGTTGTTGCTCCTCACACCCACCACTGGATCCTCTTTGCACTTCACTGTTCCTTGGTCCTTTCAAAATACATGTGCGTTAACTATCATATCCACTCTCTCATGCAGCTGTGTCATTCACTGATGATGAGAAAGAGCAGCTGAGAAAATTCCCCAACCGCTCCTACCTGCTGGACAAGACGTCACGTCACTACACGTGGCTTGGCCTCGCAGACATCCTGCTGTCTTATTCCTATGAAATTCGCTCGACGGAGGGAGAGCACAATGTGAGTATGTGTGTTTCTATGTCTGTGTCTGTGTGTGTGTGCGCGTATGCACGTGAATGTGGAGAGGTAACTCCTCCTGAGCAGCGCTTTGACTTGGATGACAAAGCCCTGGATCCTCAAATCCTTTAGACCTCCTTCCATTTCATTCAGAGCGTTAAGAGATTACCAGCAAATCTGAGAGCTCAGTCCAGGCCTCTTTGTGCCATTCCTCTGAAGTAACTGCAGGGGAAAGGTGAGTGGGGCGGATTTCATTGTTAAACAAGCATGTATAAATGAAATACTAGCAATATCTGATGCAGAAAATGTTTAATTAAGGCCAACAAGTTCTATCAAATGTGAGCATTTTAATTTCCATTTGGGATATCTTCTGGAGAGGGACCACAACAAGTTGCCATCTTTTTTTAGGGGGGGGCTGACCAGACGTCAGAGCTGCTGCTATCCATGCTTTTGTCCAAGCAGAATTTATTGTGCTGTATGCTCCTGCAGTATTTCTTGTCTGTCGTTTCCATGACTAGCTGTTCCTTGTCTCCCTGCAGGTGGAGTCGCCATGGACGATCAGGAAACTCAGTGGGACTCTCTGCTGGTTGGAGGTAAGTTAGTTGATGCACAAGCAAATGAGATGTGCTGCAGCGAATGATTCACGCTCACCTAATCTTATTGTTAATTAAATAGGGACAAACGCACTTAATCAAATATTACTGTAAAGCTGCTGTCACTCGACCTGTCACTTAGCAGATTATTTACTACGATTTCAGATGTAAACAACCCCAGCTGCAGTTCATCTGCATCCTGTAAATCATAGCTGATGATGCTGTTGGGCTGTTTTCTGACTTGTCTTGAAAGTAACAGAGTGCCAAAGAAAGTGTTTCCTGCCATGCACATGTATATTCTCTTGACAGGGGAAAAAAACTACATATGAGGAAATAATAAAATGCCTGATGTTGTCAGCACCTAAAAAAATTACTTTTATGATAAAATAACAACCTACTTAGTTTTTGAGGCTGCTGTGAGTCGTTCAAAGTCAGGAAAAATAAGCAGGAGGGAGCTGGAGAAAATGTAAAGATAAAGCTGTGTGTTTCCTTGCTGCTCCTCTGTCGTGTGTCGTGGAGCTGAGCTGAGGCTGGTAAAGTTACTTTGTAAAGTATCTTTTAATTTGCACTTCTTGCTCACTTCGTTTTTCCTGCTGTTTCTCCTCATCATGTCACGTAATACTATACTACGACATAAAATGTTTGCAGGTTCATCATTGTTTATCACCATAAACTTTTAATGCCTTAAAGATTCATCCAGGAATGTATGAATTCTCAGTGAGATGAGACTGGTTTCCTTCAAGGTACAGATGTGGATTTAAAAACATGTCTGCACCTTCTTGCCACCTTGCTGCGAAAAGTTTGCCGCTCTGCTGTATCCTTATCAACCGTGTCTATGATTTGCTTTGCTTCAGATCAGATTTTGCCCCTTTTCAATGCAGCAAGGGTACTTTATCCTTCTCACAGAGACAAGCCTTGTTGGCAAAGAACAGCTGCTTCATAGAACCATACACTGTTTAGCCATTGCATTTTGACCCCGTAGCTAATATTACAAAGGCTCCTTTTTTGGTAACACAACAGTCCTGACCTGTGGAGACCTGGAGTTCACTAGACCTATGATGGTGATCTGTGGCATTTGGACCAATCCATTTGCATAATTTTCATAAAGTTTTGGAGGTTGGAAGGTGGGGCCTTCATGGATCACCCCTGTTTCTCCAGCACATTGGAATGACATCTGGTGAATTTGGAGCCAGATCAACACCTTGAACTGGTTGTTGTTCCTCAAGCTTTTCCTAAACCTTTGTTTCAGTTTCGCACGGCGCTTTATCGTGCTGAAATAGCTCCCTGCCTTTGGGGAACAGTGTTTCCATGAAGGGATGGACTGAATCAACAATGATTGGGTTATTGATATGTCTCAAAAGTAACATCCACATAAATTTAAGGACCCAAGTTTTCCCAGCAAAACATTGCCCAAAGCATCACACTGACTCCACCAGCTTGTCTTCTTCCCATAGTACATCCTGTCAGTGGTCATAATGTTATGACTGATCAATGTATTTTGTTTTTTTTGTTTTTTTTCTTGTCTTGAACTTTTTTAGTTTTTAAAAGTATTGTGTCTTTGTTATAATTTTTTTTTTTATTTAATTTTTTTTTTGTTTTCTTGGAGGCAACTTTGTGAACAATCTGCTATTTCATTGAACTGCAAATTTTTAAAAGACAGACATGGGAATATAACAAAGAATATCTTAAAAAAATCTATACAATTGTTTGTTTTCCTCTTGTTAGTCTTCGACTTGTGCCTCAGTAGCAAACAGAAAACAGTTGTTTCGGCTGTAGGGAACTATTCTATCACATATCACAGTTTGCATGTGCAGTAAAGTGATTAGAGAGGCTCTTAAGATGACTATCACTGTGTAAATATGTTGACAGTTACATTAATGTTTGAAGGCGCATTAACAGACGCCAGCTGATTTCCAAGACAACTCCAACCTCCAGTAAATATAATATAAATAATAGTATAAACAGCAGAGGTCCAGGCTCAGTCTGTAGCTCTGTAATGTGAACCACAGGGAGTTGCCAATTGTTGGACTTAACCTGTACAATAGCAGTGACAGGTGTTCCCGGTTCAAAGAGTAAATGATAAGTTGTGTGTGTAGCCTGTCTGTTCACAAACTGTCACCATACAGCAACTTGAGAGTATGAATGTGTGTCTGAGTGGCAGTGATATGCAACTTATTAGCCCTTCTCCACAGTAGAGTGAAAATAAAAAAACACAAACTTGGCCCCATCTGAACCGGTGTTTTTAGATAATTTTCTGAAAGTTGTCAAAACAGCAGGAAATGGTGCACACTCTCCCTCTTTCTGTGGCAGATGATGGCAGCGGCGCTCTCACACCATTTGGCAGACAAATTACAGTTGCTCTGTTTGGTCTCAGCTCATTACACCTTATATATATATATATATATATATATATATATATATACATATATATATATATATATATAATATATAATATTTCCGTACAGGCACACAATTCAGGAGCTCTCAAGTAATGTGGGCTTTCTTAAACTCTATCATTTTTACATGACTTCACAAGTACAAAATAATGCTTTAATCTGTAAACCATTGTAAATCAATTAGGATCAGTTTTATTCTTTGCATGAACATAAACACAGATCATGACTGAAGATGCTTCTTGCTCTAAGGGTTTCTTCCAAGCACATGGTTTACTGAGTAATCTGGACAGTGCTGAGTAAAATTTCACAGTCCTTGTTCCAGCTTTGAGGAGGTTTTGCCTTTTACTCAGAAAAATTTATCAGATTACTCAGTAAAAGTGTGTTTACTGTTCTTGGAATAGGGTCTTGTATCATGACAATGATGCAACATTAATGCACAAAATCACAGGCATTCCTTATGTTTCTGTGATATAGATCCTTTTGTAGGCAACCTTTTTTTAAGATAATGTTGTTCTCTGTCCATTCTGCGTACTACTGGATTTTTGCTGCAAACTTCTCCACTCTCTAAGGTTAAGTGTTAATCTAAGGTGAATCTGATGAGAAATTGATGCGTGACAAGTAAAGTGGGCTTTGTCTTAGAAAGGGAAAGCCCCTGATTACCATATTAAGGCTGATAAACCTGACAAAGACCATTGGCAGAGCCAAATTTTGTAACAGATATATCCAGATTACTTTTAGATCCAGGAATTGTTGTATATCAGAACTTTGTGTAAAGCCTGATGTATGCTTGATGCACATAAACCCTTTTAGTGTCGGAGCTTCCGTGTAACACCTTTAGGTTGATGATAGTGGTTTTTCCATTTCAGGGCTGTAGTCTTTCATTCCTGATCCCAGTGCAGCAAATTCACGTTTAGATATGGTGTATTCGTGCAGCTATCCAGAGCAACATTGTGTGAGAGAGTTGGCAGACACTGAGCTGTTAATAAAGGTTACACCAATTCTGTTTCTATAGGCCAATAAATGGTGCTCAATACAGACCTCTATTATATCTTATTTTATTGATGTGGTTGTGGTTTCTGCTGCCAGTTTTTTCACACTTTAAATGATGATGGTTGTGCATTAACTTATACATCTGCCTTGACACATAAAGCAGTTGAAAAAGCGAACACTTATTAATGTCACACCACATATGTGGTAAATGTGTCCCAGAACATCCTCCCTAGGTGTCAGGCATCCACACATGTTCATCACTTGTGATCAAATCAGCCATCACGCATTTAATTGCTAATTATAAACAAGCCAGTGAAGCAGCTTGGTGGTGTTTATTTTTTTGTTTGTTTGTTTGGCTGCAGTCTGAGAGGAAATGGAGTTCCTGCTGTGGTGACAGTGGAGACTGGCTGAATATTTTCCGCTCGTCGGTCTGCAGAGCTAAAATTCTGCCATCATTAAAATCACTAATCTTTGAGGAGGCACGTAATTCTGGTGGTTCGAACTATTTACATTACAGAACACATTACAGAAACTTAAATCTATAAAATTTTTTAACCCAAATATGACCCAGTTATGTATTTCAGAAGCAAAACATTGGAATCTTATTTTATATCATCCTGTCTGATCTCAGGTTAGAAAATCCTGCATATTCAAACGATCCATCCATACATCATCTACCGCTTATCCGTTTCCGTGTAGCGGGGGGTGCTGGAGCCAATCCCAGCTCACTCTGGGCGAGGGCGGGGTACACCCTGGACAGGTCACCAGTCCATGACAGTGCATATTCAAACCAAATTGTTTAATAACTTTTATGTCTGTTAACTAGCAACCAACATTACTTACACCTTGTCTTATCTAGATTTCTTATTAAATTGTACAAAAAAATGGTAAATGGACAAACACTCTTGACTTCAAAACAGACAAGTAAGAAGCATTAGCAATTTCTGAAGAAAAATCAAAAGATGAGAGAAAGTGAGAGGACTAAGAGCCTGTATCAACTAATTAGCATTTTGTCATCAAATTGCATCACATCATATCGCCCACTGACTGAGGTGGCTTACACTTTTTTTTTTTCTTCAACCAGCGTAGGAGCATGGACTTAAGTAAGTATTCATCTTGGTCCTGAATCAGGTCCTAACCCTAATTACCATGGTTACCAAACCATTCAAATAGGATCTGCAAATAAGGCAGTTTCTATAATGCAAACCCAGGTCTCAACTGGAGCACGTCCTCAATTCCCATCCCTAACTGACAGGTCACCTTGCTCAGTCCCAGCTCTCCTCCTCCCCCTACTCTCCTCTTCCTCCTGCTATCCTTCACATTCACCTCTACAATGGATTCCTCTCAGTCTTTGACAGCCTGCCTGTCTGTCTGTCACTGCTGATATCAGCTCTGCTTCCTCACTCCTTTCTCTTTCTGTGCTATCTCGTTTCTTCTCTCACTCTCTGTATTTCCTGACTCGCTTAACATTCTCCTCCCCCCAACCATCTTACCCGCCCCCTTTCCATATGCTGTGTGTTTACTTGTCCTCAGTCAACTGCACTGGTGTGACTGTGAGCTCCCCCCTGCAGCAGCAGCAGCCCTTCTTTACATTCCTACTAAATAAGCCTAAGGGAGATCATGATCCCCAATGACACGCACTCACAGGCTCGCAACACATCCCTAACAAGCTGCAAAGAAAAGGGGTAAAAATCCTTGTTTCTGTCCCCAGGCTGTGCGTCCTTTAGTGCAGAAAAAAATCGAAGTGCGAAGGCAGTGATTAAAGAGAAACAGCAATTAACCGGCCGCTGCAGAGGTGTTTAAGAGTTGTGAGCCCCTATTTTGCCAGCTCTATAATTGAGGAGTTGTTAGGAGTAATTAGTGCACAGGCGACTGTAACCTAGAAAAAAGGGAGGAGGGAAAACTCCTGGGTCGAGACATGTATGGCTGAATCAAACCATTACTGCAGAGCCCCTATCATACATGCACTGTAAACCTCAACTTTTAAAGACATTACCGGAGGAGGTGCATGTGTGTACACAAATGTCTGAATCAGTCAAAGCACGCATTAAACAGACTTTACCCTGCAGGCTCCCTGACTGAATAGCGTAGGTCACTCTCCAGAAAATTCACAGCAAGCAAATGGCTGTGTTGACGACATTGTGCCATTTCTTTTGCACACTTTCTAATGGATTGGACTTGGAATGACATGGACTATTTTCTCTTGTGTAAAAGGTCAGCCACAGACGTCATCTGGATCTGATTCTTCTGGTATTGTCAGGAGTACAAATGAGAAATTTGCTTCAGTTTTCACAGGGCTTTGTCACCCTAAAAATTAAAAGCCATGTTTAATTTTATTCTGTTTGGCATTCTCAGTGTTTTCTCTCTTTTTCAGACATACAGCTCCTTGCAGGAAGTCCTGGCGTCATTTGGACGGAGGGTTTTGTGCTACCCACTCCACCGACACTTTGAATTGGTCTCTTCAGCGCTTAGTGACGCAGCTAAGATTTTCCAGTCAGGTTAGTGTGGGCACCAGCAACCCACACACACTCTCGCTGAGGCTCATAAAAGCACATTACCACAGTGACCTTTACCTCTACTCGACTGGTTTTAACCCCACAGCGACTGCCACATGTTCACAGGTTTGTAGTCTGTGAGGGCTTTGTGGTTTTTGTGCAAAAACCAGCAGCTTTGGCTTAATCACGCCACTTTGTGTGGATTACTTCCACTCCACTGTGAACACATGATCTGTGCTAATTAGCCTTAATTGATTTTGTCCACCCTGTGGTTTCTTCTGAGCAGTGTTTTAATATGTAAATAAGGCTTTGGAGTGTGGAGTCAGAGCCTGCTGCCTGCCTGTAAGCAGTAGGTTACAGGTCGATTGTCAGACAGGCTGAAAGTCAGCATGTTTTCGAGGTTCATTGGCTGGCAGAAACAGCCTGCTGGACAGACACTGAGGTTGGAGAAAGTGGCTCATGAGCATACTGTGGTGCATGTTTGAAAGTAATATTCCTCCAGCTAAGCAGAAGAGTGGCCCAACTCCCACCTCTTCAGGGAGCGCTGTGGATTAGTTGAAAAGGGTCTGTTGGCTTTGATATCTCAAAGCCCATAGTAATCTATAAATCAAAAGCCCCTGTGGGCAGATGAAACTCTGCAGTGTAAACACACTCAGGATGTGTGAGGGCTAAGATTATCCAGCTTGTGATGATTTTAACGCTTGTAAATGACAGCAAATTCAAGGCCTTTTAAGCTCCAGATTAACATTTCTGCACATCATTAAGTAGGAAGATGAGTTGATCAGGAGAGACAGGGAAACGGCACTGTGATTTGCTCACCTTTTTCCCATCTCTCAAAGCATCTGTCACAATTTCTGATTCATTATTTTCATCTTGAACCAAAATTGTTCCACTGTTTCCTGACAACTCCTACAACACCATCCTTGTCCAAAATTCCAACAAAATAGAGGCTTGGTTTATTTGTTTCAAGAACCACAAGGAGGAAAAAAGCCAATTATTTCACTATTATTGTTCATAATTTTAACTCCTGACTCTTAAAAGTTATTATTTGCAAGCATTAGGGATGCATGAGTAATAGAGCTTTTCTGTAATGAACTGTAACACTCTCATTTTTCAGCCCGGCGTGTGTCTGAGGGTGTGTTTCCTCCCAGCATTACTTCGCAGACTAATTAATTTGTCAGGATAAGGCAAATGGAAATGCATGCTCTATTTTTAAGGCACTTCATTGAAGTGGCTGAAAAAGCAAACATTCATAAGAATTAGTAAAACAAACCCATTAACAGCAGTGCACAGGTTAAGGGCCTAGAGGAAATGTTATCTGGCGGTAAATATTTGAACAGGCCTCTGGCAGCATGGCAAGTATTCTCAAGGAGCTCCTCCACTTACGTACTAAGTGTAACTAAAGAGCCGCTGGGCAGATACCCTGGGTTGGCTGGTAAGGGAGCAGGTAAGGGTTGGCAGGGAGAACCTCAGGGTCATGTTACTGTCACCATGTGACTGACAAGACAAGATGAGGCAAGAGCTGTCACATGTGCACCTCTGTTACAGATCCATCCATCCATGCATTACAGCTGTCAGTCATTCAGCAATGTTTCGCACTGGTCAAGGAATTTCTTCTGGGATAGCAGGAAAAGTTTGAGAATTTAATCAGTAAAAGTCAAATTTTAGGTCAAATAAGCATGTTGACCTAGTAAAAGAAAATCAAGTGAGAGTAATGAAATTTTACCCGCAGCCCAGGGTTTGAAAGCGAAACGTTCGGCATGCTGATGATCTTTTATTGGATGAGATGCATGGTGTGTGTCTGTGTGTGTGACAGGGGGAAAAATGACTGACTGAGAAACAGAGTTGGAAGGAAAGTGTTGATATGCAATTGTGAAACTCCTCTAGATGTGTCAGAGGTTTTACTGGCCTTTCTCAGGAGGACACTGGTTGTAGTGGAGGGTTGTTTATTTCACGGTGGATATTCCAATCTATAAAGCTGGCCTATGTGCTCCGTTGCTCTCTCTCCCAGCACATGCACCATTTCATCCATGAGCTACTTCCACTGCTAAACCTGCAGACTTCCACTACAGTTTCATCTTTTGTTGTAATAAGCTGTTTAACCTTGTGTGGACTCTCTTCCAGGCAATCAAACTGCAGTGAGGAAGACTCTGGTCTAATTCAGCCTTACCGATTAGATCTGGTGCAGGATCAAGATGTGTCTTTCTCGCCTTTGAAGCACATCATCATTAGTGGCAAAATCAAATGAATGCAAATGAACCACTAGTCCAGACACCTAGGCAGTTTTTGCTCATTAAACCAATTAGCACACTTTCCATTCATCAGATTCCACTTATCAGCAAATGATGAAGTTTTGTTTTTCCCCAAGGTGCAGAAGACCCTCCCTGCTATTTATAAATTTAGCTCCTATTGATTAAAACTGTTTCAAAGTGGTCCAATGAACTGCAGTATTCCAACAGTCTCTCATTTTAAATATCTTTAAATAGGCTCACAACTTGTTTCAATGTGGCGGTCACATTCTTTATAGCTATCGTAGACCACAAAGGCTACACTGAAATGAGATGGTATGGCGTCTGGCGATCTTTTGCTTTGGATCACCAGCTGCTCCTGCCCTTACTATTGTGGCTCAATGTGCTGCTTCTGTTGCTTAGCAACCTTGACAGCTCTGATTGCGATTTGTACCACGTCACGAAGAGAAGATAAACCTAAAGATGGAGTTAGATTTTAAATTACCTGTTCAACAGAGCTGAAATCCAATACGAATATTCAAAAGTGTTATTCCCAGACCTACCGCCAGCGTTATTTGCTGCCATATTATTTTCATTACAAGCAATGCATCCTGGGATAAGTCACACCACCTAAGACTTTTTGGACCGTTGGTTGCCAAGGAAAAAAAAGTCTCTTTCTTTGACTGCATTTGACGGGAGATTTCAAAATTGGACAGCCTGGTCACATCTCTTTGAGGTGATGAGTCTTTGCATGCAGCCTCTAAAGGATGTAGCCCCTGAAGTGGGACAGAGTGATATTTCTCTTAAAAAAATCCAAACAAAGGCCAAACAAACTTTCGTCAAATATTTTGCCCTATTCAAAGAGGATATCCCAATTTCTCTATTAGCCAGGGATTCAATCAAAGAAAGATGTGTCCTCCAACTCTCCAAGTACTGGAAGGTTTATCTAAAACAATCTTTCAGTTCTGGTGGATCCTGAAAAGAATAAACACATCATTTTTGTAGCAAGGTAGAGAAAACCAAGTCATTTTGGTTATAACTATTTGCATTTTTTATTCAGCTCGTTTTCACTGAGAAAGGCAAATTCCCTCCCTCTGAAACCCTCCCTTAATCAGACACATTGACATACCTACAGATTTGTTCAGTGGGGTAAGCTAAGGTGTGGTCCAATCAAAGCTATTTTGCATGAGACTGAAAAATATAATCAAGCAATGAAGCATATGAGACATTATAAAATGTATTTGTTTCCATAATATGATGTGCGCACTTTAGTATTTGCTTATATATACCAGTGCATTAACTTTTATGTAAAAAAAAAAAAAAAAAAAATCATCCTATATCAGTATCATCAGTAATCCTGAAGCTTTTGGAATCACCACATGTTGGACAGAGTAGCCTTTGTCTTCTGTCCATCTCACTCCTACCACTGCAGCTACACAGGCCTGCTCTTTGAGAAGCTTTGGAGGACTTTCTGCATGCTCTTGCCCACTCATCGGATAATCTGCTCTTGCCTAATTAACATATCTTTATCACTTGATACATGCATTTTGCCAAGAATCGCAACAGTGAACTGGGGCACTGAGAAACATTTCCTCTAATTTTTTGCAAGCACATCATGAATCTTCCCTGTGAAAAAGAATTCAAATCTTGGAAGCATGTGTGTTTTTTCCTCACATGATCCCAGATCCTGAATTTTGGGGCAGAGTTCCCTGCATATGATCCCATACTTAAATGAGAACCAAATGTTTGTTTAAGGTTTTCCTCTCTGCAAGTGTGCTGTTTATTTTGATTGGACTGGAATTTATTCGGACAATGCCAACAAGCTCTGCAGAGGTGGAGAGCAGCATTTTCTCTTGCCCTCGGTGAATTGTTGGCCACATCATAATGCTATTTATATGCCTGATTTGGGAGGGGGCCTGCAGTGGCAGTTTAGCTTGTTGTATACTTTAGACAGAAGTCATTTGTCAAAATAACAAATGGAGAAGCTGTATAGTGTAGTTCTGTGGTGTTGAAGGCCAGCTGAAACAATTTCAAAACATTTTGCCAAAGTGTTAGGTGACAACCAGAACCCATGTCAATGCTAAAACCTTCTTCCATTTAGCCAATAAACTCTCCACATAAGCGTTAATCATAGATGAAATGGGCTAAAAAATATTTTAAGTAAATCACATAATAGTAGTGACATAGTAGTTAGCGCTGTTTCCCCACAATAAGACGGTTGTGGGTTCGGTTCCCTGACTGGGGCCTTCCTGTGTGGAGTTTGCATGTTCTCCTGCGTTGATTTCCTCCAGGTACTCTGGTTTCCTCCCACTGTCCAAAGACATCATGTTTAGGTTAATTGGTGACTCTAAATTGTCTGTAGGTCTGAGTGTGAGTGGGAGATTGGCTCCAGCACCCCTGCGACCCAGAAATGTATAAGCGCTGGAAGATGAATGAATGAATGACGTAATACCTAATTAACCTGAATTAACCAAAATAAAAGAAAGCGCTAATAGTAAACCTCTGGTTACCTGGTTTTTACAGCAGCTTCTATGCAAACTTTAATGAAACAGGTGACAATGCATATTAATCTTTGCTACGAATTAACCTAAAAGATACTACTTAGGATCAGATCAGTTCATCCAATTGTCTGAAGAGGACATATTTGCTTACTCGCATGTAATTGGTATCTAACTCCGCATATAGTTCCAGTTCTTTGTGCAGACACATTCATCTCGACGTCTGCGTCCCTCAAACTCCCGCTTTCATTGAGGTGAATGGGATTTGTTTAATCCGTCTAAAAAGTAGTAGCTGTGTATACATTTCGAAGGACCCACTAATTCAATGCAGTTCCTGTGTGTGCACAGTAGAAAGTGGCAAAATTAAGTGCTCAAATGGCTTTCTGGAAGAGTACTGAATGTGATGTTACTTGGGGGGGGAATTAAAAGCTTCTGACAGAGAAATGCTTTGTAAAAACTGTACAAAACTTTTTACAAAGTGATCTTCCTTATTTCGAGGCCACATTAGGGCTTTTCTGTTTTTTTTGCACTTTAGCGTTTTTCTTTATGATGTTGTTTAAAAATGTCACAGTCTCTACATAGTCAAAAACCTTACAACCTAAGCTTATTATAATTGTAATATGCAAAGTTTGACAGGCGTGAATAAATAAGAACACACCGTGTTTAGAATACTTTCAAAAATATGTGTCAATTATGTTTTAATTAAGTAACAAAATACAAAGTGAATGAACATAAGAATCAGTATTTCGTGGAACCACTCTTTACCTTCAAAGCAGCTTTGATTCTACAGTATGAGGTGAACTTGCACATAGTTTTTGAAGGAAAAGGCAGGTTGTTCCATATATCTTGGCCACCTTACTGGGTGCCTGGGTCCAACTGGTTTCTGCCAATTCTGAGCTGATGGCACTGATGAACATTTCAAGGGAAGGACGCATGATGCATCTTTCATCTGCTACAAGTTTCCTTGGCCAGCCACTGCATCTACGGTCCTCAACAGTGTCCGTTTCTTTGTGCTTCTTCAAAAGACTTTGAACAGCGCATTTTGAAACCCCAGTCTGCTTTGAAATCTTTGTTTGGGAAAGACCTTGCTGATGCAGTATAACTACCTTGCGTTTTTGTTTTTTGTTTGTTGTTGTTTGTTTGTCTTTTGTCTTGCTCAGTCTTGCCATGGTGTATGACCTTTGACATGAAACCGTCTTCCACAACCTCACCCTGGTAGCAGAGTTCGGATGTTCATCACCCAGTTTTAAGCAGCCAACACAGCTGTTTCGGTTTTAGCTAATGACTGTGTTTCCACCTATATAAAATGATGATCATTAGCACCTGTTTTGTATAATTGGTTATAATCCTGCAAAATCCCCGACTGTGTGCCGAGAATAATTGATGCTGGTTTGAAGGCAAAGGGAGGTCACAATATATATTAACTTGATTTTGATTTCTCTTCTGTTCATTCACATTGAATTTTGTTAATTGATAATTAATAAACTATTGACACTTAGATGTGAGAAATTTTTATATTTGAAAGCATTCTTACTTTACAGCATTTTTTATGTTTGCCTAAAACTTTGGCACAGCACTGTATGTCACTCAAAGACTTCTGTTTGCTGCAGCCGAGGATAATGGCTCATTAAACAAGAAAAAAAACAAAAAACTGCATATACCTAATAAATACTTGATAGCCAAAGAAAACCTAAACACAAAGTTTTACACAAGTTCTACTCATGAATAGTCAGCACCAAAGGTTGTAATGCTCTAAATATTTTATTATCCATGTCTCTCTGTCTTTATTCCATCACTACAATAAACTTCCCAACATCATAAAAATATAGGATTGATCCTATTTACTAAGAGGTAAGCCTCTGAATGACATGACCCACTGGAGCCAGAAGGTGTGCATGATGTAAAGATGTGACTAGACGTCAGTAGTAAGATGGAGGATGAGAATCAGACGAAAAACAGACAGATGCAATGTTCCACTCAAACGGTCACACTGATTCAAGTCTTAACTTCATTCAAGACTGCACAGACTAAAGCAAGCATCATACATGATCAATTCTCCAATTGAAAAAAAAAAAAACAGCAGATCGCTATCATAAACCATCATGGAGCAATTACAAAAATAGCAGACAATAATAAAGATTTTTTATAGCTGAAAATTGATCTGTATCAGCCTTGGAGCCACACACAGTTGGAGTAACATTCTTGCTGGTTTGAGTTATTGATGTCTTTAAAATAAATAAATAAGACCTTCATGTTTGTAAGATGACGAGAAAAACGGGTTCAGATTAGGGCTCTTATAATGCTGCACAATGCCTGACTCGACATAATAGAATAGATAGCAAGTAGAGGATCATCAGAAACATTCAGTGCTATTTTAGCACATGAAGGGAAACACATTTTTGACAAAGTCAAATCTGAATGGCCATTAAATTGACAGACTGAATGCTAAGCAGTCGTCTATGGCTCTTTTGTCTCAGATAAACCATTTCCTAACCAGGAACTCTTCTTAAACCGTATGGATCAAATTACATTGCTCCTTGCTGGGATTTTCCTCTGATCCCATACCTTGGCTTTTATGTATGGAACAATGACTGCAAGCCTTTAGATTTAAGCTGCCAGCTGGAGCACATTGTCATCCTTAATACTGAGTGGGAATAACACTGTTTTTCCATTTGCCTGCCACGGTGTGTTCCTGTGCCCAGGGAAAGCCTGTGTCCTCAAATGCCTGCTGGATATTCACAAAGTCTTCAGAGAGAACGACCCGGCCTACATACTGAACGATCTGTACCTCACCGACTACTGCATCTGGATCCAGAGGGTCAAGTGAGTTCAGCAATGCGCATGCACACACGCCGCACACACCTGAGAGGCCGTCATCAAGCAACTGCTACCTTTTTCAGCCAAGGGAAGAGCCATCCAGCCCCCATGGGGTATCCGTGCTTTAGAGGAGAGAACTACACGAATCATTTGTCACAGCAGGGACAATTGAATGACCAATAGCCAGCCCAATAGCCAGCAATAGTTGTCTTCCCCCCTTGTCTCCATTATTGTGTGTCAAAAGTACCATCATTGTATCTCATAAGAGCCAGCTGGACTCAGCAGATTCACTTTGTATAAGACTTTTAAGAGTGTGCGTGCGTGCGTGCGTGCTGGGGCTTCTCATATCCTCTGGGTGTAACCTTCCACCAGCCTTTCAAGCCAATCTTGCCAAATCTGCTCGTTTCCCCCCTCCAGTGATACAGGTTTGATGACTCTCTCCTCCTCCAAGCACATATTTTACAATTACTTACACATTTCAAATGTGAGCCTGCGAGCACATTACTCAGTAATGAGCTCTGTTTTACTCTTGGCGAGGGTTCAGCCAAGTGGTGTGCTCGTCTGGAAAAAGCCCAGTTGAAAAATGTGTGCCTGATGTTGTAGGCTCGGCGCCCAGATGCAGACACGATAAAAGGTCTGCAGGGATTTAGTGCTGTTCCCCCCCCTCGTCCTCACATTCTCATTTCTAAATTTTTCCAGCACAACTCTTGAATTCTGCTCTTAAAAATGCAACGTATGCCAGGATCTTAATGTGTGGGACAAAATCAGCAGTTCAGATCAGGAATGCTGTGATCTCTTCTCTCCTCAAGACAGTGAGCAACCGCAGAGACGACACACTCTCTATCTTACACACAGAGCTGCTGAATCTCTTGTCAACTCACCGAAAAACTCAATCAGTCTCTTCTTAGCCAAGGGGCACTGGAGCTCTGCTTCTCCTCTCTTTTCCTCTGTGGTGCACTGGAACTAAATGTCAGCACTTGACCTAACGTGCTGACTCCTACTACGCCCTGCATCGATCATTAGATGGATTAGCCCGTGCTCTTGTAGCAGTGACCTGTGATTGAATTGTTACATTTCCCCTGTTGTGTTTTTGTTTTTTCCTGTTGATAGAGTAAGCGAAGTTTGCAGTGAGGCTTTTTTTAAACCGCTCACATAAACCTGTCATGTTGTGAAAAAGACATTCAGATTAGTAAGAACCACGTCTGTCACCTCCAGCCACTTGAGAAAGCAAAAGCTCGTGTAGCCGTTTGTCATCTCAGTGCGAGTTATTCTGACTCAATAGAAATTCCACACAGTCTCCCCTTGTGGTTTGTGAAACTATGTTCCCATGTTTTGAAGTATAACAAGTCAAAATCCAGGCCCATTCTCTGAGGACTGCAGCGATCAGTTTCCACAGACCAGCCACCCCCCCCCTCCCCTCACATATCGCACATGGGTTTGTTGTGGCAGCCCTTTTGTGTCATCTGACAGGTTTGATGACAGATTGTGTAGGCATTATTTTCTACACTATGAGATATTCCCCCATGCAGAATTTGTCATCCTCCACTAAGTGAGTCGTCTCTGAGAGCCAGGGCAGTAAAATTAGATGTAATCTATACAGCCTCCCCCCCCAAAATCCCAACCAACCCAGAATTGATCCCTGTATCTTGTCACTCTGTGCTGCCAGTGAGACAGACACAATCAGCTGTACATGATGGACACGGCGATTAATGGATGTTTGCTGGCTAGGGGGTTGATTTATATAATCCCCTCACAGTCCCGCATGCATTTCTACTCCTAAAGTTCCTCCTGCCGAGACATCACTCTCAAATTTACAACCTCGTAAAGACTTCAGAGTGATTTAAGCTGCAGGGCAGGCACTTCCCCTTCCCCAGGAGTCAGAGGAGGACCCTGCACACTCAAGTCAAGAGCATAACCTCTAAGCACATCAGTGTTGTGGAACTTTTTTTTTTTCTTACTGTTGCAGAATTTAACACTCATAATTCCTTTAAGGCAACTGTTTTAACTTGGCCACCGCGCCCATCCAGTCCTAATTATCCTAGGGATTGTTAGCACAGAGTATTGCACCAAATGGAACAACGGCCTCTCCAGTCAATTAGCCTCAGTGTGTGCTTTTGAAGGTCCTCAAAATGCCAAAGCCCCCGCAGAGCTTCTGGACTGCAGGGAAAGAAGCAAGTCGCCTCACTTTCTCGCTTTGTCTTCCTCTCCCTTTATCAAAAAGCTTGGAGAGGAGCCAACGTAGATTCATGGCAGCCAGCATAGAGAAAGCCTATAAGCCTGGTGTTGTATTACAGTATCTCACTTATTATCCGTAGGGCTACAACTTCCTTTCTCAGTTCCTCTTCACTCACAGCCACCCACCCACACTTATTAATTGGGTCAATTAGATTCGAGCAGGGGAAAAAAAAAACATGGCAGCATACAAGTGATTTGCTTCAGGAGGAAAGTCTGGGAGGAAGAAATGAGGCAAGATTCATGTTTCCATGTGAAGTCATTAGTTTAAAAGGAAAAAAACAGGATCTCTGGGCTTTCTCTCTGTCTTTCTTTCTTGAATTCTTTTGTGAATTTGTGCTCTGTGAGATGTGTGAATTGGACAAGGGCACGCTGCTCTTGAGGGTGGGAAATGGTTTAGAGACAGACTGATCATTCCACCAAAATAGATAATTTGACAGACTCAAATAATTGTGAATGGGCAGAATGTGTGAAAGGAGCAGTCCCTTCTCTGAAGGAAAGGAGAACAATGAAGGAAAGAAGAATACACATTGCACTGCATGAAAACATCAAAAGAGGCAGCCAAAAATGAAGTTGTCAACAATCTTCCCCCCCCCCCCCCTTTTATTTTGAAGAATGAAACAGCCCTCAGGGTTTCCGCACACTCTCTCTTCCTCCCTCGTCTCATTCATCTTCCACGTTATGTGCATGACAATGCGCTGTGTGTGTTTGTGGGGGTGGGGTGAGTGGGTTCTGTCGGTAGCTTCCCCACAGGGAGAAGCATCTGGGACTCACACAACTGGGAACGTCTCAGGGTAACTAGGTCAAGCATGGGGTCAGTGTGCCATAAAAGGCCAGTGGTCAAACGACTTGAAAGTACACTTGTGCGTGGTGGCGTGGTGTTAACACCCACTGCCCTTAACCCCCCCCCCGGTTAAGCCGGCTGGTCAGTTCACCTCAGTGTGATTATATACCATAGGGCAACTATTAGTCAGATTTTCCCGCCAGCACCTTTTGCTCACATTTTACATTAGCCCAGGGACTTTCTCTAAAGAATTATACTCTGTGTTAGACACTATTTCTGTGGCTTGATGCTGCCCATGTAGATTACTCCCAGCAAAGCCTGGTAGGTCTTCTACCCCCTACGTTTCCCCTTCCAGCCACACAGTTGATGTGACGCCCAGATGTTGGCAGGAAAGGACTTCCCTGGAAGTGATGCAACTAGGAGCGTCCGTGCTGAAGGCTTTGAAACAGATAGTGGAGCTGCTCTATCTGATGTTGGCCTCAGCCTTGAAGGAGATCCTAGAGGCTCCGCTGGGGAGAACAAAGACGCAAATGTCTCCCAGTTAACAGGGATAAGTGGTACAGATTTCCTCCCAGCATGAGGCCACTCCAGCCTTTGTCTTGAGTACACAGGCTCATCTTAAACAGACTTACACAGTATGCTTGCATAATTTCTTCTATCCACATTTGGAGTGCCCACTCCAGTTATTACAGTTGATTAAAGTAAAGGGATGTGTGTGTGGTTGTGTGGGTGTTTGTGTGTGTGTAAGTGCAGCTTCACAAGCATGTGCAGATGAAGCTCAATTAAATCACTGCCTACAACCTTTTTAGTAATATGAACAAGACAACTGATAAATCGAAAGCAGTGAAACACAAATGTCTGCGAGATCAAAAGATGAGAGGAGGAAGTAACAGCAGACAATGAAGAGCTCAACAAAGTTTGTAGTAAATTTTTCAGAACTGTAGAGACCTGAAAATTTCAACTTTTCAAGCTGCAAAAGACCAAAGAACGTTCAAAACCAAGCCTGAGGGCTTTAACTGTTTTTGAACAAAGACCAACCCACTGTATATCAATGAAAACAATAAAACGTAAATGATGAAGTAGGAATACACCATACAGCAGAGCCTTGTTAGCTGAGGAAGACTTTGTACTTCTACATCCCAACTTCAGTTCCACCAAATCATAAAAGCCTTTGAGGAAAATGCGGTTTTCAGATTTATCAGAGTGATTTCTTCTTTTTTCTGCTGCTTATTTTTGTGTCATTTATTTGCCTTATGCGCTCATCACACAGCACAGATATGACACAATGTAAATGGAGGGGTATACACTACCAGGTTTAAAGACAATATTTTAATGAGGGTGTCGCAGCCACAAATAGGCCTGTAACAAATGACAAAAGAGTTCAAAGAGGACTTTAAATCTAAACATTTTCTATCAAAACAGGACAAGATATGTTTTTTGGCTCAACTGTTTGAACCATATATCGGTGTTTCTAGGTTACGGTAACTCTTTTCTCACGTAGCTATAAGTACATCCTACAACACTGATGAAATACATCTGTGTTTCTCATTTCTGGAATCAGAGTGGCATCCACTGCCTCAGACCGTTCCAGTATTCAGTCACACTGACGGATCACGTCTCCCTGTGTCCGCTTTCATTCCCCTCAGCTAGTGAATGATGCATTTAGCGAGTTACGCTGAGGAAGTCTGGTGCTCATATTACACAGATTTATACATCTGAAGACAGGCTTTATCTAGAAATGTTTTCAAGAGCACAGACACGCTGGATGAGTTGCTCTTTCAGGGAACACAAGCCTGATGGAAGAAATGTTACATTGTAATTTAGCCCGGCTCTTTCACCTACACACACATTCACTCGCTCTCCCCATTTTCAACTAAAGACTCAGGCAGATGGAGGCGTCTTTGTCTCACCAGAAGTTTTCCAACCTTGAAAAAGCCAGCCCTCCTCATTTTAATGAAGGCAAGCCACAACAACAGTGTGGTAATGACGGGATTGTGTACAACATTACCCCCTCTCCCCTCTCTTGGACACAGCCTTTGTATTCACCGCAGGCCGAGCTTCTCCCACCACAGAGCAAGGCAGGGGAGAGAAAACAAACGCGCCTTTCCAATGCTAACTCAATAATGACTTCCCACGGGGGAAAGAGAATACGGGGTGGTCTTTGAAGTGGCTGTGCTGCAGGAGGCTCCTCTGCCCCAGCCTCGCTGCAGGAAGCTCTCGCATGGATTTTACAGAGCCTGGGACCTAAACAGGTTCCATACAGCCTGCACACACTCATCATTGTTAGTCAAGGTTACGTTAATACTGTGGTACCCTGTAGGTATTGTTTGAAAAGATGATTTGTCATTGTTGGAGCTGCATAGGATATGTGGATATTAGCTTTCGTGACATTGACACATGGAATCCACGACCACGCTGTACTAGATTATCCGAAGAACATACTGTTTTATTGTTGTTCACACATAAATCACCTCTTCAGAAAAAGCTGATTTTCAGCTGATTTTGGATGGAAATAAAGCAGGCTTGATGTTTCTGGAACTCCTCTTCAGTTTTCTTTTGTAACACTCTCGGTTTAGGAAGTTTACATTTTAGAATAAGCTTTAACTTTGCTCATTTCTATTATCTCTTGAGGATGTTGGAAAAAATATGTTAAAAAAAAGAAAAAAAAAAGCATTGCCAAAGAAATTGCTGCAGATATGCATGGTGCCCAGAGGATAAACCCTCATTACTATTGGTGGGTCTTGACTCTCCATTTTGTCCCACTGTGAG
Source organism: Remorina albescens (assembly GCA_034769265.1). Lineage (NCBI taxonomy): Eukaryota > Metazoa > Chordata > Actinopteri > Carangiformes > Echeneidae > Remorina > Remorina albescens. The sequence goes on from CM068494.1 coordinate 7,489,336, forward strand.
GATGAGATTTGAGTATAATATCTTGGCAAATGGAATGTCATGAAATCTAAGAGCGAAATTTATGCTTCCCTTAGGATGCATTGTAATAACCTTTTACCTTTCAGACCTCACTCAGCTCTGTATTAAAACAATGCATGGGGTTGTGCTGTTTCAGGTACCAATGAGCAACATGAAATACAATCCAGGAAGTCGTGTAACTGTATTGTGTGTCTGTGATTATGAAGGCTTGTCAGATGCCAAAACGCTGTCATTTGTGAAACTATGAGACAGGATTTTACTACAAGTCATAAATCTCTAAAAAAAAAAAAATAGCATGTTCTCTTCTCTTTTAAAGGAGGCTCATTCATTTCTACAACAGCTGGGCATTCAGCTATCTGGGTCTGGCAACTAGATTTGTTAGTGGGAACATTTATGGTGATTTGTTGACATTCAGAAAGGACAGAAAACCTCATTTATCCTTTAATGCAGAAAGATATCAATCAAGAATCTCCTGGCTGCAGTTTACGGCTCCCCTCTCTTTTTTTGTGTGGTTTGTGGGTTTTATTCGATAGGGCTTTACAGATTTTATATTTGAGCACTTCACCCACACTCACTGCTCCATGACTGAAACCACAGGGGACGATTTTTCGAGAAGGTTTTGAGTTGGCAAGCTGCCCGAGCATCTTAGCAGAAAAATGGACCACAGCTACTGTTTTCAAATCCTGCCACATAGCAACAGAGAAAACTGCCAAAAAAATTTTTGGATTAAGGTGCATGGGAGAAAGGGTGGTTTGCCACTCCCCACCCTGCCTCCCTCCCTCTCGGGCCACTTTATTCTCTCCTGTTTGTCGGTGCACAGAGAAAAATGTGCATCCAAATGACACATATCAACTCTGTTTACACAGTTTCTCCTGAGGTCTTAAATGAATGCGCAGCTTCCACATGCTGCTTCCATAAACACTTTACTCTCCAAAATAGGGAGCTCATTAGGACTGCACAGTAATGAGGAGCCATCCTGGTGCTCAGCAGTGGGTTAATTGCGCCAGAGAGGGCAACTGGAGCCAAGTGTGAAAATGTGAATGGCAGCGGAAGGAGTAGCCTCTCCACACGTACCCACCCCCCCGCGCATAAACACACACACACACCAGCACAGCTCGCACATTTTATCCCACCCTGAATGGACGTAGTCTGAAACCCAGTGACCCAGGGAGGTCAGCTTGTAATCACCATGGCAATGGGGGCGGCACACACGCCCTAACCGCACAGAGGGACGAATAGCAACCACTTAAGTTTTTGGCAGTGTGGCTTGCATTCCCAGCGTGAATAATGTGCAGACAGTGGCCTCCCAACAATATGATGGCTTTACACAAATTGGGACTTGTAGGAGGACATTCATCAGTAATAAAAACACCTCTTTCCTCAAGGAATCTGTTGTGTCTTCTGTAGTGACACAGCAATAAAACGAAGGCTACAGGATGGGAACATTGTTTAATGTACTGCTTTATAAAGCCTTTCCCTTAATCTTAATCTCTGGAGACATTTAGCCATGAGGCTGCAGCTCGGAGCCATTCTCTGTCCAGGCTTTGAATGACGGTGTTGCAGTCAGACTTTGTGCACTCTTTAGCTCTTTGTCCTCTCTGTATTTTTTCCTCTCTTGCATGTGTGAAAAGATTCTCCAGCCTTGTGGGCAGCTCTTAAAATAATTTAAACAGAGCACGAATGACATCTTCTTGGGTGTGAAAGGTGCCTCTGCTTAGTATCATCCTCCAAAGTATCTATCTATCTATCCATCTATCTATAAGCATGAGTCTGTTTTTAAGAATTGACCGTTAAATTTACTCTTGCACTGCAGAACAGGGAGGTGAAAGTGTGTGTGTGTGTGTGTGTGTGTGTGTGTTTTGAGGTAGTGGAGGAGGGGTGTGCCTCCCCCCCGTAATCCCTCTCAGTCTCTTATCACCTCTCGCAGGAAGAGCAGCAGCTGGGGGAGGAGAATCACTGTGTATCAGCAGCGCTCCTCTCCCTGCATTATTAAACATCCATATTTCCATATTTCATTGAGCCCTCCGCACCTCCTCAAATCGAGATCTACTTAGCATTCAGATGAAAATGGAATTTGGTTAATGGGTATTAGATTTGTAGATGGTTATCCTCTGGCTATGTCTTTAGTACTCAGTACCAGTCGATCAGTCAGTCGTTGCGCCTCGCTCATCTCCGGCACTGCTGATGAAGTTGTAGTTGAATGTCCCCCCTGCCCTTTGCATTATTTTTTCTTCTTCTAACATTCCCATTTCCTCCTCCTTCATCTTCACAGGTCCAAGAAGGTGACAGCCTTTGCCGCACTATTACAAAAAGCCTCTCTGCAGAAAAAAGACTTGGAGCTGGAGCTTGAGGAGCTGGAGGAGGCAGCAGCAATGGTAGTGGATGAAGAACGAGACGGAGAGCAGGGAGCTTCACAGAGCGCTGCAATATCCCGCGGTGACAGCAGCGGGGCTTCCAGTGACAGCAGCAGCAGCAGCAGCAGCTTGTCTGACGAGAGTGAGGAGTCTGAGGCTGAAGGGCAAAGCTGCACTGAATTCAACCAGGGAGGAGGAGGAGGAGGAGAGACGTATAAGGACAGCCCTCTCCAGCCCCAACCTACCTCCGCTGCCTTTCCCATCCCTCAGGAGCCAACAAGCACACTCTTCTCAGTAGAAAGGAAAGTGGACACCCTCCCCTCAGCTTCAGAAGGCACCAAACAGCTGATCCAGGAGCTGGGGAAGCGGCTGGTGGAGGAGCTGGAAATCTCTCATGACTCCAGCCACAGAGCAGGCAGAAATCCTGCGGCGCTGAGCAGTGGCGAGGCAAACACTGAAGCAACATCTGAGGGGAGCAGCAGTGGGACTTTCTTAAAGCTTAGCCCTCGCATAAACCCTCTGCTCATCGTCCAGACTCAGGACGATCCTGATGACAGTGACTTCATCAGCTGATAACCTGAAAGCCACCCGATGAACTGAAATGAACATTTAACATCATGTAAGTGATGGAAGAAAATTAGCCAGACTTGTGTCATTTAAATCTTTTTCTATTTTTAATGGTTTTGCCTTGTGCTAAGATGACCAAGCCTCTAAAAACCTTGCTTTCCTTCTTGTATCATGTGTTCCTAATTACTGAATTCAACAAGCCACATTAAAACCCTTATTTCATATGAATATGGTTGGTTAAGGACAATGTGTTGGCTTTAGTTTTTCACTTTCATCAGAAGACACTGCCTTTATTTTTGTGCAATTGCAGTCTGTAGCTAAGCTGCCTTCTTTCTTTACAGCTCCATTTTTCATTTCTGAACATCTCTGATTTCATATGAATTGTTTTTGCCCCTTTTTAATTATTAAAGGATCTGTGCACATCTCATAACGTCGAACATCTATCTGAGAATATTTCCACCCTCATACACACAAACATCCATGTCGGGTTAATATAAACAAGACAAGAATGTCTTTCCAGGAAGCTGCCAAACATTTGTCAGTGCTCATTACCTTACGTCACTCAGCCATCTGCCTGGCAGAGCTACTTTGAGGGAGCTATTCTTTTCCTAATAAATAGTAGGAGAAGCACTAACCCCTTCCTAAAGCCCTGGCATTGATTGAAGAGGAAAAGACTCTGTCGGGACTAAACAGGGCCGCAGAGCACGCAGGAGTGATTGATTCATCTGGTATGAATGGAGGAGCACTGTCGACACAGCTCAATATCATCGGCAGTGTCTAGCCGGCGAGAGAAAACGAACAAGGAAGCACATGTCAAGCAGATAGATGAGGGCTGCAAGCAGGGCTGTGGCACGGCAGCCGTTTGTTTGAGAGATAAGAGCACCCTGGGGCTTAAGGCAGCCACGAGATAGAGAAGCAGAGGGCCAGCTGAGTGCTGTCCATGTCCACATGTCATAGCAGCAGCAGAAAGCACTGCTTCGGTGCAAGGAGGTCAACTCCAATTCTGTGTCCCCTGAATAGAAAATGAAATTACCAAAATGACCCAAATTAGCAGGATTTGACGGGTTTTGTAATCCTAATGGGTTGTCACTGGCAGAGGGAGTGACTGATCAAGCGCAGCCACCGTGTCGCCTCAGGCTTCTTGGGATTCCAGCCTGAATGAAGGCAGCTCAGGAGCCAGCGGTGATGATGGCTCCTTAGGTAGGCAGTGTCTGTAGCATTGTGTTACCAAGATGGATGGTGGTGTTAAACACTTCCCAAGAAGACACAACCTCCTTGCACCACCCCCTCGGGACCGAGCGCCCTCATCACTGTGACTGAGATGAGTTAGGTTATGAAAGTCAGCCCATTTAAAATCCCCTTCGTTCCAGGGGACATGAGGCCGGGGACTGTGCATCCCCCTTCCCCGTAGGCAGTGGCTCCCTCTCCCCGCCGGGGTTTCACATTGATTAAGTGACATTGGGCTCCGTCGCAGTTTTTCATCTTAAAGTGGCCTCCATATTCCTCCATTAGTGCTGCCACCTCCGAGCCTGACCAAGGAGGGGGGGCAGACCCAACACTTCAGTTGGTTCTTCTGCAATTAATACACCTCGCCAATTCTTCGAGTGATGAGTCCACGTTTTAATGAATGCAGCTGACAAATTATACAAGTCCATAATAAATGTGATGTCTGTGCTCTATTTTGACTCACATTTTATAAATCAGGCCCTGATCCCTGTACTGAGTGAGCCCTCTGACCCTTGAGCACCTAAGAAACTGGAGTAAAGTGTTGAGGGCTCATGTAGGCCACCTCTGAAAGTAGCCCATTAGTAACAGCACATGTCCATTAATGAGGGTGAGCTCTAGCAGGCCTCATGATGTATGTGCTTTGATAAACCTCCTGTGTGTAGACAAACTAAAATACAGTCAGCATGTGGAAGATGACCTCTGGCCGACACTGCAATGCCTCTCTGAGGAGTTTTAAATTTTGCACAATAAAAATAAAATTGAACCACCGCATGGGGGAGCTTACTGTTGACACTGGAGTAATTGGTTTGACACAGAAATCTTGTCAAACTGATTTTAAAAAAATGTATATTTTTCTTTTTACACTAATTTGATTCCTTAACAAGACCGATAAAACTGATACCACACTGTACCTGTTTGTTAAATATGAAACTACGGCCAGTGGCCATTTGAAATTAATGGAGTGACAATCACTGCAATAAAATGTTCAGCAGATGTTGGTTTTATGCTTCAGCTTGTAAATAGCTCAAACTAACAAATTGCTGAGCTTATTTTAAGTCCTGCTTACTTTTCCCTCTATCTCCAGTTTTTATTGGTCAGCCAAGCTAGCCATCTCCTGACTGTGGCATATTCACTTATGGACAGACAGGAGAGTGGTATTGATCGTCCAAGCTAAGTCTACAAGAAAGAACTTTCAAAATCGAGGGAACAGTTTTCTACCTGGTGTGATGAAAAGCATCAAACTTCTGTAAAAAGCACCACAAATGTAATTGCAGTAGTTTAGTTAGACCTTGGAGGTTATTGCAATTTTTGTTATTTCTTCAGAATCGCCTGCTGACCTTCACATCATGTATAGTTGATGACTTAATTTCTGAAGACGCACTCAAAATATTCAGAAGAGGCCCCTCTGCATAAGGAGCGCAGCTAAAAACAAGTGGATTATGACTTTAAATGGCAAAAACTGACATATGGCTCATTTCACACCATTCAAGTTTGGTGTCTCAAGAACAAGTGAACGATTCTGTGGTGGTCTCATATTTATTGTGACTGCACTTTCCCCACTGGAGATGGAAATTTTACAATTATCTCTTAAACCTTAGCTGCGTTCCCTCCAGTGAGGACTCCGTCATCACTGGCCCTCTCTCCCTGCGACACACTGCCTCTGGTTGATTGTAATAGAAAACTCAATCTCGTCTCCTGCTCCTGAGAGGCAAAGTGATTCTGGTGCTTGAAAAGATTAATAGCCCTCAAGAAGAAATGAATCAGGTGCTCTCCAGCGTCTGACTTGTCCAATGGGCGTGCAAATAGAAATCCTTTTGTGCATCCTCTTTCTCAGGCAGCTGTGTGGCCCGGTATGGCTCAGCTCTCCCTCTTTTTTTTTTTTTTTTTTTTCCTTTTTTGTGGCCTTCTCATTGTGTCATGTAGCTCCAGGCCTGGCCGGCGAAAAGACAAGGGCCGACTCCGGCGCTCACGAAAGAGAGGCAGGTGGTCGTTCCCTTCAGCTCACTCTTTTGGGCTTTGTAGTCAGCCCTCTTGAAATGACTGGCATATGTTAATGAGGGACTGAGTGCAGTGGATGTGTCGGTGTCTGTCGGGCTGACAGTGCTGACAGGGAGGGATTATCTAAATGGGCTATTTTCATGCTCTTAATCACAAAAGAAACAGTGAAACACCCCTATCCACAGTGTATGGGAGTGTGTGTGTGTGTGTGTGTGTGTGCCTGTGTGTTGACAGTGTCGGCATCCACTTGTCGTCGGCAGCGTTGCCTAGCTGATTCACTCTAATTGGTGTGAGCAATGTCCGTTAAATCACTCCCTAACTCTCGGTGGACATGTGCTATCAGGCAGCTTAATGCTGCAAATTGCCTCTGCCTTGCTGGAGCTGTGTGTATGTGTGTGTGTGACAGGGAGAGAAAGCCTCTCATCGTCAAACCACCTTGTTAAGCGCGTCGGTGTTGCAGGGATGTTGTTAAAGTGTTAAGATGGAGAAGAATCAGCTGGAAGAGTCGCCTCACTTCAAACTCTTAACCTGCCGAGATCTGAATGATGGTTATGAACTCATCCACTTAGCACGCCACGATGCTGCTCCCGAGGACATGACAGCCGAGATCCTGCACAGAATGGCATAATTTCACACTGTGAAACAACAGTACATGTATAATGAGGCCGCCTCCACACTGTGGTGTCTCCTGCCTGCTCTCCCTTTTGTCCACAACAGTTGCTCCTTATCTGAGCCAGTCCACGCGCCAGCGTATGTCTCCACTCTTTTCCAAAAGAGCTCCAGTCTTATGTTTGTTTTCATAGCTAAAACAGCTGTCAAACACGATTAATATTTCAGTGAGAGAGTGTGCTGGAGGGAACCATTTAAGTGCTAGGGGAGCTGGAAACAACAAACCCAATGCTGTTGCTTTCTGCCGTTCTCCCTCTTCGGCTGTCTGCTGTATATATTTGCCGCTCTGCTTTCATGCAGCTGAGCAGTTCTTTCATGACTCCTGAATTGCAGCAGCGCAGGAAGGAAAATCAAAATAAACAGGGTAAAGCTCTCCTGGTTGGTGTCAACAAGCTGCGGGTATATCACTTAGTTTCAAGCTGTGGGAGACTGAATAGTAATTGGACACTCCTTGATATTTCAGTTCAGAAGGAGGCAGACGAGCTCCAAAAAACATAAAAAGAGGACGGTCTGAGCTGAAACCTCAGAGGCAATGGCTCTGTTTGCCCTGCCTTGTGTCCACGGGACGGTGCCCTTTAGCCTCCGTGTGAAGTTCTCGTTTGTTCCCCTCTTAGCTCAGCGTAGAGCAGCCTGAGCCTCAGACTAATGATGCCTCATGGATGTTGGTATGTTGCAACCAGGCGCTGAACAAAGGTTTCTCATGCTTGCACTCCCCGAGCGATCTGTCGACAGGCTCCCCTGACATCGTCGACACAAGATCTTGACATAGATAAAAGCCGGATCTTTCACGTAAACACAGAAACACACTCGGCTCCTTGTCTAAATTTGCTCTGTGGTGTCAGGCTTGCTGCCTCCATCGACATGCACTGAGCAAACAAACAGACTTTCCACCCTGATCACAGCTGCTGAAGCAAAACAGGACTTCACCTTGCCATGTTTCATCCTCCATACTTCCTCTGCCCTGCTCTTTCCATTTTATGCACTGCCTCTCACTCAGCCCCTCCCGCCACACTCACTTGTGGCCTTGTGTCTCTATCTCCACCCGGCTTAGATTCACTTTCTTCCCAGATCGTTTTAAACATGGCGCCAGCCGAGTTGTTTGCCGTCCCGCCTGCATTTATTGCCCCTCTCGTTAAACCCCCCTGCACATCACAAGAGTTGGCCTTCCACCATATCCCTCACCGCTGCCACCCCCGGGATGTGTTACATGAAAGGAGATACCCCCACATGTGTCGCCACGCCAATCCTGTCAGCATGTCTCAGATCGCCTGGCCACCACGATTCAATCCCTGTTGTCCTGCACGGGGAGGTGTAGATTACATCTGCGTGTTACAGCGCTGTGCCTCCCAGCTGACACGCAGCATCAGCAGAGAGAAAAAAAAAATGGGGCTGAAGGGGAGAAAAGAGGAAGGTAGAGGAGGAAGAGGGGGAAATCACTCTCAGCAAAACACGTCTTGATAAAGGTGGCAGTCTGAACTTCCTGTTCACACTTTCTCTCGAGCTTCTTGGAAAGACTCTGCTGCTTCTCCTCAAAGGACCAGACTTGAGATGAATGAAATGTTCCAGGGGAGCATGTTAACCAAGAGTAAAGAACAGAAGAAGACTAAAGTGTCATTAGTCTCTGCAGATTGCGGGGGCCTCGGCTCTGCTATCGACATCCACCGTAACATGACTGGCAGCTCACTGGATTTCCTTGGCATCAGAGCAACAGAATCTGCGTTGTATGTTAATGCTGTGTCAAACTGTGGAAACAGCGTCAGATCAGATAGAGTGATCATTTGGAATGAAAAAAAAAAAATCTATGTGCTGGCTGAGAGCCGAGTAACTCTACACTCCACAGAGACAAAGGCAGCTGTCAGCAAGCACCTGACTGCTGATAAAGTTGCTGGAGCCATTTACCTGTACACAAGGAGGCTGTTGACCTCTGAACCCCAGCCCAGTGTCTGCTTCAACCGACCTTTAGCTGGTGCAAACAGCATGGGAAGATTCTGGAGTGCCTGTGTGTGCTGAAGGAGGACTTTGATCACTGTGAGGTTGTGCAGCTTGTTTCTTGGTAGGTTTGATACTCTCGTCATACAAAAGGTTTAAATGAGAAACCAATTTCATATTGTTAACAGCAGCTCATATACCTCAAACGCAGTCAGATTCAGACTGACAAATAATACTTAACCCCCCCTATCCCAATATGTGTTGTCAGCAAGAGAAAATTTTACCATTTTTGAAACTCTTCCAAAACAACTAAACATCAATAGTCATGCAGGGATTTTGTCCATGTGATCTCAGGTTAGAAAGTGGCTGCTTGGATGGACAGTCTTTTGTTGTGCCTTGAAAGACTCAATTTTGTGAGAGATTATTTTCTCCAAATTCAAGTGGGGAACAGATATAAACAGATATAAACATGTTTGCCTTTGAACTAACAACGCACAAAGGAGTTTGACTGAAGCATACGGGATCCTTAAAGTGATAGTTGTGGTTATTTGACTTGGCTTGTTTGAGGCACTTATCTATAATCCGTGTCTTACCTGCAGTGGATTTGTCTTGTCGCTCTCTCAGTTTGGAAAAGTCGACAGAGCTGAGACGTGTTTTAACCACTTTATGCTACAAACTGCATGACACAAATCAGCTGTTTATGTCAGAAATGGCTGCGTACCTCAGCCATCTATCCATTGCCTTTATGCCCATCATCGGGAGGCCGGAGCCTGGACAGGTTGTTAGTCCATCGCAGGGCCGACATATAGACTCACAACACAGCTGTTTAGAGTCCTTGTGGTTCAGTTCAGTGGTTGTAAAATGGAGTCCCAAAGCAAAGGTCCGGTTGACACTGAGAAAAAAGCTGTAAAATATTACGCAAACAGTTCAACTGATAGTGCCTTCTCCCGTGGACACTTTTTCAGTGGCTAAAACATGTTTTTGCTATTGACTCCATCCACAGCAGCACATGTGCTCCTGGCTGCTTCTGCAATCTTAGATGGAGCAGATCCACATCTACAGCAGGTAACACATTGACTCCAGGTAAGAGAATCTCACACAATCCCATGTCAAATCACTTTCAGTCCACACAGACTTTCTGTGCCTCGCAGGTCAGCCTCACGTGTCACTTAGAAAATGCTCCACATGGTTAAGTCTTGCTTCTCTTGAAAGGTTTTGTCACTGGAATGATGCACATTATTAAAGGCATCTGTTTCCTCCAGTTTTTTTTTTTTCAACATAGCAAAACAAAACATCATCAGGACCTCAACAGCTGCAGGGAAGACTGTATATGGCTAACACAAAGACAAAATGAAAAAATAGACATCAGCTGTCGGTGAACGATAAAGAACAGAGGATCAATCAACCAAACCCCACTCTTAAACTGAGACAAAGGTTGCGTTTTCCCCCACATATACGTCCACTTGTTATGAAGAGAACAAAAGTTCTCACTTGGCTCTACTGAAAACAACTAAGACTCAAACTACACTTGCAGAATAAAAACTATCAGATGAAAGCTCCAACAGCAAGAAAGTATCTCGTTGCATGTTCTGTTCCCAAAGGGCAGGAATGAGCCTCCATCCTCAAATAAATCTCAGGATTTCAATTAGAAACATTTGTATTCATTTCATCCCACATTTTCTCACTCAAATAACATTAACAATCGCTCTTAGATCAAAAGAGATGTGTATTTTTGATAATACATCTGTTTGCAGCCTGGTCCGTTCCATTGTCTGATCTCAGGAGGGTGACAGGAGGGCAGGATTGCCAGCCGGGCTAAAAGTGTACATTTCTCTTTAATACAGCCCAGTCCTAATGTGCACTAATCTCTCCAACACGAAAATCAATGAGGCGCTCGCCCACACACACAACATTTCATCTCTGCGGCTGAGTCAGGGGAGTCCAGCCTTCACACATCTGTGGGATGTTAACATCACTCGTGGATTTACAAGTGTGTCGACAAACCACACACACACTCACTCACACACCTCCCCTCGGCCCAGGGGTAACACCAGGACACACCTGTTCTGGATCTTACCATGAGGCAACAGGACCGCTATACTTCGCAGAAACATGAGATAATATGTCACATTCCCTCACAGGATCAAGTGGAAGCACACATGCCTGTTAGACATAATGAATCACTTATATTTGAAGCTTTAGGGTGGTGGAATAATCATTTCTGCTGATGACAAGATGTGGGGAAAAAAAACCATAATGAAGTGCCCACAATGAATATCCAAATATAATCACCACACAATAAAATGTTATGTGGATGACATCATACAAGTAAACCAATATAACCAAACCTATATATCTGTTGGTGAAAGAATACATACACTAAATGTACAGGAGAGCCCATTATTGCCATTAATATTTGGTTGTGGAACTTTTGGTAACAATAACAGGCCCAGACTGATATGGTCAATCTAAAATACTAATCACGAGTTGATCCAGGTCACATGAACACTGAAAATGAAGGACATGTGTGTCACGAATAGTGTGACAGTTATGGTGGCCTGCATGCATTTTGTGTTTGGATTATTTCACAGTTTGTTTGGGGTTTTTTATTTCTTCAACAATTGTAGACATTTTATCAAAATATTGTAACTATACAAAAAGTATTTGGTTGCCGGATATTTTGCAACAATGACATCCTATAAACTGAAGCTGCCCGACCAGTCACACTGATGTGGTTACAACTTCCTTTTTGACTGTGCAACCTCTAGCAAACACATACAGTATGCCAGACACGACAAAATAGCACGCTGGAGAGAGACAGAAAAAAAAAAAAAAAAACAAAGTCGTTGAAAATGTGTCACCTTGGAGTGGCACTCCAATGTCATTCAGTTGACACTTAGTTTCAATAAAATTGTTTCTTAGCATATTTGTGACGTCATCATGTTTTGAAACACTTAAAAAAATGGAAGGAGAACTGACCCGAAAATACACAAATATATGATCAAGTGCTAATGTATGTGTAAAAAGAGAAAGCAAGTACAGAACACAGACTTGCGGCTGCATATAGATCTCAGATAAGGTAATCAGTCCCTCAGTGGGAAAATTTGCGAACAACAGCAGCATCACACATATAGGAGAGAGAATAGAAGCAAACAAGTATAACAAGATAAAGTAGAAAAAAGAAGTTGACAGAAAGAATATATAAATAAATATACTAAAAAGAAATTTTACCAACAGATAGTTACAAGAAATTGGCAGTAGAATTGCACATTTTTTGAAGGTGGCTACTCAGTTTTTGCAAAATTCACAGAGTTGCTGCCTGAAATCAAATATTTTCTTTTGCTTGTAAAAACAAAAATATGCACAGCTAGAGGACTACCGATGTATTTCGGGTTACATGTTTCTGACAGATCTCACAGCTGCAGGCTCAGGATAAATACGTAATCAACACGATCAGTTCGGTGAACGCATTCAAAAGCAGCTGACTGAGCTGACTGCAACGCTGTGACATGCACTTCAACGTCAAGGAAAAGACTGCGCAGCTTGTCAGTACACGTTATGAAAAGGAAGTGTAGAGCATCTTGTCAGAATTTGAGGAGCGCTTTACTGACTTCTTGCCAGCTATTTGTGTTTTCTTTTTGGCACACATCTAGATGTGGAGAGCTGTGCCTCGATTCTCACACTGAAAAATGACTTTGAGATGAAATCCAGGGAAATATTCTGAAGGTTTTGAAATCTACTGCTGGAACAAGTATCCCTGTCTCAGAAAATGTGCTTCTTGATGTGATCTTGACCTTTTGAATCAACCTATTTGTGCAAATCTGGTTTTCTCTCCTGGACATCATCAATTTCGAGCACAGCTCTACAATGACAGATGACCACCATTGAAAACTGCTCCCCTCCTGATAAAGGTAATTCCACTTTTACAATCTAGATTATATCAATTAAATACAGAGATAGACTATCAGTAATGGCTAAAATGTCTGTGTTGGTGGATCTCAGCAGATGTTAAAATTTGTTGTTGGCTCAAAAAAAGTTGGACAAGCTTGCTGTAAATGTTTTCTTGTAGCCATCTTGTAGCTTTCTGGAGGTTTTTGCAGTGGCAGATCCCAATTCTCTACATGTTTTCAAATGGATTTAGTTCACGAGTCATTCCTTTACAGTTTAAAAGAGTTTACTTTTTCATTTTCAAAAATTCTTTTGCTTGGCTGATGTTGAGTTTTCAGTTCTAGTCCTGCTGCTTTGGCTCAGCATTGGTTTTCTGTCGCTGCATAACATATTTCAGTTTTAAATATCTTGGTAAATCTCTTCTTCCTCCTTTCGGCTTTATTACATTGACTATATTATTCCAGAAATCTATGAATGTTTCTGGATACATTATTCTTGCCTTTCATTCGGTTGGAGCCCTAACCATGACCCTTATTGGTTTAGGCTGCAGCATATTCCTGAAGGCTCCAGGTCATCCTGAAGTTCTTTAGATGTCTTGTGGTCTCATCGACTTTCTTCTTAATGGCCCATCCTGGAAGTGATTTAACAGTTTTATGACTTCGTGATAAAATGATGAACTACAAAATAAACCAGGATTTCAAGAGCTGTTTTTATTGCCTGCAGCCTTTGGACCTCTGATGCTCTCAGACAGCACTTGTTTTTATTGTAAAAAAAAAAAAAAAAAAGCAAGAAAGAAAGAAAGAAAAATAAATTAGAAACATTTATACACCTTTAATGCAGCTAAACAATCATTCATGGATTAATTCAGCTCACTGAAAAGGGTGTAGCATTAAAATACTCACAAAAATTACACAAAAATGCATTTATTTCTGAATTATGTTTTTCAGTTGCAGGGTGCCAATAACTTTCAGCTGGACTTAAGGATAATTAATGCCTGTATATGACATATTGCTCCTCTTTTCTATTAGTGGGTAATATTTCAATTATATTCCAACATACACTTAAAGTACATTTTAGTTATTTATTGCCAATAGTTAGATGAGTTGGCTGATATAGCTGTAATATTTGTATGTTATGTTCAAAGCTAGAGCTAGCAGGCAGATAGCTTGGCATGGCATAAGTAAAAAAATGTTTCTTCATGTAGCTCACAATGTGTTATTTTTATTTTCCGTTTTTTGTGTAGATCAAACAAGCACGATATAGCATGCAAAGCTGGTAACTTTCAAGTACATCTCAGCTGCCACACTTTACCATGTTTCAGTCTTTAAGCTAGACTCCCAGCCAGCTCTCAGCCGTAAAGAGATATCCCAGAGTATCAAACTATTTCTCTTAGAGAAATTAGATTTTTCCTTATTAAGCTATCATTTTTGTGAGGAGAAAATGCTAAAAAAATTTGAGTCAGTTCATCTATTCAGTGGAAAATACTTAAGAGTCCATGTGGTGTTTGCTTCACAAGGCACCATAAGCAAACATAGCAATCACATAGAACATAGAAATCGTTTTCAAAAGCACACTTTTTTTTCCATGGGAAATAACCTAATGCATTACAGAAATTTTCTCCCCTTGTGTAATAGGTGGAGGCGCAATATCAATCTGCGCCATTTGAGACCTTTCAGTGTCACATTGTGTACATGTCAAGGAGCTCGACAAGTACTCAGCATTCAGCTCTGACAGAGACATCCTTTCTCTCACAGGAAGTCGAAGAGGCTGCGGTGAATAAATCCAAGAGTGGGTCATTGTCAGTATTCATCTCAGAGGGAGGGAGAAAGAGAGAGAGGGAGAGATTAAAAAAACATGTAGCCCAGAGTATGGTGCAGATTCTGGACTCCAGTTCTCCAGAGCATCTTGTCAACCTCCAAACAGAGAGATGATGTCCATTTAGAATCTGTTTGCGAAAGTATGTTGTGTTGTTGTCAACTTAAAACTGTTTTGTCTGTTTGGCACTAGACCCAGTGTTTCATGGTGTTTTGTGGCCTGAAATCATATTAATTGGGACTTAATTTTCACAACTCCATGTGTATTCACATTGTCACATTCAAGTTCACTGCAGACTCAGAGCAAATACTAACTGCTTGAGTCCGAATCACATGGCAGCCAAATAGTTGGTTCTTAGTAGAAATCTGTTTCTACCTCTCGACATCTTTTTGCTATTGCCATGGCATTAAAAGCTATTTACTTGAAAATCAGCCATTGTAACCTGCCAATACAAGAGGTACTAAATAAATACTTCCAATGTCAATGTATATATGTGTGTATATATTTTCCTTTTGTCTTGTCCGAGCGTGTCCAAGATTGAAACACTGGAGTCAAATTCCTAGTATGCTTACACATACCTTGCAATAAAATCTGATTCGGATTCTGATTCTGAATACGCTGCTTCTTCCGAGCTACAGGGACCTGCTAACAGGAAATGACAGGGTCCAAATGAGATTCGGCTAGCTGGTTAGCATGCTATCTTCAGTACAAGTAGGGAGTAACAGAAATGGAAGCGAAACATCGGAGTTGGCCTCCACCTCTCGAGACAACTGTTGGTGTGTAGAGGATTGACGTTTGATGCTAAACTCATGTTTCCTTTAGAATGGAAAAAAAACTAACTGCTAATGCTAATGTTAGCTCTGTAGAGATAGCACAACTCAAAAGTAGCACCTTTAAAGTAGAATAAGATTTGATCTGATCACAATGTTGGAGGCCCATTGTCTTATAATGTGCAGAGATGTCTTGTGGTTTGCAGAAATAATTTATGAGCTGAAATGCTTTTGGTGAAAGTGAAAAAAGAAAAAAATGCAGCCAAACAGTTTCTCTGAAAGTGAAACATGACTAAAGGAAATGACTGGGAAATGGATCTATGATTACGTTCCTCTGTTTTGAGGGATTTAAATGAAAAACTCAATTTAAATTTTGGAGGCACTACATTCCCAAGTCTACTCTGTACTTGGAAAACAAACATGTTCCAAAATGATCTGTCATGTTTTTCTTGTTATGAGGTGTTATGACATCCTCTAATTAGGGAGTTTTCCTCCCTTGCGATAGTTTTCGCTCTGTCATCTGCAGGATGTCATACTTCATGAGCTTAACACAAGCTTTGTCACACTGAGACACAGTTGCTGTTGTGTTTCTCCCACTTCTGCTGTATTTCCATAATTATGCATGAGCCCAAACATGCAGCGCTAACTCATAAGGCAGAAAAAGTAGAAGCACTGTGTAGTATTTTATATGTTGCAGTTAAATGGATGAGTGCAGCCCAGATAACCTGCCCTGGGCCTGTTTCTACTGCGCAAACACTCGCTCCACTGGACAAGGACAAGCCACAACCTTCCCTGACATGACAAAGCAGTGGGCTGTGTAAAACTCTGATCTGACACAGCTGCTTGATTCTTAATGGTGTGTTTCTCCTCACATGACAGCCCTTCTCACAATGTTATGACCGCAAATTGTCCATGCTATGTGGGACCATTAGAGAGATGCACACGTAAGATTTATCTGGGAATGCTTCTTTCACCCACCTGGTGATAATTCTACATGTGGGTGATATGTGGATAAATGCATGGTGGTTTATTGGTGGGTTTCCCAAGCATTAAATCAGCATGGGCAGCCGCTTTGGCCTTGGCACCGTCTTCTATGAATAGCTATATATAAGCATTCTACCTCTGTTCACATGGATTGCCTCAGAGGTTTGTACAGACATTCTTGGTTTCCAGAGGATAGGTGACTTTGGTGATCATCTGACTTTTTTTTTTTTTTTTTTTTTAGCACTTCAATGATGTTGATATTTGAGTTTTAATTAAAATGTCTAGACAGCAATTGAGTGGGCTGTCATACAATCTAATTCAAACATATATAGCATATATTGTCACCATCAGGTAAAAAAATGTTTTAATTTATGCCTAATACCTGCAGAGTTAATTCCGATAGGTCTCTGCTGGGCCAAAGCGTAGCCTCAAAGATGTTATTGGGGCATTTGTCAACAGCTGATGTAGGGATGCACACTTTGGATAACAGATACATGTGTCTAGCCTGAGTAAGGTGCAAGCCTGTATGGATAGATGAACTGACAAATGCAGCCAGAATCATTCTTGTGTGTTCAAGCTTGTCATTCTTTCTCAGTTTTTTGAGACTGCTGTTCCCTCAGGTTCTCTGGAGTTGTGGTCAAAGTTACTATCTAACCTGCAGCTTATTTGTTAACTGGAACGTGACTTTTTGCAGTACATTTCTGAGAGAAATGATCTGAGAAATGTTTATAATTCATTTATATAATTCACAGCCACGTATAGCTTGTTACTCGCTAGATTAACAAATCATGCGTCTGAATGTGCTTTTTAGAATATGTTAGTTGGTTTGCGTTAATTTAGCCTGGGTTAGTTGACCTATTGTGTAGAACTGGATCTTGTTTGAAGGGTGGGGAAAATTTCACTCGACTTTTAGGCTTGGAACAAAAGATACAATGAGATGCAAGATTATGTTAAAATATAAACTTGGAGCTAATATTAATGGAGCACAGCAACTGAGTGTCCTGGATTCTCCTATTCCTTAAGGACACATAAGAACAAGCAGCCTCAGAGGGGGATTACAGCACCACAAATCCACTGTACACTCTGGGCTGTTATTGGTTTATTTGCTGCTTGGTTCGTTAATGATGTTGATTTTATTTACATGCTTGTTTAACTCATGTGTAAAGTGTTATCAGCAGCCTCTTAATTAAATCAGACACGTGGAGCCCACGTGGTGCAGTCTCCCTATGGCAGACAGGAAAGGGCAAACTGTCACCATGGGCAAGGAAATCAGGTGTATTAACAAGTCAATGAGAAATTCATGTGTGTATAATTTCACAGTGAGCACATCTGACCTTTGTTAATGATGCCACTCAGACCTGCAGGTGATGTTTCTCAAATGAACTCCCGGTGCTGTGCTAAAGCTTCCCGACTGGTAAGAAAGGAAGGAAGAACACACACTTCATCAAAGGGAAAAAAGTGAAACTGAGAGAGGAAACCACCTAAATCACTTTGCATCAAAACTCAGCAGGTGCTTGCTTTTTTTTTTTTTTTTTTTAAATCACTTTCTTGTTGCCCTGTCAGAACGGCAGCAATGTCTTCCAACAAAGCGCTGTGTGGGTTGCTGGTATGAAAACATGTTTCCTTTTGTGAGAGCTCATCTGGTTATACTTATTTTCCCCCCTGCAACCGGCTGATATAGGGAGTTGGGGGGGGGGGATAGTGCAGAGAGAGAGACAGCGAGGACCAGGGGGTGGTTAGAAAAGTCCTTGAAAAGCAATTTATCCTCTTCCCTATGCTGCCACCTTCTACCTACTTGCTCTTCCGGCTATTTTCAACCGTCTCCTCTTCTCATCTTCTGGAGCTCTCCTACTCCATCTTAATTTTCTGGTGTGCTTTCATCACGTGCTGACTCACCCTCTCCCCCTGTACCTCCCCCATTACTCTCTTTCTATGAGCAGCATCACACACTTATTACATTTAGTATCGTAAGAATCAAATGTGAAGGCCAGCCGTGCTCTTGCTGCTTAAATCTTCTCATAATGGAGCCCAAGGGTATCTGAAATTGAGTGTGAAGACTGCATCAAGGTCATTTACTCCACCCCACAGGATATTGATGGATGTCTTGTCTGATTGCTCAATTTGGATGCCCTACTTGAGAAGGGGAGAACATCCCATTGCTTTTTCTGAGCAAAGGAGTGTTGCTTTAGCACGTATGGCCAGAAAGTCACTCCAAGCAGGAGAGAAAAGAGGGTGGTGGGCGGGAAGGAGGGGTAACAGGGAGGCGGAGATACTGTATAATAGTCCGTGGAGCCTGCTGGGGGGGCTCTGTGTCCAGATTCTTGAATAAACATTTGAGGGGATTAAAATAAAACATATTGATTGTTGGATGGATGGATGGCGTACCATCTGTCAATATGCTAATCTGCCAAATTGACTGTGCCTCTCGGAGCATTGTGTGGCTCCAAACAGCTGGATTCAGTCATAGAAAACCATAAACACCAGCCGTAGTCATCTGAACCCTTTCCCAAGTGCCTGTGATTTATAATCCCTTGGATTGTGTGTGTGTGTGTGTGTGTGTGTGTATTTGTGCACTCGTGGGAATTGCTATAGAAGACTGTGGACAGACATGCAGGGCTCAGCCTGTGCAGTTGTACTGAAAGGGTAAAAAAGGCTCTTACACTCAGAGAGGCATGATCCAAGAGTGAGCTAAACTGCTCTGTTTCTTTGCCATTTCTCTTTGTCAATCCACCTAAAGGCAGCGTTGCAAAGAGGAAACTGGTGAACCCTGACGACCCTTTTATCTAATCTTATTTGTTACATCGCTTTTGGCATGACTGTTATAATGATCCGATTCATGATGTGATTTGATGTGCTGTAAAAAACTTTGTAATAAAGTATAACATCATAATGAAGAAGGTTGTCTGAGGCCAATGGAATTGAATTTGTGTTGTAGTTCTGTGTAAGCAAAGTGACACAGCGCTTTAAGGAATCGATTTCATTTCTGCAATCACATCTACAGTTTGCTCCTTCAATGGCACAGCATAGACTTAACTACTTCCTTACTTGCATGTAAACACGAATGATCTACTCCAGCTCTCTCTTAGCTAAAATGTGCTCCTCAGGCAGTGGACAATTTCCATTTTCTTTATACTCACTTACATTTTTATGGGAAAAACTTTGCTGTGATTTTTCTGATGAAGACAAACAAAATTATTTTATTACATATAATGTATTAAATGCAGAAGTTGAAAACATTTCCCCTTTGAGCAACTACAGTTTTATATCTATATCTATGTCTATATCAATATCTAACTATATATACACACATGAAGAAACACATAGAAATGTTCTGTGGTTAGCTCAGAATTGATACACATGCATAACGGTAGATCATTCAGCTTCAAGAAGTTACAGCACGCAGTAATCCTGTATGGTTATGCAGCTGGAGTCACATACAAATCCCTGAGACTGAGGTGTTGCGCTGTCAGATGTGTAATCATCAGGCAGGTAATTGACAAGTGAGGCATGATTGTCTTAGTCTTCATTCAGTGTTATGTTAACAAAGCGTGAGATTGGGCCGTGTCTCTACGCTGCACATTCTCAGCTTGCAGGCCTTTTGTTCTGCAGCCCTTTGTGGAGCTTGCCCCGGATTCATTGAAACTCTCCACTGCTGAGTGAGCTGAAGGAGCTGCTTTTTTTGTCGCACACCCTTATTCTCTCCCCGACGCAAACACGCACACACATGCATGCACGTACACACAACAGGCATGCACAAAGGCTGAAGCTCTGCCAGCATTTCGTGGGATAATCTACCTTCCTGAAGGTTTGCTAAAGCACCCTTCCCTTCCTCCCTTCCCACCACATAACCCCACTTCTTCTCCTCCTCCTCCTTCTTATCGGCCCCAGTGTTATAAGCATGTGGTTTCCTGCCAATTTCTGGGAGCCATGAGCAGCCTCTCCAAACAGGAACACGCATGAAGACATTCCACTGCTGAAGGAAACAGTGTCCTCAACTGCCCTCCCCTCTTTCTAAATCCCCCATAGACGCGTCCACACATCCCACACAGCTCCACTGGGACTTGACCACTGGACAATCAATGCACACAAACACACACAAACATGACAGACAGAAAAGACCGGGCACAGACTTCAGCCATTCAGCAAAGCCATGCACATGGAAATGAAGATGGCTAGGAGGCTGTGAGTGTATGTGTATTTGTGAGAAATAGTGTGAGAAACAGTGTTGGCATGACAATATATGAGAGCAAATGTGTGCATGGCTATTTATTGTATGAAAGGGTGACTGAGTCAACAAAAAAGATGAATTTCATTTTGTAAAGACATTTATCCACGTCATTTCTCATTGTGTGTCAAGGTTTCGAGGAATCTTGACTGTGAAATGAAAAGCATCTGTTTAGTGTGCTTACCCGCCACACTTACCCATAAGTTGTTTGAGAGGTACTTCTACTCTGTTTCTTTTTTTTTTTTTTTAGATATTGGAAATCTATGAAGGTTTTAGTTGGAAAGCAAACATCACTGTGAAGTGTATGGGGAGAGCAGTTGAAGGGCTGCTCTGTGCCTATTAGAAGAGCAAATTTGTTTAACATTGCAGAAACCCTCTTTGAAAGCAGACTGCAGGTCTGGGCAAAAGCAATTAGATCTAAAAAAAAAAAAAAAGATCCAATGCTCTGTTACTTTTGATAAACGAAATAAGATACTGAGGAAAAAGAACAATAGGCAGACTCACATGGACATCATCTGCATGCGAAAGGTCAAGTAGGTCTAATTGTAGTAACACAGTGGAACCAAGACAGAAGCAACAGCAGCCTGGGTGTCGTCTGAGATGATTCTCAATGACAAAGCCGTCTTTGCTTTGAAGAATAAAAAAAAAACTGTGTAATTAGTAGGCATAGACGAAAGCAACCACAAGAGACCAATTCTGAATAAAAGTCAAACAAAAATTGGGATCCAAGTGAGCTGCTGAAGTACAAAAGCAGGCTTTAAATCATTTAAAATCTTATTTATAAGTTCTGGGTTCTCTCCCCTGGCATGCGAGGCGTATCGATTAGGGAATGTTATTGGAGAATTCTGTGAAAGATGATTAATCATAAGTCACTTTTCTCCTCTGTGTGTATGGATCAGTGCCAGAAAACGAGAGAGGGAGAGAAAGGGAGAGAGAGCGAGGATATGTCCTCAATCTGCTGCCTGCTGCCTTTTTAGCAGCCAATTTTGTCACTTCTTTCTCACTCTCTCCATCTTATCTCTGCTCCTCAGTTTCTGAATGTTTTCGAGGAACAAGTAAACAGAGAGAAATTGCCCAGACGGAGGTACTGTGAAACTGAGTTCTTTCCTCCTTTTCCAGGGTGGTTGTGCTCACCAGGCGTGTACGTGGCACAGCATCTTTTTGTGTGCCCACATAAATGATTCAGTGGCATATTGAAATTACAGTGGGCTACTCTGGCAAAACTGCAGAGGAGTTTTGAGATTTAGGTCAATGCTCAATACAAACTAAAGTACATGAAGCAAGAGGGCTTGTTTTTAAGATATTAAACAGATTTATTATAAGTTTAATTGCCACATATTTGAGTTTTGTGTCTTTTACTGCATGTGCTTTGAAAAGGATCTGTGTGGGAATTTCATTTATTTTTGTTCTCCCAATTAAGACTGTGAGAGAGTCATGACCAGTTTAATCTTTCGTGTTTTCACGGTAGTAGGATTTAATGAGTTTGTCTCAATTTCTGATAACATGTTATATTTTACAAGAGTCTACTTGGGGTCTTTTTGGTTTTGGTGATTGGGAAAGTACCAGTGCAAGATCCTGTAAAGCCTTCAACTGTCAAGATAATTCAGATCAAAAAATTCTAATCAGCATACAGTCACCCCACCCACATACTCACCCGCCAACTAAGCCCTTGGATCATGTTCAACGTTTTCACACTAAATTCTGGCTTTTTTGAGATTTTTTGCCGTGTGTTCATGCTGTTAGTGAGAAAGAAAGACAAATGGGCTTGAATGCAATTATGTCATTCACTTTTTCTGTGTTCAAATGAGCAGCACAATGAAAGGTTAGACCATCTCTATGAAAGCCTTTGGACGAAAAAGATGTATGCGTCTCACTCCTCACCTCTATGATGACTAGCTTTTCACTTTGCCTTTAAGTGAGGCCATTCAGAACAGTAACAAAAACTTTTTCCTTAATCTTTTCTGTGTTGTTCTATATGAATTGTTTTATCTTGAGCATCCTGAACCCGCTAGGTGCTAGAGTTTAGGATTTAGGGATTTAGGGAATATGTTTATGGCAAATATGCTATGGTGTGGTTAGGGTTGAGCAACAAAACACCATTCACACAATGGTCTGTGATAATATGCAAACTCTTCTGCATGACAGTCTTACTCCATACACATCCATTCACCAGCCTGCCCCCTACATCCTGAAGTTACAACTGGGCTCCATTAGAGCTGTTTGTCAGACAGTCAAACAGCTTTGGAAACAAACAAAGAGACTGTGTCTACGCTTTTATATGTCACTTTCCAAAACTGAAAAACTGACATTCACACCCACTTCACAGCACAATTGGACAGCTGTGCAGAGGTGAGAAAGGAGCCAGGGTTTGAACTTCTCGCACCATTTCTCCTTTTCATTCTTTACATGTTTATTTCTGGCACTCTTCATGTGAACAAGTACAACACTATGAAAATGTGTCATGAGTGACTGTCAAATAATATGTCCTGTTATCCCTCCTGCCACTCCACGGCAGTTAGCTTCCCTCTCCAACTTTTAGTGTAGCCAGTTAGAGCAACTATAAACATTTCATTTCAGATACAATTCGACAATACATTAAACCACATTTTTCTGACAGAGTGTAACCTGACTGTTAAGCTGCCAATGGCATTTAACATTTGCACTAGATGTATACTTGTGTGGAATCGTCCAGTATGGACTTAATTCCTTGGATACTGGACTGTGTATATCCTGCCACACTGTGATGATGATGTTTGATGGGCATGTGAGTTGATTTTTTCCAACACTAAGCACTACTTGGTTTTACACATTAATGCCTAGAGGCAGAACAACCTCAATTCCCACTTTCAGACACTGAGCAGCCCTCTGGAGTTATTGGAATTTAAGGCTGCTACGTGCTTCACACAAAACGTTGCTTGAGATGACGGGTGCAGTCAGATGGAGCTTGAGCTGAGTTTTATGTTGCAGGTAAACAACAATCTGACAGTGATTCCCAATTTCTGTGAGTCTGCTGGAATTATATTTTTTCTACCCTTTTGCACAAACATGATTGGCATAACTTTCACCCTCCTTTGCATCACAAAAAAAAATCTTTCAGCATATCTCACCCCTGATTTCTTCTCCACCTTAATGTCATGCTGTTCAAACTCAGCTACTCACCTCTCATAAATAATGAATTAGGGCTAACTGTTTGTCTTATGAACTTGTCTGCAAGTAATGTAAGCTTCTTGCTCAAGGGTGCAGTTGATGAGGGAGGGAAGAATCAGCTCCACAAGTGCACTTCTCCAGCCTTTGGGCCAGCTGTTCTCAGTAAATGCCTCCTTTTATATGTTCTCGCTCCCTGTTATATCAATAAATTAACCAGTCTGCACAGAAATTTAGTTCTTTGTAAAAAAAAAAAAAAAAAAAGAAAGAAAAAAAAAAGACATATGCAGCAGCAAGGAGTCGTTCTACCTATGAATATAAATTAACTCCACACTATAACCTGCAAGTTAAAACAAAAGAGCACAGCTTTCCCAAGAACTCATTACAGAACCAGTGAGGCAGGGCTTAATGTTGTTTTGACTGAATTGTAGTTATCAGTAGGCCACCGTGATGAAGCTCAATTAGAGCAGCATGCTATGAGCTAAGCAGAGGTAATCACTGGGCGGAGGGCAGACTTATGTGGAGGCATGGATATTCACTCCGAACAGAAAAAGCGAGGATTCACAATAGGACTTGGAGCCGTGGAGAGCAGCTAATGAGCCTACATGATTCACGCTTGGTCTCCCCCACAGAGAGCCTTGTCCTGGGCAGAGCAGAGGCACACAAGAGGTGCAGTTTTTGCTCCAACACATTCCATGACACAGCCGTCAGAACCAGAAGGGTAAAGGGGCGAGTAAAAGTTTCTCTTGCAAATGCTGGCTGAATGAAAGTTGTTTTGTTTTTTGTTTTTTTATTTTGTGTGTGGTTATATTTGAGTGTGTGTATGTATCTTATTAGAGTCTTGAGTCAATCAGAACAGTGTGGGCATGTTTATTCCAGGCTCTATCGATGGCTGAATCTTTCTCATTCAATCCGATGTTCAAGAAAGACCCCATAAAACTGCTTTTGGTTTAATGGGCAAAGTTACTTAAAGACAATGGATAATCTTTTGTAGATGAGTCTAATCCTCCTCGCAAGAAAACAGAAAATGACTTTAAACTTCAGGCAGGTTGAATCAAAAACTGCCTGTGTACGGTATATGAAAACCTTTATGGTGTTACAGTGGGACAGATTGGCTAAAAGATATTCCTTCACAGTAAAAGTGCTGTGAATTTAAATCAGTGTGTGTTTTATGTGGAGATTAAATGCTGACAGGGTTTCCTCCAGGTATGGTGCCAAAGCACAGCAACTAACTTGAAACATCCAACAAACTTTCGCTGTACTCGTGCTAGGATAGTAGGATAAATGCAGTGCAATGCATTCTGTCATGATGGTGTCCAAATGTAACTCTTGCCTTTAGAAGTCAGGACACTTCACCCAGTAACATGACAGCATAATTAATAAAAATGTAATTGTGTAGGGCCATAAATAAACTGCAATAATACCCCTGTTGTTTTTCCACAGAGCCAAATTAAAAAAAGATTTTTGTTTGGCTTTTCTGTCATAAATAACCCCGCTACAGGCACCTTACTAGCTTTATGTGTGTGAGTGGGTTGAAACGAGGTCTATCAAAAAATCCCTGGTCGTTATTAAAACACTCACTAAATATCAATCCAGACTTTTAAACCGAGGCGCGTCGTGATTGGCCGCGCGCCGGTCACGTGGTGCGGTGCAGTCAGTCTCTGTGCCGTGCCTCGAGCCAGCGCTGAGTGGAGCCTGTCTGCCAACAGCTTCAGCAGCGGCTCTATCTGGATCCTACTACACTCACTGATAATTAAAGGAGGCCCCTTTTTCTTCCTATTTCCGAAGACTACGCTTCACCATGGGCGACAAAAAGAGCCCTACCAGGTAATGCGGCCGCCCGCTTTCGATTTATACTTGTTTTGTGCGTTTTGGGCTCGATATTCGGACGCGTTTCTCTCCCACAGAGATCGTTTCTCCCTTTTTCAGTTGGTATGCCACAGCTAGCAAGAATAGTGCAGTCACTATGGCGGCTTCTCGCTCCCTACAACCCAGTCACTTAACAGACAAAGGGAAATTTTTCAGAGGAGACGCCTGGCATTCCCTGAAACGCTCTTCCGTCTCGATGAAGCCTTTTGCAGGGTCAATGTCGAAATTGACATTGTTTGATATTGGTTTCGTTAGCCGTCATGCTAAGCTTCGATGCCGAAAATTTTAGCAATGCTTGCCTGCCTGCCTGCCTGCCTGCTAGCCTAGCTGGCGATACAATCGGACGGTGTGGATAGTCGTCCGCTTCGCCACTGAGGGGGTTTATTGTCCAAGGAGCTCTACTTGCCGGGACTCGAACCCAAAATTAATGACAACACCACCGTGCTTTGTGCTGCCATGGGTGCCTTGTATATTACACAACAGGTCATCTTTGCCACAATCCCCTCTCTTGTTAATTCCCAAAATTTGTTGGTGGTATTTGGTAAACTAACTTGACCTTAACATGTGTGTCATTTCTAAGGCCAAAAAGACAAGCCAAACAGACCGCTGACGACGGCTACTGGGACTGTAGTGTCTGCACCTTCAGGAACACCGCCGAGGCTTTCAAATGCAGCATCTGCGATGTGAGGAAGGGCACATCCACAAGGTAACGTAGCGCGCTCTCTCTCTCTCTCCCCCTCTCTCCCTCTCTCTTGTCTGAACGTCTCGTTTTTCCTCAGCTTGGCTGACTGGCTACAGCAGCATTGCATCACAATTTATGAGAATGACAACTTTGATCGACAGCCTATTTGTCTGGGAGCAAACGAGGACTTGTTGATGGACAGTCTTGCGTACACCTTAAACCATTGTCTGGATTATCCGTCGTTCCTAATATTATGCGACTAACATCGCATTGCTTTTATGCATTCGTCTAGGTAGGCTGGCTGCTTGACTAGCCAGAGGGGGGGTGGGGTGGGGAAGAGAGAACATACTTCATGATGGCTGTACAGCTACAGTGCATCAACAGAGCAAGGGCTGCTGTTTTTCCATGGAGTGAAACAAGGTGAATGCATGTATGTACATCTCACCAACCTGTAGAATTGAGGAGATTCTTCTATTGCTCTGACTAGTCAGATTTATTGTGCATGAAGCTGATATACAGTGAGGTCAGGTTGTATTTCTCAGGTTAAAAAAAGTGGTTTGAAGATGGAGTAGACACACTGACTCCAGAGATGTGCTTTTGATATTACTTCATACAGCAGATGTTTTCCCCCCTTTGTGTTATCTAGATAAAGTCACTTCATATCCAGCCTGGTGGGACAGAGTTTTTGGAGATTTGCTGTTTTTTTCCCCCCAAAAAAGAAGAAAAAGCCAAATGTCAGTTCACACATTTGGCTATGATTAATTATCGAAACTTAACTTGACATAAAGAACAATCCTTTTTTTTCCTCACATCTCTATACAAGGGAATTCACTATTGTTTGATCTTCAGAAATATCATATCAGCATTTATAGTAATAGGCTTGTATGTCCCCAACATTTCTGCTCAACCCAAAATAAATTCATTGATGTCATCTGTAAACAGCATCTTTATGGGAAACTTAGATGAAATCAGTGAATTAGATGAATGTCTTGACAGGATTCCCTTTTTTGTTTTTTGTGTACTGACGCCTGTTTGGGGAATGTTTTTGATGATAAGTTGCATGTCCCACAGTGTCAGTTTGCTTGCTCATGTCATCAGTTGCATGATGAGATGGAGTGATAGATGAGTCATTTGTGGATTTGTTGACAAGTCCCCCAGCACTCTGACATTTCCAGCTGTGGTTTTACAATGAAGTGGCCTGACTGACACCCCTGGTACACCACAAATGGGGAGAACACGTTTGACACTGGTTGACTGAGAATCCTGAATATTGGGCTTAAGCTTAATTTTCTGGCTCCCCTCCCCCAACGAGCTTTTCCCAGCAGCGTGTAGCTTAAGACCACAGCTGATGATGCAGGCCATGCACGCTGTGTGAAAGCAGGAAGCAGAGACAAGCATGTTGTAGCAGTCCTGCCACTGCTCTTTGGCAACAGCCCAGTTGCCTCTATTTGGTAAATGGGAGCAAATGACATCACTGGAGTGTTTGTCCCACATTGCTGTTTGATCTGAATAGTTAACCTTTGATTAGTGCAATTGTATAGTTGTGGTGCTGTCTCTTATTCTAATGAGTACTAATTAGCTGTCTTTTCTTCACTGTGTGATGTGTTCCCCGCAAAGCATGGGACAAAGCAACATGCTCTCAGCTAAGCGATTCATACTTAAGGCTATGTGTGGATGTCTTGCCTTGCTGTTTTTATCTGAGGGTTTGCTTTGAATATGCTTTTATAGAACATGTGTGTTCACTAATTAGACTTTCTCCTGGCTGGTTGAAGTCAAAACGCTTGTTTTTCCCTAAGTCCTAAGTAATGACTTTGTGTTTTCTATACTTAATATCCGTTTAGGTATTGATTTGTGATTATGTTTAAGAATTTTTGGAAATTGCTTGTTTTGCAGGGTGCAAATGTGTGGAATCTCATACACTTCTCCCACAATGCCAAATGTATTGTTTTTTTCCCCTTGTGTCCTGGGACAAAGGTCAGCCAGTACTGGCTGTAGCAGACTGTAATACAGAGACAGTGGATGCAAATTACGTTTTATGTCCAGTCAGACACATCTCAAATGTGTTCTTGGGAAGCTCTTGGTATGACAGGTTGCAGTCAGCAGATGCCAATGATGTGATACAATTTGTAGTTGCACTCTGAGTCATTCCTGTCTCAATTTAAATCTAAGATCAAATTAATATTTCCATCCCTTTATTCTTGATATGTTCATCATTAACAGTCTGCACTGGGTGGTTGAGACACCAGCTGTTTCCACAGGTGTTCATGGAGAATGCACATTTAACATGATCTGTGCTGATTGACAGATAGTGGCTTACACCCGGCAGGGCTTGAATCACACTTTGTCCACCTGCCAGTGGTAGGTAAGCTAAGTAACTGTAGGTCATGCTGCTGTGATTTGTGCTAATGGAGGCAAGAATGTGTGTGTTAACGAAAGCTGTGGCATCAGCATGCTGGGAAAGGCCCCCTTCTCCTTGTCCAAGTGCAGCCTAATGAACCTGTTGACCCAGTCCAGCTCAGTAATGTAACATGATACCCAAGTAGGCTAAATCTAGCCTCTGCCATTCTGACTCTTAAACAAGAAAGCACTCTGCTTTTTGCACCTGACCCTACTGCTAATCTACAAGTGTAAGGAGCCCAAACTGCATTCTGCTCCTGCTTCTTTGGTAATTGGAGGAGGACTTGCTTTAGCATTCCCTGTGTGAAGCATGCTATCATATTTAATTGTTTCTGGCACCTGAACCTTATCGCTATGTGAACGTGATACTGTGTCGCTGTACATCAGTTTTGCTTTGTGGTGGTGTTTGGTATGCACCTCTGGCAGCCTCGGGGCCCAGGCAGAAACCATTAGGAGCCTCTAAAGTTGATTGATGGTTGGGATCACAGGAAGTCTTGAGGTACCTCAGTCTTTGACTGCTGTGCTGTTATCTGTGCAGCGCTGCTTTCTTGTCAACCATTTTCAACTAAGTTCCACTCTGTATAAAGCAGAACAAATGGGTGTTTCTCTCTTGTTAGCAAAATGCATCACCCTAACTTGATTAAATAAAATTATATGGTCTGCAATGGTTGGATTATTTATATAAATGTCAGATATAAAACCAGTAGAAAATGGTCAAAGCACCGTGATGCCTTTTGGTACATAGTTGTCGACAGAATGATTGTACAAGAAACTACAAGAAGTTTTAATATATATTTTTATAGGTGATCTCAATGGGTGGAGTTGAGTTGACTCAGTAAAACAAACCTAACCTGTTAAGGAAATCCTGATTGGCAATGTGAAATATGTGGTAAAGGCCTCATTCTTATGACGTTTGATGAGTTTCAGCTCAATCAATGGAAACGCATGAGATTTTTGCCACATTCTTTGTCTTTTATCATGTGCCTATGTCATCGGACTATCTCTGTAGGTACAGAGGTTGTGCTTTGACATACAAAAAAAATGTCACAGCCACAACAGTCAGTTTTGTTTCAGTCCCCTGTAGCATATGTGATACTGTGTCTCTTTGATCACTGCAATGAAGGCAACCCAATCAACCATAGGCAGTTACTGTAATTTATCCATACCGCATCACATATTTACAGATGCAAATGTGTTTAAGTAAATGTGCTTTTAGTCTGTGGCTTTATTGTAAGACCATATGGGAAATCCATAAATCCACAGATTATCGATGCCACAAGCAGGACTGATCAACAAATGATACTCGCTGTTAAAGCTACAGGTTAGTAGTTTGACCAAAAAGTAAAAGTGCATCTCTTCCTCTCCCTTCCTCTTTCTGTCTGTGTGTGTGTGTGTGTGTGTGTGTGTGAGAGAGAGAGAGACAGTGTTGCAGCTGCGCAATTATTGGAAAATGATTGCAATGTGTTTTCGTGTGTGTGTGCGCGCCTTTCTGTCTTTTACAATGATGGAATAGAGTCATTATAATCCGTAGATTCTCCCACTGTCACATTAAGGCAAATTGTCTAGGATAATGGAATTACATAAGAGGGACATGCCGGCGCTCAATTTATATCTGCACTTCCTCACCCACCCAGTGCCCCCACAGCAGCCCCCTCTCAGAGGAAGCTGCTTCTGCTTATCCAGCATTATCAGCATCTGCACTAAAACCCTAAGCATGAGCAGCTAGCCCTAATCTTTACGTTAATTGCTGGATTTAAAAGTTCTTAATTACTTCATGGGATTTGGCAGAGTGTGAGTGATTAAATACAATAGCCAATTTGGCAATCTGACAAAACAGAATTGTTGAGAGAGCTGTTGAATCGCAGTTCCTCCCATTCAGGAACAAGAAGAGGCAAGCAAATGAGTGTGACAGAGAGGGAGTGAGGTGTCTTGGGAAACTAAAGACAAAAGCATATGAAGACAAGGAAATGAAGAGAGAGAGGGGGTTGTTAATTGTGGAGTCAGAGCTAGCCCAAGAGTAAAGGAGAAGAAGAGGGCAAAAGAGGACAGGGGCAGAACTGAGCGGTGTAGAGACAGAGGAGCATAGCGTCTGGACATTTGTGTGTGTATTGGAAAGAAGGAGGGGTATGCATGGCTGCTAGGGGGATGTGCTCGCTCAGCCAAGAGTCTCCAGGGGCACAACAGAGCGAGGCACATCATTACCCAGGGAGGGGTAGACTGGACAGCCACTTCTGTTTCTGCCAGCACCACCATCCATGCATAGGAAAAGAATGGTACCATTTGACACGTCATTTGCTGCACATAAGAACGAGGTAGAAACCACAATGGACAATTTTCATAGTAATTTCACTGCTATAGATTTTTAATGCAGTCAGCCATGGTTAGTCTGAGCATTACTAAGAGCGCATAGTCTAGAAAAACCCATACCAGTTTTAGTAGATTCGAATGTTAGCCTTTGTAATCAGTCAAGGCTTTAGATTTTACTTCTTGGTGTCAGGTTTCCTCTCTTGTTGTTTTTGTGTGCTTGCATGATTCTCCTTGTGTCACACACACAGTGCCTGCTGTGACAGCCCAGTGTTGTTAATGACTTGTTGAGTATATTCAAACCAATCTCTGTTTATACTAAAGCAATGGGCAAGAAGCTGCTTAGAAAGCAGCAAGACTGGGTGACCAGGGCTACTTGACAGATAACTCACGCACACCAGAGACAAGCAGCAGGAGAGAGGGTGAAGAGAAGGGAAGAAGAGACCAACTTAAAACCAGTGGGATGTTGGAAGGAGGGGGGCTAATGCGCCAGGAGAGAGTGAAGAGAGAGAGTGAGAGCAGGAAAGAAGACAGACAATCATTGCAAGGCAATGGCGAGAGGAGGAAAACAAACAAGTGATACTGAGCAACGTGACAGAAGGCTGCTTATTGGAGTAGCTCATTGGTGCTTAGTGCCTTTACAATGACACTAAGCATCAGTCTACTGGATGCCAGGCTATTCGTAGCCATCAAGGTCAGTCTTGGAAAGAAAACGTGACAATTTGGTGTATTTTACACATGAGCAGACACAAACTTAGACCACAGCAAATTATCTGTGAAAAATTTCCTTTTCCTCTTGTTCATGTCTGTATCACTTAGATGCACAGAAAGTCAGATAGACTTGTTTGTTTGCAGAAAAAATTTGATTCTGCACAACGGTCTGTAAAAATTGATGTTTATTTATGGTGGATTTAAAACTGTATCTTACTACACTATTGTATATTCATCCTTGCACATAAATTACTAGTTAAATCACTCATTTAACAATAAATGAGTGATTTAAATAAATAAAGTTATTTAACAACATTTAACAGTTTTTGTACTGCATTGTTCTAAATTTACATTGTATTACGGTAGCTTGTTGTATTTTATAATAATTGTAAAATACTGTTAAATAGTCATTCCTCACAGGCAAATAAACAGTTGACGCTTGGTTAACAATAACAAACAGCAATTTAACTGTATAACAGTTTTTGTCATGTGATGAAAAGACGGGACAGCAGCAGCTGGCAGTGTGTAGCAGCTTCAACCAAGGAGGAGAAGTTTTTCTTATCTCTTGAAATTGTCAGTGTCCAGTATTGCATTGCAATATTACAATATATATCGTAGTGCAACATAAAAATGTCTGCCGTACATTATAATCCTCTATTGTTTATATCGTTAGGGCTGTAACAATTATTTCATAATTGTCTAACAGCGATTTTTTTGAAGTAATCACAGTTTTTTTGTTTAACTGCAATTAAAGCAATTTTTGGGGTGGTGGTAGGGCTTATTTTCATGAGATGGGTCAAAGCATCGTAACACTTTTGTTTGCATCCATCAAACATGTTTCCAATGTCCATGTGCATCCTGCAGCGCGACGGAACAGTAACTGTCCCATCGGAGGTTCCCTCATGCGCATTGATTTACAGTTGCGAAGTCAAATCGGCTTTCTAACGTTAACAATCCAAAGATAATTGGGTAGTTTCATGAGAAGCGTTATTGAGAAATGCCCATAACATTAAGCTGGTACACATTTGGTTTTCACTGGAGAAACGGAACATGCTTGTGTTTCTGGCCCAAAATCTGCCCGAAAAATAACCTTTTTTTTTTTTTTGTATCACCCACCACCCCCACGCCCTTTTTTTCAGAGGACTACATATTTGTATTATTATTATTATTATTATTATGATTTAAACTGTTAGTTGTTGGTATACACGTTCATATAAACTAAAATGACAAAGGAGATACAGTTGGGAAAAAATGCAAGTCAAGAAGTGGTGATGACTATTTTGACACATAGTGTTACAAATAGTGATGACTAATGGACTTGGATAATGAAAAAAGTATTTTAAAAATTGGACCGAAAGAGACAATTATATTGTTCATCGCAATTATTTCTGAGACAATTAATTGTGTAGCAACATTTGGAATTGTTACAGCTCTATAAATCGGAATTTTAATGTATGGGCTACTGGGTTAGGTTGGCTAATGTAACTGCCGCAATGCTACTGCTTTGCGGCAGCAGTCTATGGCACTTCTAGGGGAGCGTGGATATAGACAACAGAGGTGGAGAGCACAGTGGAAACAGAACCAACAGAACCCAAAGAGAAATTGGTGCCACAAAGGGGGAGCCAGAACTCCATTGTTTGGATTTAAAAAGTCAGACACCGATCAGGCAGCGGTAATCTGCAAAACATGCCTCCAACAAGTCATTACTAGCAACTTGAACATGTCTAATCTTTTCAATCACTTAAAGACACAGCATGAAGAACAGTACAGAGATAGCTATAAAATGCAACAAAGCACTACTGTTACTTCAAAACCACAAAGTGATGAAAAAAAAAACCCACATCAAATGAATATTTATTTTATGAATAAAAGGTGATTGACATTCATTTCATGTGTGTGTGTGTGTATATATATAATTTTAAGAAAAAATACTATATTGGGATAGATATCATTATCAAGGTATAAAATTACATATATCGGGATATAGATTTTTGTCCATATTGCACAGCACTAGGGTCCAGTATTGTCTTGTCTGCATGTTCTGTTATCAACTGTTGACAGTTGTGTTTAACAAGCCGGGTTGATAAGATGGGCAAAGTAAGCTATTAGCTATACATTTTACACATTGTTTCTCCCATCTGTAAAGTTATTTTGATTATAAAAGTTTGTCCTATTATTTTATGGGGTTAAATAAAGTTATTAATTAGGTTAAATAAGTAAGCAGTTAAGTTAGAAATTGAGTGCTTTGTCAGTTCTGGTTCTTGTTTCTTAAAAGTGGCATCAGAGTGATTGCTGTTGTTTGTAATGTCCTCCCTGTGCTGCTCTCCCTCTCTGTTTCCTTCACTAACTTAACCTGATAGACTAACACTGATCACTAACTAGCAATGCAAGTTATCCCCACCTCCTGGACCCTAAATATGATAGTATACTGTTGAATTAAAATCCAGTAGATGCACTGTCAAATTACCATAACCATCAGTCCTGTCCTGTACAGTAATCCAAAATACTGTTAAATAAATTAGGATAGATGCGCTGTAAAATTCTAAACCTGTATGCTCTAATCCAAAAAATAGTATTATACTGTTAAAATGAATTACAGTAGATGCACTGTGAAATCCTGGAACCCTTGCCACCAATATTTTTGTGTTATTTTATGGCAAATATTTGCTTATCCACAACTATCAGTGTTTCAGCGATTATACTTTTAATGGGATTTTGATTATTAAAAATCGAGGAGACAAAAATAGATATACCACCCCAAATTTATTACTACATATGTATATCTGCAGTGGTGTCCAAATTCCCCTGTTTTTTGAAGGCCGGCCAAATGACTCTACAGCTCTCTACAGCAATTTGAATAAAAACTGCAGAAAATAAAGTTCGCGAAGGGAGTTTTATTACAGGTCTGTTCTGTGGGACCGCATTAATATGATCAAGATGTTCTTAATGAGCTGCTGAATGATTTGTGATTTGTGTATGATTATTGATTATATGCACAGGCACGGAAAAGCCTGACAGGAAGTTGGTTGGTTGCTTTCAGTTGTGATCTCACCTGGGACCTGTGTATATGCACTGAAGCATTGATGTACCAATGGTAGTTTTATAGATGTTTGATAACAGTTTTATCATAAGTCATTATTGATGTAGAACAATTACTCCTCCCTTTCTCCGCTTTGAAAATGCGATGCTGTGAAACCTTTCTTTTAAGTAACACTTGGGAATGGTCTTTGAGGTGAAGAAATCATGCAGGGAGCGTTGTCTGATTTCTAGTTGCTGGAGTTTCTGTTACCAGTATCATTTTTTGCAGAGCTCTCGCAACATAGCTAATGTTATTTTCTTCAATACAGCAGTTAATTTCCTGCTATACATATAAAGCTACACTAGTTCTGCCCAGCTACAACACTCTGTGCTATCTTGGTCTTTCTTGTTAGTGTGTCTACGATCAACAAATGATCTTGTTCATAAGATTATGTCATTTTTGCGCTCCAATCTGTACCCATCTGTGTATACAATAGACTTCAGCGTTGATAGGCATTTACTTGTGACATGTAACCAATCAGATGGTGCTGTAGGTGGGACATTGTTTGAAATCACATAGTGGTTACAGATTGAATCCGAGCCAAGGTTGCAATAAGTTTTAAAACTCTTATACCCACTTAAAAGGCTGAAAACTGCATCCAATAATCAACCAGGCTGATAATTGTTTTGGTTGATCACTAGTTAGTACTTCAGAAACTAAGTGCCATACCTGACTATACTGCTCTTTAGCTGCCTGAGAAAACGTTGAGGATGTTGCTGCTTTCTCAAGTCTACATTACATACAGATGGGGAAATTTGCTGTTAATATTGTGGGGGATCCATAGACCCCCAGAAGGAGGGAGAGGTGAAGGGTTTAAGAGGGAATAAGTGACAGTGCCCATAAGCCTTCAAAATCCTGACTGGAAGGGATGGATGAATGGTTGAATGCTTAATGCCCATGTTGGGCAGTGGGAATGAATTGAGAAGTGCCATAGCCCCAGGCTGCTCTTCAGGTGGTTTACTTATTCAACCTTTCCAAAACACCTACACACATAGATGTCTTTACCAAATAATGGCTAGAGATGACAACCTTACCTCACTCGCCTCAGACTCAGACTAATCAAAAAAATCTCACCCAGATCATATATACAATGTTCAGTATTTGCTAATACTATGTTAGAAAGTTAATTCAGCTTTATGCTCATTTTGGTAGGTTGCGGCATTGTTGAATTGTATTACATTAAAAAAACAAGTGTGTCTGTTGTTTCGCTTATGTTGATACATGCTTCCTTCATTCAAATCAGTGAGGCAAATTACAGAAACACCATCAACGTAACACCACACAGCCCAACAGCACCTCAGACATCCTCTAAAAATGATTATTAGTTGAGTTGAACAGTATGATGTTTTATGGAGGAGGGGTTATTTCAGAACATAAATACTTTTGGCTTGGTGTTCTTAATACTGTTAATTGACAACTATGAGGAGTCTGTGGTATTTGTCAACTTAATGTCAAAAAATATAAATAAATAGGTGTGTTTATATACACTGAAAGGGGTACATCTTTAAAAGTTTCTGACCAAGCAATTATTCAGATTAATGAAATAATATTGATTGATGGTGTCAAGGTCAAGTTGTGAGTTAACAGTAAAAAAAAATCTTAAAATAGTTGAATATCACAGGATACTGAGGGTCCTCAGATAAGGTCTACATTAACAAATTAACAGGAAGCAATAAATGATTGAGTATGACAATGAATTTGAACAATGGCTTAAAAGATTTGTCAATATCTGCCAGTTGACACACTGTCACAAGTTACTCTGTGGCAGTGATCTGAACCATGTAGTTGGTCAGGCAGGGGCCATACAGTGCTATTCACAGACACACTTCAAATCATTCTGGAGAGACTGTCCAACATTCAACAATACAACAATAGAGTATACAAAAAAAAAGGCCTGCTGAATCGTCAACAAATTAGAAGCAGCATAGTCAGGCAGCTCTGTGCTTTGTCTCATTATCCCCACACTGGTTCGAGGGGGGTGACATGTTTCCACATAATAATCAAGTTGCACTGGTGTGGAATCATTCCATGTAGATCATTGGTTACATAGTCTGCACTGGGTCTTAGGGAGTAGCTGTGATCCAACTAAAGCACTGTGGCATTGGTTGGATCTGACAGATGTGGTCAAGGCTGAGGCTGTGGTGGTCTGTCAGTCTTGGGGGGACAAGACCAGCTCCCTGAATGAATGTGAATAGACAATTTAAGTTTCTCAACAATTTCTTTCGTCATTGAGGACAACGCGCCCACTTTTTTTCTGTGTCAATGCAGTCTGAATGAGAGAGTGGGTAGTGTTTAATAGTCTGAGCTCTTCAGTAGGTCGTCCATAGTTGAGAAAGACTGTTGTCTGTCTGCCTCTCCATATCCTCTTCAGTCAGCTGTCTGCCACTGCATTCACTCAGCCTGGCAGGAAATAATTGCTTGTCCTCCACGCAGCACTTCAAATAAAAGAGCTGTGTTAATGAGAGCTTTCCTGTGCTTCTCTCTATATCACACTCGCCATCGCTCACTCACTCTCTTCATTACTCTGTCTCTGCATGAAGTGCACAGGCTTATTGTTTTTGTTTTCTGTAGACAGAGTTCTCTCTGAATCAGAAGCTTGAGTTTTTGCTCTTGACTAGGAGCATCAGCTGCTCCTGGCCAGCAGGAGCCCCAGCCAAGCAGAGGTGTCTGTCTCCTGGATGGTTCAGGCTGAGCAGAGCAGTCTAACTATGGGTGTCAGTCTGACTGAATTAGGAGCTTTTAAGCATGATGATAGTTATTTCAGGGCATCCCGTGGAGGGAGACTCCCCACTCTTCCCTCCCCTAGAAGGTGGAATTTAGGGGCAAGTGTAGGCGGAGCTGTCAATCACGACTCTTTGTGTTGCACATGGGGAGGTAATATGCTGTAAGCCCTCACAGTGGGAAATGATTCGACAGCAGGATTTATACACTATACACATAGGCAGGCACACAGAAACGCGGACACACACTTGTACTGATACCCCAGGAATATATTGGTAGCAGTGGGAGGTTGGAGCAGCCTCTGTGATTGGACCCTGGGGTTCACTCCTGGCCCTTAATCCCAATATCATTCCCAGCTATTCTTGGGTTTTACTGCAGATTGTGCTTTTTTATTTTCGATGTTTGCATAACAATTGTATGCTGGTTGAATGGTACTTTTTGTATAAATGTAGCAATTAGTACTTGTGTGGCAATGATGTGCATAAATGGTTTGAATATAAATTGTAAAGCAGCAGGGCGTCATGTAGCATCTCTAGCCATGTTAATGAGCCACAGAGCATTGCTGTGTGAAGCCATGACGTCTGGTCAGTCAGTAAATAATGGGGAGAGAGAACAGTGGCCGTATCATGCCAGCAGCATCTTATGGCTGACTTACAGCTGGCACTGAATCACCGCTTAACTACAGCAGCTTTTTGTGCCACCACCGCTGCTGATGCTGACACAAATCTCGGTGTCTGAACAGGGCCCTTAGCTCTACAACAGGCAGAGGAGGCGTGGATGTTGTCAACCAGTCAATCACTTGTTCACCAACTCCTTGGCTAACAGCTCTCACTGCCAAACAAAATGATTTCTGGTCATGTTGAACGCCGTCTGTGTTCAAAATCTGTTTACTCATGGCTGTGGGTTAGAGAGACAAACATTTTTTTTCGTGGTGAATGTGGGCGAGCACATCATCACTGTAGCTTTGATCACTGCTGCTTTCTCATGGAGCACAAGCTGCCCACCCAACACTTGAATTCTTTGTTGCACTGTCTCAGTGGCATGTTGACAATTTCACATAAGATGTTGACATTAAATCAAGAATCCTGTGGTTCTCCAGAGACCTCCTGGATTTGCATGGGAAGGACTGTCACCAGAATAAGAACAGGACATAGAGAAGGACTTGGTTTAGAAGCATACAGGACTATGGAGGAATTTTATATTAATATCATGTACTATCACAGCTAGTTCACTGGGAGATTATGACTTGTATTAATTGCTCAATGTAACTTGAGGAGAGCATCAATTCTATAAACTAAATATAATTCCCCAAGTTTTTTTTTTTTTGAAGCCAGACAGCTTACTGACACTGTTTACCATGCCAGGACATCCCAATGTGACTCCACCTTGGTTGGAGAACCCATAAACATTTTCTTATCCTCCCTTTGTGTCTGCCATTAAGAGCATTGGAACAATCGCAGCATAAAAGAAAAGTTGCTGGCCCCACAAAACATTGTCTTGATATGAGGGAACTTGTTTGTTTTATTCAGATCTCAGAAAAAATTTTTTTTAAATAAATGAAATGTCTGGGTCTAAAAAAATTACAAAGCATCTCCAAGTGTCATCAGATTTATTCAAGCATGCAAAGAAGATGCTCCATTCAACAGGGGAAGTAATTACTCACAATTGAAATGGAATTAGGATGAATTTGACGGGACAGGATGGAGTTGTTAATCATGTAGCAAGGCTGGGGTGGGGAAAAATTTCGCTCCAACATAGCCGTGTTAATTCTCACCTCCTTCAGCACCCCAGAGGTTGCCTCACAGCCGCAGCAGCTAATGGACACTAGATCAACAGCCGAAGGCTCATCAGCATTCGCCTCAGCTGGTATATTGATTGGAGTGTAGTGCAAGCATTACGATATGATGCTCTATTATGCCCCGATAGATTGCCTTGTGATCAGCTGCATGCCCCCAACCCTTCCTCACAGCCCTTCTCAGTCTGAGGAGGGCTGCAGCAGGAGGATATTACATGAGGTTGATGGAGCAGTGGACTAAAAAGTCCTGAAAGGACTGCACTGAAAAAATAATAGGAAAACCTGACAAAATGTTAGAGTTCAAAATTGCTAAGCTACTAAAAGATAAAGTGACTGGTGCAGTGGAGAGTCGATTGTGAAAGACCTGAGAGGATGGGAAGTGCAGAAACTGGGCTGAATGTATGATTTTGTCAAGTTGAAACACAGAGGCTAACCGCTTAAGCAGCTGTCTAAAAACCACTCTCTGCTGAAAGCCACTCAAATCAGCATCATCAGTCTGACACACTATTGAGCCTTATCTGTTTTTGTCACATACATTTGCTCTTAGAATCACAATAGCTCATTCCTGTAGCAAAACCAAAAAACATTTGTTTTCACTGGGAAAGCTAAATTTTCCAGCAGTAATGTCTTGTTCATGTGACCTGCTCTGACTGACAGTTACTACAACTTTCAAGACTTCCTACTTGACCAAGGGTCTCATGAAACAGGCCTCAAGATCAAGGGCCCTCTTCTCTACTGGTGGGACATCACAAAAAAACTCTTCCTGCCAAGACTCGAATTAGTTTTGGAAGGCTTGAGTATACACAGCTAGCTAGTATAACTTGTTGTGTTCCCGTTGAAAGGCCTCCTGAGCAGCCATCGAGCCATGCCAGGCTGTTTGTTTGCACGCTAAGCTTTTCAAGTGCACGTTTGTCTGTGTGTGTGAATGTGTGTCTACGAGCATACTTGTGGTTAGCTCCTCACCCTGCTTGCCCAGTGCAGGCCTGTGATTATCCATGTTGTTGGCTACAGTTTTGTCTCGGCTTGAATCTGGAGTCTGTGGAAGGCTGCAGTCTTCCTTCCCTCTTCCCAGAGGTTCTCTGCTTCCCCCCAGATGCTGCCAGCTGGTGTCTATTATGCTGCAGGTGTGTGTGTGTTTCCTTGCTTGTGCAATCAGCATTTGGGCTCAGTATCACAGATAGCAAGATGCTACTCTTTGTACATCTGTGTTTGTCACTGATATAACAACAGAAAAGATGTTTCCAGAAATGAAATGAAATGTGAAGAGCAGTGGAATTCACTCAAAGTTGCCTGACGTTTATCTTCCATGTCTTTATTGACTTTGAAGGAGGTAATGGTTTCTATTTGTGTGTGTGTGTGTGTGTGTGTGTTTGTGTTTGAAACTGAGTCATATTTATATATTATATATATTTAATCTCACTTTTAAATATCCGTGTCATTGGTCCACAGACGCGCTCACAGTCCTATATCAGTCTGAACATTCCCTGTGTCAATACCACCCTTGGAAAGTCAGCCTTCTCCTTCTACGCACCGAATTGTTGGAATAACTTACAGAACTCGTTAAAACTTAATAATTTCATCTCTGTGGAGGCTTTTAAAGCTCTACTCAATGTAGCAGTCACGAGTACCTGTTCTTGTTATTAGTATTTTTTTAACTTCTGGATTGTGTTTCATTTATCAAATGCTTAGTTATAAATCATGTGTTGTGCACATTGATTAATTCTTTTGTACTGTGTTCTATTTATGTACCTGTGATGTTTTGATGTGTTTGTCTTTGTAATGTGTTCAGGGCGTCCTTGAAAAAGAGAGCTTGCTCTCAATGGACTTCCCTGTCAAAATAAAGGCTCTTAATCTTAATCTTAATCTTAAAAAGGTGGACAGCATATCTCCATGGCTGTTGGTGAGTGAGACGGCAGCTACACCGTGTTCAACTGAATCTCAGGCTGTGGCAAATGGGGCCAACCGTGCATTAATCAGATTATAGGGCCTAAGTGACGTGCTGCAAATGTTCCACCTTGTGATCCTGTGCATTCATTTTATTACAGCAGTGAGCTAATGAGATTAGCCCTCAAAACAGAGCAGCTGCTCCAGGAAGAGGCTTGGTAAACCTACCTCTGCAACAGCTGGGAGCGTCAACCCCCTTTCCCTCATCAGCCTCTAGGTTCAGTCACCTGTTTTTGTCGCCTGTAGTGTATCTGTGCTTGTCCATGGCCAGAGTCAGCTCACAGTTTCACTATGAGCTAATCCATGTTTGTGCCCTCGACCCCCCCCCCCCCCTCCACAGGAAACCCAGGATCAACTCCCAGCTGGTTGCCCAGCAGGTGGCTCAGCAATACCCGATGCCCCCCCCACCCAAG
This sequence comes from Remorina albescens, assembly GCA_034769265.1. Taxonomy (NCBI): domain Eukaryota; kingdom Metazoa; phylum Chordata; class Actinopteri; order Carangiformes; family Echeneidae; genus Remorina; species Remorina albescens. Next base: position 7,530,839 of record CM068494.1, read on the forward strand.
AAGGAGCGGAGGGAGAGGAGTGAGCGCACAGACAAGGAGCGCCCAGAGGGAGAAGGAGAGCGTGCCAATGGCGAGGGACGCCCAGAGGGTGAGCGTCCAGAGAGAGTGAGGCCAGAGGGAGACACCCCTGAGAAGGACAAGATCGAGAAGGAACAACCAATCAAAGACAAACCTGACAGAGAGAAAGACATCAGCCCAGCTTTCACAAAGAAGCCCAGCAGCAAAAAGACCAGGTCAGCGTGGAAGCGGACATGTCCCTGGTGTGTCTGGATTCTGCTGCATTGGTGTTGTTTTCTCACTGCCATGTATCTTTTGTCTTTCAGACCCAAATCAGACAACCATCAGAGTCCACCCAGTGACAAACACAGCATACAGTCTGGTAAATCCACAACCAAAACCAACAAGAACTCTCACATTTCCAGGTGTGTAGCAGCTTCACCCATTCTGCATGTCTGTAGCTGAATGCATGGTTTTCCATCTAGACAACTCTGCTTTGTAGAGGAGCTGATGCAGCACTAAGCTAGTGGGAAACCTCAAATGATTCACCAATGATCTTTTACACTAAACACCCACTCTCACTTTAGATACACTTGTTCTGACTATTCATGTGTCACCCGATGAATTGAGCAATTTAGTGTAACCGCCCCCATAATGCTGGCAGCCTCCTTCTCGTTGTTGCTGAGTAACACATATTGTGGCTGGTGTTTCTAGTTATTAAGATCTGTTTTTTGTTTTGTTTTTTTTCTGCCTCCATCAGACCCAAACTGAAGAACATTGACCGGAGCACTGCCCAGCAGTTGGCCATCACCGTAGGGAACGTGACGGTTATTATAACAGACTTTAAGGAGAAGACCCGCTCCTCTTCCACGTCCTCGTCCACCATCACATCCAGCGCAGGCTCCGAACAGCAGCACCAGAGCTCTGGCTCCGAGAGCATGGACAAGGGCTCGTCACGCGCCTCCACACCTAAAGGGGATATCTCTGTGGGGCACGACGAGTCGTTCTGAGGCCCTGCACCTTTCCCTTCTTGCCCTCACTCTACTCCACACCCCCTTTTCCCCCCACGTTTCTGGACACTATGGATCCCATAGGGGGAGAGATTTCACCTTGTACCATTGCTGCCCTGCCTCTATTCCATGACCATCCCTGGACGCTGAGAGGATCTGGTTGGCTGAGAGGAACAGTGCAGTGCACCTGTCGGGGAAACAAACGCCCTGCTTGGAGAACTTCCGTCGTGGTTACACCCGTGGCACAGAAGAGGAGAGCTGGGCTACTAAGAATAACACCCCCATCCCAACTCCCCTGACCCCCCACCCCCGCGGTAGCATCCAGACACTTGTATGTATTGTTTTATATTTGTATGTGGATGTGAGGCCAAGTCGACATTTTTTTTGTTTTGTTTTTGTAAAGAAGAATTCTTTGCTGGGCACAATAACCACCATCATTTTAATAACTTTAAACTATTATTACCCTTATTTATTACCTGTTGCACCTGTATACTTTGATATTCTCCTTTTTATGTTGAAGCTTTGCTGTGTAGCTCTGCCGATCGATCGTTCCTTCAGTGTTTTTACTACAGTTTGAAAATGATAGGACAAGACTCGAGTCACAGACAGACACACACCACAAACACACACACACACACACACACTGGTGCTAGATACACTGTGAAGCGGTTTTGCAGATCTGGGATTGCCCATTCACTCAATGTGACAAAGTGCTGATGAATCAAATTCTAATTCACTTTTCTCAACAACACTGTCTCACTCTGAACACTGTCTGGACCTCCATCAGGTCCCTCTGCTTGTTCTGTACAGCTCAATGTGCATCAGAAGAAGTTACCCAAAATTCAGACACCTGACTTTTTCAGCTAGATTGTCTATGATTTAGTACGCTATAGCAGATCTCTTATACAGTATATAATGTCCTTAACTGTACAGTGTAGGCTGTTGTGTAAAACACTAAAAGCTGTTGGTATTTTCTGCATTCCATCCCTAAATACTGAGTTATCTGGCTGAAGGTAGAGCTGTCCTCTCATCTCTTGAGCCATTATTTGTGTTTTTTTTCTGTTGTCACTGAAGGATGGTCACACGCAGTTCCACTTGGTAAAACCATATCGAACTGTAAAATAGACCTTTTGTGTCAAGCTGTTGTGAATTTCTTTCTTTCTTTCTTTCTTTCTTCTTTTTTTTTTTATGGTCCTGAAGACAATTTTGAATCTTCATTTTCTCAACCTGATATCCCAGAAAACATGAGCAAAGACATGAACAATTTGCAGAATTGACAACTCAATTGACCTGTTTGTATTTTTTATTAAGACTCCTGTCATTGAAGGCAAAAAAAAAATTCAGTAGTTGATAGAACACAACCGCTCTTTCAATTTTTAGAACAGCAAGGCTTATTTAAGGGTTTTAATTCACTTTCACCTTAGCTGATACTAGACCAACCTAATTTCCTTTTAACTGTATGAAATTGTATAAAGAATAAATGTGTATATGATATCTTAGTTTTATTTATTGAAGGACCAAAGGAATTTCATATTGACATGATACATAGACAGATGAATAACAATTTGAAATGCAATTATCTAATGTGTGAGATGAATAACAGTTTAAATAAAGACTAATATAATCCATGTAAATGGTGTTCTTATTGTCCACTTGTCTCTGTGCACGGCTTAATCGGGGCAGAGAACTTGTCACTCTAACTCTGTGGTGGAAGTTGCCTCATTGTGCAGGTGATGAGAAGAAGACTGGGTGTGGGTGGGAAGATGAGAGGAGCTTTGGGTCTGTTGGGTTGAAGACTTTTGGCCTTAGTAAATCCCCTCTTCATTCTGTAGGACCACCACAGTACACGTAGCTGCCCCGCACAGGCCCCAGCTCATCAGTTGAGCCTCCCAGAGCTACTGAAAGCAGGTTAGCTGAGGTTGATAACACGTGTGTTGTAAAGCAATGTGTGGTGAAGTCCAGGAGATATGTGTTCCCAATGTTTTTCTGCTTTTAAGCTATGGTTAATATGTAATTATGTACTTTATTGCATACAAATATGGAATCAGTGTTCAAAGTGAGGAAAAGCAATGTGAATAGAAATGAAAAGTGAAACTGCTCGGTCAAAAAGGAGAAATGTTTTGTCCAATTTTTACTGAGAATAAAAAACCCTGCTTTGTAATGCAATCTGTCAGAAATGGGCCTAATAAGCCATCTTTTCACCTGCCTTATCTGCAACCACATTCACTCGACTGTACTCCAACAGAAAGGATTCATTGTTAAATTATTGACAAATGGCCATTTGCTGAGTATATGAATTATTGCTTGTAAATAGAATTTTAAAAAGGTGCAAAAGCAAACACTATGAATAATGGCATCGGAGCTGAAGTCTTTTGTTTCCTGTTTCCTTTCCGCGCAAGCAGTTCTGTTCTTGTGTGCGACCAGTAACCTTAATTTACTGTGTAAAGATGGTTACATTTTTTAGCTTTGTTTGTCAGAGACCCAAATATAGAATGCTTGTTTTACTGACTGTATAACCTTAACCGTGAATTTCCAATTAAGTGTATTATACGAACTCATTTCTTCCTATAACAATGTCTTGTACAATGCTTTTAAAGTTATTGCTCGGTTAAAAAAAAAAATGGGGAAAAAAAAATGTAGGGACAGTACAATAATCAATTCTTTGTTAAATCCAGTTTGAGTTTGTCTTTTTTTTTTTTTCCTCCTTCTTTTTATTTTTACTTATAGCTGATGTGTCATTGTTTCCCTTGTGAAATGGTCACATTATGTTCCTGGTGTGGAAATGTACGCAGCATTTTCAGCAGATCGCAGCTCCTTGTCTAGCTTATAATGTTAAAATAATACATGTTTCTGGCATGTGCACGACTTTGCGCTTATAGGCTAACCTGATCATTTTCCTCTGCTTCAAATAGAAATGTCTATTTATGAATTTTGCTTGTAGTTTTTCACAAATAAAATTGTTAAAGTTATCTATCTGCTGGCTACTTCGTGTCCCTCATTGATTCTGTTCATCCACACATGTATTTATAGATGCAGACGAGTCCAGAGACTCAGCTGCTTTAGAAACAGGAAGTGAGTGTGTATCTGAGATGGCAGACTATAGATTGAGACGTCCTGGGGAGTGTGTGTTTGTTACAGAGCCTCCACAGCGCTGTGACACACGACATGAGGGAGTCTTCATATTGACAGCAGCTTTCAATCATGTCTCCCTCCAGAGGCTCCTTAGCAGCCCACTAATGCGCCATCTAAAAGCTCTGACCGATGACTGCATTCCTCTGTTGCCACTGATCATCTACACAGATATGAGAATCAGCTGAAGGGAATAATTGATGTTAGTCGTTTGCAGTGCAGATTCATTTGGTAGTGCGTGGTTCACTCCATTTCTGTGATTTGTGCATTACATTTTTCTCCAAACATCCAATCCTTCTTATTGAAAGGTGTCAGAGATAAACTTTTTGAGTTTCATCAATAAACATATCAACATAAGTCAAATGAAATTGTTTTTAAAACGTGTTTACATCTTGACCTTCACAGTGTGTGGTCTTGTCCTATGACAGACAGAGAAAAGTTTAATGGCAAATGTCTTGAGGATTAAAAGTCAGTATACATCCATCCAGTTTGTGTTTCAAAGGTTTTCAACTGAGGATGGGCAAAGAATCCCTGAACAAATAAACAGAGTCTAGTTTTACTGTTTATACACTTATTTGTGTCCTTAATTTATTGCAATGTGAAGATCATGCGCAGAAATGACTCCAATAGAAAACATATTTTTAAAACAACAACAAAAAAAATCTTTGAATGAGCAACTTCTTTCGTAAACCTAACTGGTAGAATGCCATTAAAGTACATTTACTTGAGTCAAATATCTAAGTCGCAGCTCTTCAGTCCAAGCAGTACGCTTTGCTATTCCCCCTGCTTCTGGCTAGACATCACCAGGTATGCTTGAGTCCTGACACTTAACTTAAGAGGCGCAGAGAATTTCCCCCTGGAGGCATAAATGAAGTATATCATAAAAGGAAAATTGCTTTCAGGTCACCACCTAGGTAGCAAGGGCAAAAACCTACCGTTACATGTCAGATGGCTTTCAAGTTGAAATAAAACTGCCATTTGATATGATGGGAGTAAAAACTGAACTAGTTGGCACTGGCTTTAAAGGCGTCATGGTGCTTGTTGATCTCAAAGTCATTGAAGCACAGGGATGACTAACCTTTGTATTCCTGGTAGCTGTATCCTTTGGACGAGGGTGAAATTTAGGCATTAAAGCAAACAGAACACTGCTTCATCTGTCCCCCTCAGGGCTGCAGACTCGAACCTCTCCAGGACTGTCTTCTTTCAGGTTAAGGTCCAATGATAAGGGGCGGCTTCCACTGGAGTCGTCCCCTCTTGTTGCCTCAACCCGCCCAAACCATTACCAAATCCATGTGGCGAGGAGGGGCTGAACATCTGCAAAAAAGAAACTGCTGGGTTTTTGGGTTTTTTGGGTTTGTTTTTTTTTTTTTTTGGTTTTTTATGTGAGAAGGAACTCAATAGGCTTCAAGCAGAGTGCTGGTGGTGTGTGAGACAGGAGGTGAAGTGAGCCATATTTCCTTTGCTCGAACCACAAAGCTCTGCAGTGTTTACAGTCATGCCTGCGTGCGATCCGGAAGCAGCGGGGAAGACAGCCGTTTAAATAGCTGTGTATTATCATCCACAACTTCAACTCACTGGTGTTTATTTTTACCTTTGAGATGCAGCCATCAAGAGGCAAATTCGAGTGAGTCATTTCATCCAGCGTAGATTCATTACACTCCTCCATCTGTTCACTGTCAGACTGATCTGTTAGAAAATGCAAAATAACTCATGTTTTACAAGTTCATATTTGTGTTTTTGGTTTCTTCCTGACCTGAAAAACAGAAACCACTTCAACTTAAAAGTTCATTTACTCACTTATTCCAGAGCTTTAGACTGCGTCACACTGCTTTCACCCTCCACACAGTGTAGCTATGATGGCAACATGTGACATTTATGGATGGAAGATACAGACACCTTGGTAACAAGGGATGGCAATAATATTTTATTTCACACAGTGGCAGCTCCCTCACAGATCTGAGTGGGTATGATGTTCTCAGAGACGCAACACCTGCAGTCCACGAATTCTCCCTGGATCACATGAAGTTTTCTCCTCCTCGGCCCCTGTGGCCTCAGCCTTCAGTATTAAAATATATTTGAAAAATGGGTGTTTACAGGATGCAATACCTCAGCTGACCAGCTTCTTCACTTTTCTTCAAAAAGGTTTTTTTTTTTTTTTTTTTAAGTTACCTTGTAGTGTCCAAAGTTGTGCATTATTGTTTGACCTGTGTCTGCAGCCAGGGAGAGACAGATGTCCTCATCCAGGAAAGTGGAAGGATTCAGTGTCTGTTCACCTGGATGCCTGATCATGGAGTCACACCTGCCAGGCTGGTCCTGGGATTTTTTTTTTGTTTACATTTTTACGTAAGTTCGGTAGCATTTCATCAACTGGCAGGTCACATGCCGAGTCTATCTTTCTTCCACTCAGCATTTAATGGAAAGTTAATGCAGGATTGGTCAGTTAGTCAGCTCAGTTAGCTGCTCAACCTCTGGGAACTACTAGGTCTAAATGTTTAGTAACCACTAATATCCACTTTAGAACCTGTTTAGTTACAACATCATAAGTAAAACTTCATCTTTACAAATGCGTTTAGAACAGTAAAGGATGGTTAGACTCCATCTTCTGTGACAGCTTGCCCTGCCTGACAGAAAACAAAGCTGCTCAAACAGTTTGTTGGTTTTCATATGAGTGGGCTCAGTACACGTAGCCATTGCATGATTTCAAATGAAGCTTTGCGCCCGGTCTTTTCCTGTGTGTCTCTTTGCAGCTTGAAAAGCTGACCGTTGTTTCATTCCTGAGCTCCTGCCCTATCAGCTGATAGTGCCTGTCAAAGTCTCAAGTTAGTGTGTCGCAGCAAGACAACGAGGCTCCTGCATTAAGTGAAATAGCACAGAGTTCCCCAGTGGGCTTAATAAAGTACCTATCAATCTGAATTAATCTGAGATAATCACGTGTTATACCGAGGCTGATGTTCTGAACTCTGTTATGAGTCTCATAAGAGCAGGAGCTCATAAAACTTACTGTGAAGCATCAGCCCCGGAACCCCCACAGCTGTAAACAACTGGAAGAGCCTCCTTCGCTGTGACATGGAGCTCCACTCGGAGTCTGAGTAGGTTTGTCCAGCTCAGCTCCCGACCACACCAGACATCTGAGCTCCGCGCTCACTTTCTATTGACGCGATCGCAACAAAGCTGCCTCAGTCATCATGCGCACAACCCGCTGGGCCTCAGGCACGAGCCGTGGGAGGCGACCCGCGTCGGTGCGGGGACAGCCGCGGTTACTCACCGCGTGACGGAGAGTTTCTGAGCCGCGCGCGTCATCACGGCGGAGGTTTTCAGACGACCGAGTCCACGCGCTCACACACACACACACACACACACACACACACAAAACCACAAAAGCAGAGTGATGCAAAAATGGGTTTTGAACGCACACACGGTCATCTGTCTGCTGAGGACGAATCTCCCAATAAAAGCACAATGATATTGGATTTATTCAGCGGCAGCCTCGGTGCTCATAAGGTGGAACAGTAAATCACCGTTGAAGAATTTTACCTCCTTTTTTCAGCCTGTCCGTGAAATGATTTCTTTTCTTTCACAGCTGCTGCTTATTTTCTTTCTGTTTCGTGCCAAGAGCTAAACAGAAAACGAAACACTCGTTTCAGACAATCCACTGCGTCTTGGAATATTTGGCAGTCCCTCTCTCTGAGAAGAGACCGCACTGCCAGACACTGTTTAGTGTTATTTTCTCCAGCTCGTCAAGATGATACGAGATAATGAGGATCATTTTCTAACCCACGATCTGTGAGTGTGTGTGTGTGTAGATTGACATGTACCTCTGTGTGTGTGTCTGTGGATTGACATATAACCTCAGTGTGTATGCATGTTGAAAGGAATATGTGTGTGTGCAGATTGACATGTACCTCAGTGTGTATGCATGTTGAATGTAATGTGTGTGTGTGTGGATTGAACATAATGAGCACACTTAAGGAAAGTGTTAAAATGAGGGCCATGCAGTAAATTATTGATGAACCTCTGAGCCTTGGGAGGCGTGTAGAGCAGCTTCATCTGGAGGTCGGAAATTCAGCCTGTGATACCTGTCACAGCTTCGCCCTCAGGGCCCCTCGCCGCTTTCTGACACCATTTTAACTTCCTGCTCAGATGATGATACATTAAACATGACTGCCCCGGGTTTTTATTTAAAGTTTATGCCTGTCTGTGTGTGCTTTTTTGAGATCAGAATCAGTGTTGATTCTCAGCCTCAAGAGTAAACAGTGTTGAGTAGATTATGTTGGATAAGCCCTTGATGTGCGTCGTTGTGTCTCTGTCTCCTCCTGAACGCTTTGTCTTTTCTCCTCTAATGGGGCTGTGTTGCTTTATCATTTAGGCTAATTACGGTTGAACAAATGGTTTCTCGCTGCCTGTCAGACTGCAGTGTGTAATCATTCTTGACCTACTCACTGAACTCCATGTTTTAAGTATGTGAACTGTATAATATTCGCTCTGCTTAATTATTAATAGGACCAAACTGCATTGGATGCGCCATCCATTTAATCGTCCCATCTAATAACTGTAGTCTCACAGAAAGAAGCCAAGCAGAGCTTTAATGAATGAATTGATCCAAGTTGACCAGGATAATATCTGACAGACAGCAATACAAATCATTATGGAATATTATACAGAAAAAGATCATTTTTACCATTTTACACATATAAACTCAAAGGCTCAGGTCTTCTTACTGCCGTACTCCTGTTTGGGGGAGCAGAATTACCTGCCGGGGTCTAATCTGGTCAGACCTCTGAATTAGAGATGAAGCCTTGTGATGCAAAAAGGCCTGTTTAAAATGGCTTTGATGAAAGCTTCCGATGTGTATCAGGCACTCTGATCAGTGTGATCATCAGTTTGGGACAGAGGTTGTCAGAGTCTCTTTTCATCATCCTCTGTGGTTAACTACTAATGCTTGACACTGTTCACAATGAGTCAGGTTTTGCCTGTGGAACGTGCAGATGTCTGATACGTAGGCCCATCTGTACGGTGGCTCTGAGAGCTACTGACAATTAACAAAACGGCAGCAGGTTCAGGAAAAAGTCTCCAGCAGTTTGACGACACAGGTGCTGCAAATTCACACAAAATAATGACAGTGTTACCAGAGGACTTAAGATAGTGCATCCATGCTCATTTGTTCAAGGGTGACAAAGCACTGAGCAACAGCCAGGATCACCACTTTATAATGTCCCCTGGAAACACTCTGTGCTTTGCATGTTTTTTCTTAAGTTGCCTCTGTATAGTTGACATAAATCTATGTTTATACAACTGATAATTTTAACATGAGCTGATGTTCCAACTTTTGTTCTGCGAATGTAATTCTTGTGAGGACATCTGTGGACCCGTGCTTTAGCTTCTGTGAATCTTATTACTGTGCATATCTGCCATTTCTCATTGGAGCTCCATATGTCACATCAACTAGATGTCTAGGACATTGTGCAGAGGGGTTAAAAAATGTTTTGGCAATAGAAGAATGGATTTTTTATGCAAATTTATATTTAAAATGTGATTTAACTTTGTTTTATTAAATTGTTTCATCACTAAATAAATGAAACTGTGCCTTTGTAATCATCCTCGCATCCTCTGACACATCTACAGAGAAAACCCTTATGTGCATGTGTTGTTTTTGTGTCAAATTTGAATGATTACTTGAGTCAGAACAAGCTGCTGTGAGTGATTAGTGCTTTACTCATTTGGACACAAAGTTTGTTCCGCTGACAGCCTCAGAGGATTGCTCTATCTGAGCAGCCGGCCATCAGTCACGCTGCAAATCATGCACAAGGCTGACAGCTTGGCACGTCTCCAAACTGGTGTTTCCATTTGGGAGCCATCCAAACAAAACTCGGAGTGCTCAGCCAAGCTCCTAATGAGCGATCCAGGGAGCTGGAGGTAAGCTAACGTGAACTCATTCACTTGGAAGCTCCTGGGCTTCAGGAGAATCTCTTCTCCTGGAATTCAAATATCACAGCAGAGGAAAAGAAATCCATTCTGAGGTCAGGACGTTCTGAAATGTTTTGCTTCAAATCAACAAGATTATTTAGCCCTTAAGAACACAGTTTGACAGCTCTGACAGCTGTTGGGTGTTTCAGGTAGATATGATATAATAATGTGCTAAAACTGCATCTTTCACCTTCCCTTTAGTTTGGGAAACTGTGCTGCCAGTGTACATGTGTGGCATCTTTACTGCTGTTTAAAAGTGACATTAAATTCTGACATCATCTTTACATGTAAAAACATCCCCACAGCAGCATTCCAGGTTTTACAGGCATGACTGAGTCAGTTTGGTTGCATCTGGCTGGTGCAAGAGTCAAAAATGCAGGATACTGTACAGCTCATGCTCCACTGTTTGAAGGAAACACACACAAGGAGACCATTTCATAAAACACCTCATGTCAGAAGGATTGTGCAACATTAACAGCACACATATAACATCACTGGAGGAGTTTCACAGGGATTTAACCTGTCTGCGGCTGTGGAGTTGCTCACAACACCCTTATGCTTATCTGTTCACAGGTTGTAGATAGTTTGGCGGCTTCTGATCTTCACATGCAGCAGCAGCTGCTGCCTGCGCTGCCGTAGCTGCAGCGCACCTAACAGTGACTGATAATGAAGACAACGCACAAAAAGAGGAGGAGGAGGGAGAGGGGGATTAGAAATCTGAGGGGAGGCAAAATAAAGGTGCTTCTGCTGTGACATTTAATTCACAAGTGAGTGGTTGTTATGCACTGGTGTGATTGAACAGTGCCTTAGCTGCTGCCTGATTATTTTGCGATGTTTATGTGCAGCAGTGAAAAGCCTCTTCTCTGCAGCAGGGAGCATAATGAGATGCTGAGAGGAGATAGAGCACAGTATGAGCCCCAGTCTTATTTCAGGCTCTGGTGAAGATGGTTGTCTGGATTCAGGAGCGGGGGTGGAAGACTGGGGGCATGTGGGATGTTACAATCCTGTTGAAGATGTCAGTACCTACAAGGACTGTGAGTGGTGCCAACCGGCGGCGCCCTGCTGCCAACTGGCACAACTGGCGCTGCATACTGAGTGCTCTTCTGCAGCGCCCACAAAGCATCGTGGGCCCCTCAGAGTCAGCGAGCCGGTGAATCATTTATGTTCTCGTTCCAACTTGCCACACTCGTATGACACTCTTTGTGCGATGTACTGTAAGGAGATTTAGAGTTAAGACAAATGTGTCGGCAGAATGGAAACGTTGTAGCTCAGCTTTCTTCGCAGTCGTCATGAATCGCGGGTTTGTTCACATCAGCAGCCAAACGGCCGCCCTCTCCCCTCCTTTCTCAGCCTCGGTCAGACTGATGTTTCCACAGTCTGACTGACATGCAGCGGATTTATAAGAGAGAAACCAAACAAACAAAAAAAATGGGATCATCCCACAGTCTTCACATTACCTCACCACACCTCAGCACCCTGCTCCAACAAGCCAAGACAGAATGAAGGGACGGCAGCTTCTGTTGGCTCAAGATAGAAATTGCCTCTACCCCTCTCATATATTTCATCAGTGTTGGGACTCACCTCCATTCTTGGGAATTAATGGCAAGCATTTCTATGAATATGAAAGCAGGCTGCTTTGCTGCCTTGGAAACAGGGAGGCAGTCAGCTACAGCAGATAGGCCTGTTACTAACTGTCATTAACATACTGCTACTGTCTTTGGGAGTTTGGTCAGACCACTGTGTAATACTTTATGTTTTTTATGTTTTTATGTTTACAATTTTTCAACTTTGATCTAATATTATGCCCGTACTCAGTATCTAGTTTATCTCCACGCTCTGCTTATGAAAAGATTATGTTACCATAGCAGGCCACACCAGTCAGTTTTACTGTCAGTGGCTCAACTGGCTGGTTTTCTTTCCTCTGAATTTCCTTTGCCTCAGCAAGATTGTCAACATCAATCATTATAGAAAGAAACGCTTGTTTGCTTTCCTTGAACTAAGATCTAAGAATCAATATAACTCTTATTTTATGTCTGGAATCAGCAAACAGTCAACTTACCTTGGCTTAGTACACTCTACTGGCACCGTTGCAAAGACACTGGACTCTTACGATTTGACTGACGTTAGAGTCTGGTTAGAAATGAAAATCATGTTGACATAAAAATCAACAGACAACCACTGGGACTGACAGTTAAAGCCACAAAAACTGCTCTGCCTTGAAGAATATTTCAAAAGTCAATCCCCATAGACTGCCATGTTAAAATGTCCAAATTTATAGAAGAAATAAACATGTTCATAGCCGGGTACAAAAACAGTTTTACTCTGAATAGTATTTCTTCCTGCAAGGCAACTACACATGGGGTATTTTAAAAAATAATTCACCTGCTGCAAAGTAATACAGTATATCTGTTTACCTTCCACAAATAAACCAGGTTTTGGCTCCTCCTCTGCCATTTTTGGATTAGCCCTGGAGTTAGGCAAAGTTAGGCAGAGTCAATTGCTGCCAAGATGGCAACAACAGATGAGCCCACACAGAGTGTTGAAACTTAGATTTCTACATAATCTTAATTTACAGTATATGTTTAGATTTTGCAATCTAGAAGGTCTGCATTTTATGGGTCAATACGGCGCTGGCAGGAGACATGTGGAAGGCGTAGGATTTTGGTTTACTGAACAACACTGCTGTTGACTGTTGCCAGCAATGGTGGCATCAGACGTTGCCCTGGTGTTGACCCAACATCACAATCTACAGTCAACCAAATATGGCCATCAAATGTCACTGTGACCAGCTGCCTGCCTGCACAGGCTGGAAGAGATGTGAAAAAGCTAACCAGCAGTAAAAGAACACATTGTGTGCTATTTGTTGTATCCCTACACAAACAGAAACACAACAGCGACAGAAATCTCAGTACAGGTTGCTAGGAAACCAGCCCAGACTCCAGGCAGACTTTGAATATATTTCCAGCATGTGATTTGTAGTTTTTACCCATAAACTTTTGCCTGACCAAAATGGACGCTGTATAACGCGTTGCCTGGTGAGTTTAAGGGCTTAAGAGCTGGTGGGGGGGTTGAATTCTTCACAGAGCCGGGCTGTCTATTTCAAGTTTTTATGGTGAGGGAAATTTTCCTTTTCATGGCTCCAGTTTTATACTGAGCAGACAGATATGAAATTGAAGTTCATTTGCCAAAATGTCAGCAGCACGTATAATAACAGATGTCAACCAGCTCAACCATCCCTCTGCAGTGGTGGGTATTCATCACCTGTCCAGCTTCTGCTACAATATTACACACTAATACAATCGAGTTCCAGCTCCGTTTTAATATAATATGATTATTAACTTAATTCAACTGTTATTGTAGAAGCACATCAGATAGATAATTAATTACACTTATAAACCAATAAAATGTTTCACTCTCTCATTACTCTCCATTGGTGTGTTTCATGAGTATTAGCTCCCCACTGGGATTATCCATACATGCATTCACTGATTACAAGGGTCAGGTTTAGCAGGTCTGCTGGGAGATGTAGTCACTTCAGTAATTCTGCTCCGGGGTCACCAGCACCAGCGGCTTTTAATGCATGTTAAAAGGAAACAGCCTCAAGGGATATTCTAACCAGGAAGGGGGGGTGGGGGGTCAGCTGGAGACAGATATCATCGTGTCTCTCTGAGCATCAGGCCAGGCATCCGCTTTTTTAGTCCTGTTTTTTCAGTCTGTAGCTTGACCTTGTCAACATTAAGTATGTCAAGGTTGAGAGCAGGTCAAAGGTAAATCAAGGGCTTTACTTAAAGGCTTTTCTTTATCCATTACAGCCTGGAACAAAGCCAGTGTCAGTGAAGTCACTGCAGCTAACAATCGCTTCAACCATTACTTGTTAATTACACTCTCACTCATACCCCTCGGCAAATTGTTCCTCGCTTACCTGGTTCGACTTACTGACCTTCACAAAGAAAACCACCGCAGTTCCAACATAAAGAGGACAGCGACTGAACAGTTTAAACTACAACTCCTGTGATTTCTTTATTTTCTGAAGAGGATAAAAAACGGGTCACTAAAAAAATGTGTGTGTGCTCCAGAGTGTGAGGCTCAAATGTTGCTCTCCATCCTGCAGGGAGGCTCATCAGTTTGACCCTGCAGGAAACCTGATTAAAGAAAGGACTAGTCTGTCCACTGCTTTTGCTCCATGATTGTAGAGGAAACAAAAAGACATAATGAATTCCTCATGTGTTTTATTCCCCTTTATGACCAAAGCATGTACTTACAGTATACTTTGCTATTTAGCATTTTTTCATCAAAGTAGGAATTCGGCAAATGGGTTGCTACACATTCATCAGTGTGTGTGTCTTTGTGTCTTTGGTTTCTGGCCATTATTAAACAGATAAACGTATGCATACCAGGACTGAATATGTGGCAGATGTCCTGGAACGTGACTTTGTTGGCAGATCTGTGCATTTCAGTCTCTCAAGGCGGAGGCTGACAAATACAGAAACAGCTCAATCAGTCAAATACTGTGTGTCTGTTTCACTGCCAACCGGTGGAAATCCAGTCTCCTCCTCGTCGGCACAGCAGGAGAGCTGCAAACACGTTCACTTAGGCTCAGTCTGCAGACAGAGCCAGATTGTCCATCCACTTCCAGCCACAAAGCATGCCAGAATAAACAGAGTGATTTACAAGCACAACTCTCAAAATACAAATAACATATTTTAATAAAATAATTAACTCTCACAATTCAGTGAGGCTGCTGGACTCCCACTCCCAAGGTCAGATCCACAGAAAGCAACAAAACCAGCTTTGGTTAGTTAGCGTTGTCCTGATATTTATCAGCACGTGTCTGTCTGTGTTTGTACATTTTACAGTCTCCAGCAGAGTGGACTCAGTGTATAATCTTTTTTCTGCACAGACGTATGATCAGGCGGTCATCCTGAGCTGGAAAGTTAGGTTTGTCAAAGTCAGTTTTTTGCATTTCATTTCATCTTTAAATGGTAAAATTCTCACAATTAGACATAGTCACACAGAGTTCACTCAGTAGCTGTTTGGTAAAATCCCATACCCGTTCCTCATCCTGTTGTCATGGAAATGTGGATGTGGATGTGGAGAAAGCAGCAGGTTTTTAGCCCTGATGATGAAGATCACAGCTTTGACGTTCAGCCTTTTTTCTTTTTTTTTTTAAACTAAAGCAACTTTGCTGGACATTAGTTTAAACTAATGTGGTGGTGTGTGGTGGCCATTCCACACAGGGTGATGAGGAAAAATCAAAACTAAAAGAAGTTCAATCAATTAAAGTAAAAAAGAAAAAAGAAAGAGTGAATAAGCATCAGCAAAGTGGGAGAGAGGGATCTTTACTTTTATAGTCCAACTCTGCCATCTTGTGGTTAAAGCAGAAGTAGTGGAAGAGGAGGCACATTCCTCCTGACCTCCAGCGCTGCTCCTGATTATAGGCCATTCATACTGTCAGTGTAAACGTGCTGCAGCCGGGCTCCTCCCTCAGTGCTGGAACTTGTGACAGTGGCCTTGGTCCCAGGCAATTAGGCCATTGATTGAGTTGTCAGGAGTGGAGGGGAGCAATGATATGATGTGATCAGCGGTGACACCCAGTGGTAATGTGTCACTCCTGGTGTTTGCTGCTCCATCCAGCTCATTTGGCCCCTGCGCCCCCCTCCACTTAATCAGATATG
Organism: Remorina albescens; assembly: GCA_034769265.1. Taxonomy (NCBI): domain Eukaryota; kingdom Metazoa; phylum Chordata; class Actinopteri; order Carangiformes; family Echeneidae; genus Remorina; species Remorina albescens. Next base: position 7,546,614 of record CM068494.1, read on the forward strand.
ACAAGCTCCCCAGGCCCCCACTTAGAAAACAATCACTGGCGACTGGTTGAGCCGCACCCGAGCCCAGCGTCCTGTTGAACATTGCCCATTAAGGCGGATGATGTAGACCTTTTTGCTAATTTGAGCTCTCCTCTTAATTGTAAACACATTATTCTCAAGACTGCTTTGGAAACACAGCAGATGTCTAATTGTCATGTTAATTATCATTATCTGCCACTTATGAGTCAGTTGACAGCACTCTGGCTCTAAACCGGAGCTGCTGTCAGTTCGATGGCACGTTAATTTTTCTCATTATCTCTTTGAGGCTCACTAATCTCACTGACTAGATCCAGGCCACATCATCAAAGTATCATATCAAACAGGTTGTGAATGTTTGGGCGTCTCTATAAATAAAAGTGTTCTGCTTTTTAAAAAATGATCCCTGCAGTCTACTTGGTGATGATGGGTCATCAGGAGGAGTGCCTGTGCACACTGCAGGCAGTTTTGTCCGCATCAGGAAGGACTTCTGTCAGCAGGAGACTCCTGTAATGCTGCCTTTCCTTTTCTCACCAGTAGATGAAGTCCTGTTTCACCTTCTGTCTGTCTGCTGCTGCGCCAGGAAATAACACAACCACTGCTGACCACTATGGCTACAAATGAGCCCATAAATAGACGATAGATTTGGAGTGAAAAAGATTTCTTCAAATAAATCCGTCCTGCATAATTTTGCACTTTTATTTTCCTGTCACAATTACGTGATGACAGTGTTCCATCTTCAGGGCAGGTTAGAAGCTGGAGTGCGTCGCTATCAAAAAGTGATGGGCCAGAGAGCTATGTGGAAAAAGCTCATGTAGCCAGCTTAATGCATCTGGCCATAGATTTTCTGATTAAAAGGTCCCTCATCTTAGAGAAACACTGTTTAGCACCACACAAGATCTCAGATGTATTGAGAGTGAGTTTTGATTAGCATCATTTTTGTGCTAAAGACACTATTCAGTGAGTCAATCTGCACGTCTCCACTTGATTCAGAGTGACCCTTTAATCTTTCCACTGTTCCATCAACACAAATTCATGTGTTTTGCACTATGTTCATTTGTAATAATGGATCAGTTCATACACACTCACACTATATTTGATTTGAGTTTTCCTTTAGTGCCACCATGCTGAATAACAATTAGCTCAAAGCACCTGCTTAATTAGCCTCACAGAGCCGCTGGCACACTCTCTGCTCTGAGGCTTGGTTCAATACCGCATACGTTCATTAACTTCAACTGCAATACATCACTGCACTAAGAACACGCCATTAACACACTGCTTCTTTCCTAAAATAACCGTTTTAGGCCTCTGATTTCAGAACTTAAATGTACTGAATTTTAAATGTGGGCTCTCAAAAAGCTATATGTCACTTAAGAGATTAAAGAGTGCAGTTTCTCTCTTTCGCTCTGACATAAAATATTGGATCTAAGTTTAGTGAAGAAGACACTTTCCAGCCCTCATATGAACATTGCCACCTTTTAAAAGGACTGATATTTATAGGAGGCCCATCTGAATAATTGATCTGGAAGTCAAAGTAGCGGGCCTCTGCGTCACCAGGGCACAAAGAAAAGCCTGATAGCTCTTCCGGATGAAGTTACTGGAGCAGAAGTTTCTGACAAAGACGGAGGAGTGAATGCAGCACTCTGGCTCAGCTCTCCTTCGCTGAGCTGGCAGCTATTTGGAGCTTGTGGTTGGCTCCTCTGATTCTTCATTATTCTCTCTCCTATGTGCTTTAAAGATCTCAGTGGCAGCGTAATTTCATTTAACTACATTATTACAAATGTTTGAACTCCGGCACACTGTCATAAATTTGCACACATTTGCACATATTACATTTCTGTGGGAGGAATTCTCAATGAGTCAGTTTACACTGTAGACAGTGCAAACATGCAACTAAGGACCGGTAAGCACAGCCACTTAACTTATGTGTCTTGGTGAGTGATGTCTCTTGTGATTTATCAGGGTACTGTACACCCATGCTACAGCAGCTCAGCATGTGTGGCCCCTTTCATTTTATAATAAGACCTCTTAATTGCTAGTGAACAAAAAACCAAGGTTATGTAATTGGTGAATTTAGTACTTTGGTTTCTTGCTGCAAGAAAATCAAAAGTCATAAAAATGTCACATGAATATTCAGACGGTGCCATGCTGCCTGAGATGGACAACAACAGCTGTGCTCTTATATTTTCATCTTCATCCTTCCTCATCATCCTAATTATAGGGATCTGTTAATTGGGCATCTGTTGCCTCGAGTGAAATTCATCATTTTCTCTCCATGGTTTTCTCCCTCTGCTCATCCCTGTTGTCTGCCCCTTTGACTGGCTCAGAAGTAAAATCGGCTCCCTGTCCAAGCTTGCACGACCAGCACTGAAATGTGTGCACACGCACACACATGGAAACTATATGCAGCAGCATCAGCTACATATGTGCTAATTTCATGCATGTTAACTCGTGTGATTGCCAAGATGCAGCAATGCAGCATATGGAGGTTGTGGCAGTCTTTGTCAGTTGTAAGTGGTTCAAGGCGTCAGCTGGAGCCGTGAAGCAAGCTGTGAAATCAAGTCAATTAAGGAAACATGAAATTTTCAGCAAGGAAGAATGCAATACACCGGCTGCTGTCTTCAGTGTGGCTGTAAGTGCGTCCCACTTCTGTGAGAGGAGTTTTTAGCACGGTAGCAAATCAAACATTTAACCCCGGCTGGCAGCAAAGATGCCAGGCAGTCGGTCGTCGTTTATTAAAGGCTGGCGCCGTAGAGGTTGCTCGAGGATCAGTGTTGGAGGGTGATGTCAGATGAAATTTCGCAGAGAAAGTGCGTGCTGGAGTGTCACTTTGTGATAACTGTCTGAAGAGGCTCTTCAGTTTTCTGTTCTCCAATGAAGTCCCAGACTGGGAGGAAGGGAGGCAGTTGTGTGTGGCAACCACACTGCAGTTTCTTCATCTCCTTCCCTTCAGTTACAAGTTCCTATACCTGAGCTCTGTACCGGAGGTCCCTTGGCAAATGTGACATGCTCAGTGTAACATTATTGATCAGGACTAGAAAACACAGAGGTCTCTGTTTTGATGCTGAAAATGTAATATACATACATAATTTCCTTACAACCATGGCACCACTCCTTGCACCACTTGCACACCATCACATCAGATTATGTTGGTCAGACTGGCTTCATGAACAGTTTGATCATCAGACAAACGTTCAGTTCAGTGAGATCAGGCGATACCACGATGTCGTACGTTGGAATCAGTGTCGAGCAGCAGGTGAACGAACACAACGTTTATTCTTTTGAATTCACTGACTTGTGTTGAGCGAATAGAGCCACGTTGTGCACCTACAGTCATAGAAAGAGCTGCAGTCCAGGCAGAGGTAAAGCTAAGCTAACAGGCTAGGCTATGGAAAAGCAGCTAAACTAACAGGATGAGCTAAGGAGAAATAGCTAAGCTAACAGGCTAGAAAAGTAGCTAAGCTAGCTTTCATCTCCAGTGCCTCTGTCCGAGTGTAGCAGAACGACTTTGTCATGTTTCTGTGCAAAAGCTTCTCCAACAAAGAAACTGTCGGAAAGATGATTAAATTCACTCTGCTGCTCAGAGGCAACTAACTGTTTTAGTGTGTAACTCAATGCACAGTTTTGCATTTTAATATTAACATGATAACATTTCCAACACATCTGTGTCATGGATGTCTATGAGCATGAGCATGCATGCACCTGCTGCATGCCCCCTGTGTAAGCCAGGGGGCAGTAAACGTGTTGGTCTGTCAGCTGTTAAAGCAGAAACACTGCTGCTACACTGAGCTCCAGGATGACAGCGCTCCGAGATAAGTTTCACAAACAGTCATCCATTGAAGTGTCCCACATAAAGTCATTGTGTGTTCACCTGCATCACTTTTGCCTGCTCCTTTTTTAACTGTCTGCTGTTGTTTTATTGACTAAACATGACCCCACCAATAGTTGTTCTCAAATCCTGCTTGTACATGTAAATACAAGTTCAAGGTTTCTTGACCTTTTCAAAATCAGGAGATGCTCTTGATTTTTGTTATTAAACTCAAAATACTTACCTGACGTCTGAAGTGATGCCACCACACACGCTGTGGTGGCTGATATGTCACCTTGCAGCTCCTGGTTTAATGTTACCTCAAATAACACATCCATGAAATTTAAAATTCACCTTTAAATTATTCTCACACCCCAGCAAGAAGGAGAATTCTTCTAAACCCTTAAAACAAGTACAATTTTTTTTATTTGTTGAATTTTTTTGTTGTTGTTGGGTTTTTTTGACTCATAGCAGTAACACACTGTGTCCCCTGTTCCTCTGGATCCCAGAGGCTGGACAGGGTTCATTTGTGTCTGTGTTGCATGGAGGTTTTGCCGTCAGCGCTCTGTGACAATACATCCTCAGCTCAATTAGCTGTGCTGATGCCACCTCCTCCCTGAAGATAGCTTGGAGGCAGACAAGATGAAGCAGAACAGGATCCTGGGAAGTCAGAGGACTATTTTGAGTGATTCACAGCTTTTGCCTGCTGCCCACGCGTAGGTGCGTTCAGGGTGTGTGTGTAGATAGGAAGAGAGGGGAAAATGAGGCCTGCTTGTGTAACTGCTCTCTCCTCTGAGAAAGAGAGTCCTTAAGAAATGTTGACACATTGTTCTCAACATTGCGCATCACTGCAACACAAAGGCTCTAAAATCACCTTGCTCTCAGAGGCTTACTGTGTTGTATCTGTATATATCGAGGTCAAGAAAATAAAGTGGGAGAGTGTCGTGAATGATGACTTAAATTCATTCTGTATTAAAATACCAAGCCTATGAATATGTGAAATTCTTCAAATGTCAGAATAAGTGTTGGTTTAAATCAGTAGACTGTGCATGAAGACAAGGTAGCGCAGAAGCACTTTGACCTTTAGCCAGTTCAGAAAACCTTTTATTGTAGGCCCACTGAACACATGGTGTCTAGTGTGAGTTTTGGAGAAAGATCAAATCTAAACCGAATTGCAAGAAGACACCAACTTGCTTGCAAGATTGGTAAGAGCTATTGTTAATAAAAGAGTACCATGTATCTGTCATCAGTAGTGAAATCTCAGTAGTCAAACACTCTGAAACACTCAGTACCAAAGATGGGAGCAAACAAAAAAAAAAGAATAATGGACGAAACCCATTTATGGGAACAGTTGCACAACATAAAATTACATAAGGAAAAAGATAAGGATGTTTCAACCCCCATCCCTAAATATATCATCACCACATTACACTTTGTGACAGGTAAACAAAAAAACGGCAGAGCCATCTAGCTTTTTGACACCCGATGTGTCAGTTTAATCTAGACCTTTGTTTAGATGAAAATTGAAAGGAGCTTCAAAATTATTACTGTTCATCCTCTGGGAAGCAAGAATATCAACACCTCTTTTTTTTTTTTTTGACGGTTGAGAAAAAGCCTCATCTGTCAGTCCAGAAATACTTCAGGAAATCCTGCTCCATATTGTTCCACTTTCCTAGGGAAATGTTCGGCCATGACACTGGATATCAAAGCGACCCAGTTACTGCCACAACACCAGACAGAGAAATTCTATGTAAGATATTGTAGTCATTACCTCCTGGTCACCTCTCTGTGTGCTCACTTCTTCACAGCCCAGGAGATGGATCTCAGCCAAGAGCAACGAAATTACAGACAGCAAGCAAAAGCAGGAGGAGGTTGATCCAATAAACAGAAATTCATACTCACAAGGCGATTGTAAGTGAAGAAACACAGTTCCCACAGTGTTTGACAGATACATGTATGATGACACTTTATCAATAAATAAATGAAGCATGAGACTGGAAAAATCCCACATCCATCTTCTCATTGTTCACAAAGTTTGATATTTTCTTTTGGGTTGTTGTCTTTCTACCAGAACAAAACTCTTCCTTCAGAATTCAGAAATTAGCATCATTCCACCACTGACAGATGATCTGTCTACTCCACATATGTCTTCCATTCATTTCACTTCCTTATTACACAGCCCCCCCCCCCCCCCCCCCCAGGTAGCTATTTTAAATAAAAGTAAATCTGCTGTGCTATGTCACAATGTTGCATCACATCTAAGACCTGTTTTTGTCTATTCATCCTTTTTCTTCACAAAGAGATTCTTCAGAGACAGAAATGTATTTTGCAAGCGAGCACCATCTATGAATAAATCACTGTGAGACAACAAATGAAAAACTTCAAACCAAACACCAAACAACTGAGAGAGAACAAAGGAGCACTGCGAAACACTAACGCAGAGTTAGGATGATGAGAATAGCAGACACATCTGAGGTGTTGGACATTTGTAGCCAAATCAAATCATGCAAGTCAAACTAACTTGCTCTGGTGACCCCATATAGGGGAAAAGCCGAAAGAATTATTTTTATTGATATATTTCATTTACCTGATATAAATGTATATTGTAAGATGAAAAATTACATTATTGCAATGCACTTTCTACTTTTATTTCGACCAAAGTTTGTCCTTAAAGAGAAAATTTAATAGTGGTTATTTTGGGAGTGTGTTTCTTTATTCTATGTGTTGTTTATAGGCCACATCACATCCCAGGATGCTTTGCAGCACTCTGAAAGAAGTCTCTTTTCTTAGATAGTTCTACTTGCTTCCCCCTGACAAATCAACAGTGATTATTAAATTAGCTGCAGCGTGGTGCCCGGATCCGTTCTTGAAGTCGTCATTATGCATTCCTTTGATTCACATTGACTCACAGGGAGAAATAGTTCATCTCTGCTTGTGCACCGTCATGGCTTTATAAAATCTCATTTTTGGATGGAAATTGAAAACTCTAATTGTGTCGGACCTGTAAGTCTGCAGGCAACTCAGTGGGATGCTTCCATCCTTTTAAACTCAGCATATATGAAGGGCAAGTTGGGGTTTTTAGAATATCTTTCCTGACAGTTTAATTTTTTTTCCTCCACATTTTGAAAAAATGCATTTCTCCATGTAACCTACTGTTTACATCATCCCTCTTCTGGAGCTTTATAAGAATCTCTTTTTTTCCCCTCTCGCTTTTCAGTGAAAGCCCTTATATTTTTCTTCTGTGTGCCTCATCCCCCAGAGCTGTCAGCTGTGTGCCCTATTTCTAGAGGAGCACTCTGGCAATTTCGATGAACAATGTGCTACAGTCACGTCTTTGCTTCCATGTGATCTGGTGAGATGTTGACAACAGATATTGCATTTGCATTGTGTGTGTGTGTAGCCGATATTTTCAGACCTAAAAGCCTCCCTCAGGTATTGATACATACAGTAATATCCTGGTCAATGTAGAAAAAGGGCTGTGACATAATTCTGAAAAGCGAACAAAGAGGAACAGTGGAACTGTGGAAATAATTGGATGATAAACCTGGTAGCACACCACCTCACACATAAGCTCCGGCTCCTTCCCTATCAGAGCCAGCCTCCGTCGCCCAGGTCTGGGTTGCTGATGCTCCTCACTATCACCACCACCCATATGGCAGCCCACCCGACCCCAGTGGTTTCTTGAGTGGATGGTGGGTCCACAAGATGGGGGAGGATGAGTGTCCACGTCGCTCTTTCAGGCTGTGCCCAACCGGGCACCATGGCAGACCTGGCCACCATGCGCTCACTGATGGGCCCTCTGTCCTGGCCTGGCTACAGATGTGGGCCCCGGGCTTCCTCTGGCAGGGTAACCTTCCTCCCTCCTCTATCTTTCATGGGGTCTTTTGAACCATTCTTTGTCTGGCCCTTCACCTGAGACCAATTTGCCTTGGGAAACCCTACCATGAGCACATGGCTTCCGACAACACAGCTCCCAGGTTCATTGGGGCACACAAACCTCTCCACCACAATAAGGTGATTGTTCCCAGAGAGGCAACAATATTTTCTAAGCAAATTCTTGTACTATATGTGCCTTTTAAGACTAATCCCAATGTCAACGTATATATGTATGTATATATGTTGATATTTTTTCCTTTTGTCTTTCCCTTAACGTGTCCAAGATTGAAACACCGGAGACAAATTCCTAGTATGTTTACACATACTTGGCAATAAAATCTGATTCTGAACAGATTCTGAACAGATATAATATACAAATGAATAATCCATTCTCAGTCAGGAGCAGAGACAGATCCTGTATATGAAATTCCTGAGTGTCCCATCTAAGGTTGCTGTTAACTCACAACATTAACAGTCTGGCTGGGTTAGATAAAAGGAAGCCATTGATTCAGTGGAAGTGGGCTTAGTGAACTGCCTAATTAGAAGCAGAGCTTGGATGAAAGATGTAAATTCATAATATGTCCCCTCAATTTCAATGATTTGTGCCCTCTGATTGAATTAAGACACATAATGTTTAAGTAGCTAACAGAGACACAAAAAGAATGAATGTTGTTTTTTGAGCTACTTACATTTGTTTTCTTCCTTAAGTGCTGTCATTGACTGAATCAGAGTCTGTGTCTTTATGGGAGGGTATCCTTGAATACTTGAAGAGCATCTTTCTCCTCCTGAACAGCCCTCCACACAGGCAGAGCGGAGCTGTAAGAAGACTACATACTCAGAGTAGTCCTAAAGGAAAGAATGGGGTCTGATGAAAGGGACTGGAGGCTTTAAAGTCAGATTGTGGCACCCATGTCTTGTTTCAGGTGAGACGTAGAGATGTAGGAGGAGGAAGCAGCAGGTCTTTTCTCCATGGGCTGCTGATGCAGTGTGAGCGAACACTTTGGGCTGAAGGGAAGTCCAGAGTGAAGGAAAAAGAACTACTGATGATTTCTCTGATTGTCAAAAGGCAGATGCAAATACCCAGATGGCAAAAAATCATTTGGCCCAGATCCGCACGACTGACCAATTTTGGTACCAAACTGTTTTTAAAAATCTGGGACAGCTCCAGACCAGATGGGAATTACTTTGTGGTGGTCCAACCAAGAACCGTACTGGATCTGGCCCAGAACTTGTGAAGATTTCTGGACTAGATTTAAGCCAAATGATTCTTACTATTTTGTGACTGTAAAATATCGACTTGTAGCAACTACAGCAATTTACACAAGCAAATTCATATCTTATGAGAAAATTGTGAAGAGAAATGATACTTTTCTATCTTTCACTCAATAGTCAGTGCATTATTGTGAGATTACATTTAAAATAACATTGCACATTGCTGTAGTGATTTGACTTATTCAAATATTTTATTCATTATTTTCTCAAAATGTTGGAGAATATGTAAATTTAAATAAATACAAACACAGCAATTAAGCAAATTTATTTTGCATATAAATGAATAATGTAAAACAGTGACGGTGTTAAAGGCATAACAGATAATAAGGGAGCGACAACAGCACGGTGTGGCCTCAGCACCTGCTGGACAAGGAAAGCCGAGCACTCACATTCTGCTCCTATAACAGAGAATTGAATGTGGTTGGATGTTGCATAACAGTTAACGGTGAATTGTGTTTCATGTATTACAGTAAATAGCATTGTCACTGCTGACCACCAAGTCCAGACCTGTCCCATCTTGTGTTTTACTTGCTAGCAGCTAACCAGGTCACGGTTTGGTGACCCTATATTAATTGAGGACTTCCAATGAACCGGGAAGGGAGGAACGTTCTTCCGGGCTGTAACCCTCCCAGTCCACCAAGTACTGCATCCCCCATCCACGGTGGTGAGAGCACAGATGTCGTTTAACTGCAAACACAGGACCATCATCACAGGCTTGATCCTAGATATGTGAAATGTCAGGTGGATCCTCATGGTGCAGGAAATCTGCAGACAGACCACCTCTGGGTTTATGTGGTGTGTGGAGGGTGGAAAAGGAGACTTTTTTTTATGTTGCCAGACAACGCCACCTGGGGAGTTGCGCCCCAGGAAATAGTTAACAACTTTGAACGATGTTAAAGGTCACACAGGGTTTGAAATTACCACAGGGCAAAAGACGGTTTATAGAAAATATACAAAAGACTTTGTTTTGACAATAATTGATACGGAATATGCAAGTCGGCTTCAGCTGTTAATAGATCATAAATACAAGTAGGCCAAAAGAGAGAATGGATGGGTGAGTGGACTGAGCTGGGGCTTACCACGGTGGCCCGGAACCAAAATCATGGGAAGAGGAGAAACTAAATAAGACACCCGTGGCACCACACACACACACACACACACACACACACACACACACAGCCTCACAGTTAAACAGCTGCCTTAAAACACTTATACATACCCAATCACACACACACACTCACACCAAAGCAACAATAAAGTAAATAAACAAAACAAAGAAACCAAAAATACCATTAAACGTAGGACAAACAGATAGTTTGCACACAATAAATCAAATGAACAGGAACTGGGTTAACAAATTAATCAAACTCTAGTGACAATGTAAAAGTCCACACGCCAGCTCAAGGCAGAGCTAGATGGTCACGGGGAGCCAAACGGGCCAAACACCACCATAAAGGAAAGCAGTAGCAAGTAGAACATAGATAAAAGTAGAGCCAAAACAGAAGCGCAGTCCAGGTAACTGTGGCGCAGCATCACAACGGACCAAAGGAGAGATACTCCAGGGCAAACGGCGGCACAACCACACTTAGAAGAGCTCCCAGCGGGACAAACCTGGCTCCACGCCACCAACAGTCTGCCACACTGTGTGCTGTGAGGAAGAAGCGTGCGCCTCAATGGCAGACACGCCAACCGGCACTGCAGCACAGCCACGTCAGCTCCACCACACCTGGCCACAGCCACCATGGGAGACCAGCGGATCCAGAAGAGGGAGCAAGAGAGAGGGAGACACGCAAGGTATGGCCACACTATATAGTAGCACGGTGCGGCACATCAATCAGTGCTCTAGGTGAAATCAAAACAGCGGCCTGCTGTGAGAGGGAGTGCATGGTGCTCTGGCCACATTTATAATCTCAGCGATGGTGAAGGAACCCAATGACACTGGAGGCTATTTTACAACTCTCCACCCTAAGGGGCAGATCACAGGTGGAGAGCCAGACGCTTTGGCCGACCTGGTAGGTGGGAGAAGGCTTGCAATGCTTGTTGGTGGTGACAGCATAGTGGTTGGCAGACTTTAGGAGGGCAGAGCAAGCTTGGTTCGCTGGCAACGGCGGATGAAGTTCTGAGCTAAAGGGCAGGCCACCTCTTTCTCCTGGTTGGCAAAGAGTATGGGCTGATACTCATAGGCATATTGAAAGGGGGACAGTCCAGTAGGGGAACAGGTGACAGCATTGTGAGCAGATTCTGCCCAAATGATCTGTTCGGACCAGGAAGCAGGGTTGTGAGCTGTCAAACAGCGAAGAGAGGTTTCCAGGTCCTGTTCTTTCTCTATGTATGCCTGTTGGACTGGGAATGAAAACCAGAGGGGAGGCTGACTGAGGCTCCCAACAGACCACAGAATTCCTTCCAAAATATGGATGTGAACTGGGTACCCTGATCAGACACAATGTCATTGCGTAGACCATGGAACCGGAACACGTGCTGTAAGACCAGTTTGGCTGTTTCTTTGGCAGATGGAAGCCTGAGAAGGGGGAAGAAGTGTGCTATCATGCTGAACCGGTCTACCACCATGAGGATCAGCAGTGTGACCATTGGGGAGGGACAGTAAGAAAAGTCCCTGGGACTATGGTTGATGAGGAAAAGGCAAGGGGAAGGCCAGCTGGTGGATGATGAGGGGTCTTGTTCTGGTTGAATACAGGATATGCGTTGACCTGCGGCCATCCTCCTCCATGGACGACCACCAGAAACGTTGCTGCATGGCATTGCAAGTCCATTGAAAGCCAGGGAGCCGAGAAACATGCCCCCACTGAAGTACTTCTGAGTGAAGAGGAGCAGGGACGAACAGACGGTCCAGTGGAAGTAACTAGGACCCGGCTGCTCCTCAATAACAGCCCATACTCTCTCCTCCATCTCCCAGGTGAGCAGGATGCTGGGACAGTGGTGGACGGTTCAGGACTCTCTGGAAACTGATGGGATAGAGCATCTGGCTTGGTGTCGTGGGAACTGGGCTGGCAGGACAGGGTAAAGTTAAACCTGTCGAAGAACAGCGACAAGCAGGTTTGCCCGGAGTTCATTCTATTGTCTGAGCAGATATTCTCCAGATTGTGATGATCAGTTCATACAAGGAAAGACACCTTGGCACCCACCAGCCAGTGTCACCACTCCTCCAGGGCTAATTTCACTGCCAGAAGCTCCTTGTTGTCATAATTTCTCTCCGCTTGGGGTGAGGTGGTGAGAGAAGAAGGTGCAGGGGTGGAGCTTCTGGTTGATGGCAGCACGTTGGGACAGGATGCATCCACTTCCACGATGAACTGGCACTCTGAGTCGGGGATCTGCAGGATGGGATCCGTGGAGAAACAAGACTTGAGGGTGTCAAAGGCTTTCTGGGCAGCATCGATCCAATGAAAAGTGGTCTTGGATGACATGAGAACAGAGAGGGAGGAGGCAACTGAGCTCAAACCTCTGATGAAGCACCGGTAAAAATTGGCCAACCCCAGGAAGCGTTGCAGTCGTTTACGTGTCTCAGAGACTGGCCAGGTGGTTACTGCTGAGACCTTAGCAGGGTCCATCTTTAAAAAGTCTTTAGCCATAATGTACTCCAGGAGGGAGACTGAGTAAACATGGAATCTCACATGGGTGACATGGTCGTCCAGACTCTTGGTAAAAATCTGGATATTATCCAGGTAGACAAAGACCAACTGATGTCTCTGAGGACGTCGATAACCAGGGCCTGGAAGACAGCGGGGGCGTTGGTCAAACCAAAAGGTATTACCAAATACCCATAATGCCCTGTAGGTGTGTCGAAAGCCATCTTCCACTTATCCCCCTCCAAAAGGAAGCAGACCAGATGGTATGCGTTCCTCAGGTCAAGTTTGGAGAACACAGTTCCCCCCTGGAAAAGGCACCAGGAGCGGAGTGTGACAGTCCCGTTTTACATGCTTAGTTAAAAGCTATTGCTGGTTGGAGCGGGTCGGTTCCTGAATGATGCGAGCCTTCGTACTGAATCGCTCATCACAAGGTTCAACCGAATCAGATGATTCATCTGAATCAGCGGGTTCACCGGAAACACAGCGGACCCAGACGATTCAGTTCACTGACTTCACTCCAGACAGTGAATTGATATTTGTTTTTTTTCCCCCCTCCTTCGGCTAGTCAGGTATATGATTGATTTGGCTACAGTTTTTACACGGGATGCCCTTCCTGGTAGGCACAAGCCTACCACTGATAACGTTGTGGCTGGGGTTTGAACTCTACCACTGAGCTACATCCTGGGTGAATCTAAGTAATAAGTGAAATAAGTTTTGCAATAAACAAGTGGTTAACCCTTTTACACTGAGCGTGCCACCGACGGCACATTCACACAACTGCACTTCAAATTACCGTAACTTCGCTATTGTTTGCTCGATCAGAAAAATTCCAGCGGTTTCTTGAAAATCTGAGAAGTTGTGCTTCACAGCCAATATAGGATCATTACAGTAATTCCACTCGCACTGTTGCCGAAAGTCGGAGAATCTGCTCCTTCATTGTTAACTTTTAATACATTCTTTCAACATACTGTAAACTGTCGGAAATTGAAAGTTCTAAATGTTCTGGAATAACGAGCAAAAGCACTTACAGCACATTTTCTGGCCCTTTTATGGTTAAAATACGCAAAAAGTCCAGGTGGACAATAGGAATCTTTGGTGTTATAAGGGGAGATCAAGTTTAAAATGAATTGATTGAAACCCCCAGGAAGGACCACAAAAATTTATTTGAAATGGAAAAAGAGTTAAATCAGAGTTAATCATTGTATGAGCAGAGATAAATCCTTCACAAGTCTTACAAGGTATGAAAGGTACTGAAATTTATTGATGAATATGGAATTTATTGATGGCTTTGTGGCCAAATTGACCCATTTGGCCACAACCGTAGTGGTCATGAATTACCACCTTTGACCACAAAATACACCCCAATGAATGTTTGTGTCAATGGAGGAAGCTCTGTCAAGGTTTCACTGAGACATCGCAGTCAAAAAATAATGCAACCAGTCATTCCTGTGCTGGTGTGAAGGCATCAAAATGCTGAAGCAGAAAGGTTCAGTTTTATAAGAAAAGCTGTTTGTATTTGCATTTGGTAAAATCCCTTTCCTTTTCACATTTCTAAACTCTTTCTTGATGTATTAAACAGTCTTATAGAGTGAAAGTTTTGGTTTATAATGTTTCCAACTGTAACATCACCTCAGCTTTAGAGGAGTGTGCGTGTGTGTGTGTGTGTGTGTGTGTGTGTGTGTGTGTGTGTGTGTGTGTGTGTGCGTGTGTGCGCGTGTGTGCACGCACGCGTGTGTATGTCTGTGTGATGTCCTGCTAGATCAGATCCAGAGATGTCTGTCAAGAAAAGACACAGTGCTATTCTGATTCATCCAATTTTCAGCCAAAATGAATGAAATGCAGTTTATTTTTTGAGCACAGATGCAAAAAAATATAAATAACTTTCAAAACTTCCTTTTCAAAAAACGTGCCTGTGTTCATAGTCAGACTGACACATCTGCCATGCTGCCATGCACACTGAAGCTTCTGACAGAGAATCAGGACTAAGCAGTCAGCTGTTCCCCTGTAGGCAGATACATGCTCAGCTATCTTGAAGTTTTTATAACACTGTTAGACACAAAGATATGTGTGTCATTAAGATTGTGAGAGTAGGAGTAGGCGTGTCAGAGCATCTTTTAGAACCCCTTGTGCTGCTGTCACAGGGGACATTGGACACTTCAAAATGAAAAGCTTGCATTCATTTAAGGAATGAAAGACAACACTTTTATTTCTGAGCTCATCGATGCAGATGACTCACCCCCATACTGAGCTTACACATCATACGGATCAAATTGTGTGGCAGCTGGTTAGTTCATCATATTGGAGTGTGTTGGGGGGTTATGTGCACATACCTTTCCCAGCATGCATGTGGACATTGTGTTGTTGGGCATAAAAGGTCGGAGCAACTATACAACTAGAAGGCCGTGGGTTTGGTTCCCAGGCTAGGGGCTTTCTGTGTGGAGTTTGCATGTTCTCCCCGTGTTTGCATGGGTTTCCTCCCACAGTCCAAAGACATGCTGTGGGTATGGGTGTGAGTAGTTGTTGGTCTCTGTTTGTCTTTATGAGTTGGCCCTGTGATGGACTGGCGACCTGTCCAGGGTGTACCCCGCCCTCACCTAATGTGAGCTGGGGTTGGCTCCAGCACCCCCCGTGACCCAGATATGAATAAGCGGCAGAAGATGAATAACACTAAATAATATCAACACATTTTTGATGGTGCTTTTGGTTGAATGTTGAGGTTGAACCTTTCTTCAGCCTTGTGCACTGAGTCACTTACTATGCAAAGGGTCAGGTGTGGCCTCTGGTTTGTGAATGTCTGAAAAGAGTGGGAGCAGAGGTTTCAGATGCTGTTTGATCATACACTCCAGTTGAAGCACTTGCATAATATACCCCAAACACATATGCTGAGATGGTACTTCGACTTCAGATTTACTTATTCACACATTGATCTAAGTGTCAAAGAAACAGTACACAAAATATCAGAGCACTGACATTTGTATTTGTTCTTGATCATGAAAAGAGTGTCACTGAACTACTTATACCAATGTGAGCAATGAAGAATAACTGGTCCACACAGCTGCACTAGTGTGGATAAGGATCCAACTCTGGTGGCAGAGCCAGGTTTACAATAAGGGTCCACTGGTAAGAAAGTTCTGCTTGTGAACCCAAATGAAAAATGAAGAATCAGATTTTCTGAAAATAGAATACAATGAAAGAATCCTCAAAGATGGCTGCAGAGATAAAAGGTGAGAGGCAATGTACTTTTCCATTGCATCCTGCATAATATATGTGACGGCCACGTACAGGGCGGAAATGATCTGTCTAAAAATATTAAGGGAATTAAGGGATATGTGCTTGAATGGGCAACCCAAAATTATAGCATGCTCCCGATAATCATAATACAAATTGAAAAGATAGGTTGAATAAAGAGATAGCTTGAATGATAATATATACTTCATAATTTTAAGAGTCGATTATATCAGAAACACAGCAGGCACTTTTTGACTTGTCAGTGACTTTTGAGCAGTACACTCAAAAATGTTCTCTCCATTGTGATTAATTTATAAGGACCAGTTTTAGAATATTTTGAGAGTATATTGCTAAATTAGGATTTCTTATTATATATTCCCTTATGTCCGTCTACACCTGTAAGACAGTGTAAGATCCTGAAAGAATAGAATAGAATAGAATGCCTTTATTGTCATTATACACATGTACAATGAAATTAGGAGCATCTCCATCAGTGCAGAAGGAAAAAAAACAAAACTTATGCATAGCATAGAGGGAAAACAAGAGAAATAAATATATATGTACACATGGTTCAGATGTGTTACTGCACATTTAAATAGTGGGTATTGCAGTGAGTTTTTTATGTACAGTAAAGTAAGTTGTATATACAGTTATATAAAGAAAGACGTTATCTGTTGCTTTTCAGGTACATTCAGTTGTGCTTAGTAAACAAATTAACTTAGTATCATAGTTACATTTGCAAATTGTGACTTGTATTGTTTTTAATTTCACGAAAGATGAAGGCAAAGATTTTGCTTTATTCCAGACTGAACCTTCAACATAAAACACTCCAGCAGTGATGCGCCACGTTGTGCTGCAGAAGTCACACTGTGTCTGAACGGAGCCAACACACTCAGACCTCTCACTTTTCACATACTTTCTTTGAACGATTTCTATGTAATATAATGTGAATATCTGTAAATGTCTATTCACAGACTTGTAAAGCATATCATGTACATATGCTTCATACCTGTGACGGCCCCTCCGTTCCACTAGGTGTCCCTGTGCCTGTTGCTGGTTCTTTTTTGTTTTGCAGGGATCTGGGTCATGGCGGAGGGTCCTCATCAGCCTGATCGGTCACACCTGGGCCCGGTGTGATCTGATTTTATAAAGGCAACGTGTTCCCCCGGTCTCGGGCTCTCTCCCCTCGCAGACGCGGCTGCTGTTTTGTTTTGTTGTTGCACGCATACACACACACCCGCATCCACACATGCTTGCACGACTGATACTGACTTCCACATTCTTTACGTTATTCTTCATTTTGCAAAATAAAAACGCGTGCTTATACTTGCACATCTGTCTGGTCTCCCATTTTTGTCGCGACCTAAGAGCCGGGACATACCACATACACATATTCATCCATTATTTATTACTTCACAGCTCTACCTCATTGTTTATTTGCACTACTGTTTACAACATACAGACCCAGTTGACTTCTTAAAATATCGTATATACTCCCACTTCCTTTCACATGCTATTCTACAGTAAAGTCCTGACGGTTGACCACTTTTATTGAAAGGTTTTTGTATAATTGTTTAACTTATTGTTTAGTTGTTGTTGTCTTCGTTCCATATGTCTTTTTATATGTAAGCACATCACGAGGAATGTGAATAGCAGAGTTACATTCCTTGCATGTGTGCGCATACTTCGACAATAAAACTGATTCTGATTCTGATGTATTAACAGAAATTATTGTGGAAGTGGCCCACTCAAAGTATGTGGCAGTTGATCAGTGGTTTAACTTAACTCAGTGAGTTTAACCTTTGCTCAAATCTGTAGCAACAGGAGACTAACATGTTACACGGTATTATGTAGGTAATGTTAGCAAACATTAGCCACTGATCTGACCAAGTTAGGCTGCAGCAGCAAAACCTATCTGATCATGAACAAAGATACAGAGATGTGTGAAATCATCCATCACCTTTATATAGCTTATCCATGCAGGGTTGCTGGAGGGCTGGAGCCAGGTTAAAGGATTATATGAATATTCTACCCATGATACAAACTGTGGACCAACAGTAAACCCAGCTCTGTCCAATATTCACTGTACTTTTCATTTTAGTTCAGTTTATGTCAACTCCTGAGAAAAAGAAAACAAAATCTTTTGCCTCTGCAAGAGATCATCCTCACCCTTTTTTTTTACCTGCTCGGTTTTTGTCTGCCTGTAACTTGAGCCTGGCTGGGAGCTGGTGTACAGAGGGCACGTCAAAGAGCCATCCATCCGTCTTCTACCGCTTTTCCGTTTCTGTGTCACGGGGGGTGCTGGAGCCAATCCCAGCTCACTCTGGGTGAGGGCGGGGTACACCCTGGACAGGTCACCAGTCCATCACAGGGCCAACACACAGAGACAGACCAACAACCATTCACACTCACACTCAGACCTACGGACAATTTAGAGTCACCAATCAACCCAAAGATGTCTTTGGACAGTGGAAGGAAACTGGAGGAAACCCACGCAGACATGGGGAGAACATGCAAACTCCACACAGAAAGGCCCCAGGCCGGGAACCGAACCTGTGACCTTCTTGTTGTGGGGCAACAGCGCTGCCCCCGTCAAAGATATTTGAATTAATTCCCTTTTTGATTTTCAGGCCCTTACGGCTGTTTTTAGTATTCCTTGTTGTCAAACTTAACTACTCAAATCACAACATGGACAGTTTTTTTCCTGCTGCTCTTTTGTCTTCAAAAAGTGACTGAGCATGCAAATTTGATTTTCACTGTAGTTAAGAACGCAGCCCATGCTGCTGTAATTCTCTACACAAATCCCAGCACTCATTAACACCCAGTGGAGCTATCTATGGACCCGTCTGCATATTTATGCCGAGTTGCTGCTGCTCCAACTCTCCCCACGGATCCTCTTTGTTTACTCATTGAGGTTGTTTGACATCCAGCTCAGGATATAGCCATACATCATGTTTTATCCCTCCGCAAACAGATTTGTTATGGGAGGGATGAAAACATGCTGTTGTGGGCTTCTGATCCCATTAGAAGATGCAACAACAAGACACACAACAACAACAAAAAAAAAACGGTCAGTGAAATTTATTGCTAAGTTACAGCGTAAATGCTCTCCATCAGAGATCCTGGCCTCCTGGAGGACAGATGAGAGGGAGGGGAATATACCTCGACAGACAGAAGCTCATGAGCCAAGAACGGTTTGAGGTCTGGTCTTTTAAAGAAAGACTTTTTTTACTTGAGAGTCATGTTTCTTATCTTTGCTTGGACCAACTGTCTTGGGTCTTGGTGAAGCAGGTGGGCAGTTTGAGTCACAATTAAATCAAAATTACATGCAACAGACGTTTATTGAAATACAGAACTTCAAATCAAGCTTGTTGTTGAAGCCATAGACAAAGAGTAATCAATTATAATTGTATTTTAGGGTACATTTTATGCTGTTCTGGAAATACCTCTCTTTTTACTTCTGTACCTCACTGCCCTCATCCTCATTCTGATTCTCACTCTCATCCTCCTCATCAATCTCACTTTCTCCTGGCAAGTATTCTTGCAGGTGTTCGTCTTCATCACTAGTTAATTCTAATTCATTTTCAGTATCATCAGCTGGGAGTGGGATTTCTGCATTCTTCTTTCTTAAAGGGGTATAGATTGGGGCTGAAGTCATTCTGCAAATGGAGAAAAATGTGTGGAAATTATAAGCAAGACTATGGCCTGCAGAGTACAGTAACAGCCTGAACTCTACTTTACTGCAACCAACATCAAATTTATCTTTGTTAAATTGTAAAGATCAAAAGGGCAACAGTTGTATTCAAGTTTCCATTATTTCACAAGTCAATCAATAGCATAAAACTATTGAAAATCAAGGTTTACTCACCTATTAGTTGGGAGACATTTTTTTCTGATGGAATAAGGAGAAGACATAAGGTTTTCAGACAATTTTTGGAGCAAAATGGCAATGTGAAAAAAGACCTCTAGAAAAAAGGGTTTCAACATGCCTTCCTTTTTTTAGAGTACTGCATCATTCCAAGGGATGCATTGTGGAGATATGACAGGCCAAAATGGGGTTTGTTGCCTCAGGGCAACACATACCATATTTATTTATTTACTTTTTGCTAATTCTCTTGCTTGCACTCCATAATCTCTTACAGAATTCCCGGTGGTGTTTTGGATGTGGCTGTACAATAATGGCCATTGGTCACTGGTATTGTTGTACCTATAAAATAGCAGACATAATGCCCTTACCATAATCCACATTCTTCAAGGAAATGTCCCCATCTCTCCATCACAATTGGTGGGACCTGGAGCCAATCCCAGTGGACACAGAAGGAGGGCGGAGATCGCCTTGCACAGGTTGCCAGTCACCAATTAAACTTAACCTGCATGTCTTTGGAGTGTGGGAGGATAGTGGAGAACCTGGAGTGAACCCAGGCAGGCACACAGAGGACATGCAAACTGCACACAGACAGGCCCTTGGCCTGGGGTCGGAACCCAGAACCCTCCTGGTATGAGTAGAAAGTGCTCATGACTGCACCAGCATCCTGAAATGTCACAATGTTTCCCAATTTACCACCTTATGGATGAATTCTCCAACATAAACCAGTCAAACCAGGTTGCACTATTTCCAAAATCACACATTTGAACATTTTGTTACATGTCACCTCAAAAATTGGCTTCAGGTGCTTGGCTAAGGTTGGAAAAAAATTGTAGATATATTGAAATAAATCCAAGAAGCAAACTCATCTAGTGAAACAAAATAAAAAAAACCCAAAATGGAACCCTTGGGGTGTTTC
The DNA here is from genome assembly GCA_034769265.1 of Remorina albescens. Classification (NCBI taxonomy): domain Eukaryota; kingdom Metazoa; phylum Chordata; class Actinopteri; order Carangiformes; family Echeneidae; genus Remorina; species Remorina albescens. Next base: position 7,567,181 of record CM068494.1, read on the forward strand.
TATTTTAATCCAGTTTTATTTGATTTGGGGAAACAACTTAAAGTCCAGGAAGAACTCAGGCTACTGGATTCATACTTGGAGTCATGAAGCCTCTTGAATTTCTGTCATAATTCAGCATTTCAATTTTGCATGCCAGCTACATTCAACCCTCAGATGGTAAAACGATAAAAAGGAAGTGGGGAAGGCCTTAAAAAGATGGCAGGCAGTTGAGCAGCTAGGCCCGATGGATCTGACGGATGATTTTTTGATCACAATTGCCTATTTGGACAGAGCTCACTGACCCAGGTCTACACCTCTGCGATGTTTTTTGTTTGTTTGTTTGTTTTTGCTGCTAGGTAAAAAGTGTATGTGACCTGCTTCGTCAAGTACTCTGCCCACCAACTCTGGGAAACTCAGTTTGTGGTAGTTTGTCCATCAGAGATTCTGCTAGGAGTTAAATGATTATAACTTGTTTCTTTACTGAAGTGAAGAAGAAGAGGTTTGTGTCAAAATTGAAATGTAGAAGGGCCTTGGAGCATTCTAGGAAAAGATGCAGGAAATGGAGATGAATTTCACATGGGCTTAAAGGATGCAGAAAATAGATGTTTGGATGTTCAGTTTTTAGCAATTCTGTCCTTGCATGTTCTCCCAACTTTGGAAATGTGCACACACACACACACATACACATGCGCTCATATATAAGCTGACACACAAGTACATATATAAGTTGAAGACAAAATAGGGTCAAGAAACCCCTGGGTTAGTAATAATGCTGTGTAAGTGTGGCTTTTTCATAGTGCAGTACAGATACAGTCATGTTAACTATCCTAACATCAAAAATATGGACCTGACTGAAACGTGAGCTTTCAGGACGGAAAAATCTGCAAATCTCATAATTTTGTGCTCTCTGTCTTTTCCTGTACTGAAAGTCTCTCCATCCTTTTTCCCCTTTCTCCTTCTTGTCGTTCTTTTGAATTGACATCAAACTTATCAAGGATTCAAAAAGGGGAAAACAAATCACTTCTATATAAAGAATATTTACCATTAATTTACTCAAGGCTGAAAATGAAGAATTGTATTTTCCAGCATCAGTGTTGTAACGTTTTCTGTCTCATTTCTGGCCTGGAGTGGGAAATGGCCATGGACACTAAAATGCATGGTTTTCATAATAATCCCCTGTTCACACTATCAGCAGCATGTTGTGGTTTATGGCCTAGCTTTGTATGTTTGCATCTTGCTGCAGCACTGTGTATATCCACTCACCTCCACTCATGTTGCCATGATGGTTTTACTTGTTCTCTAACTCAGTCCTCTGACCATGCAAAGGAAGCCATTGTTAAAAATGGAAAATATTAACTCATAGACTTGGACACAGGATGAAAAATTTGAAATATCAACACTTATATATGAAGAAAACGAGTCAAATCAGTCAGATATAGATGTCAGAGACAGCAAAAAACAAGAATGTGAAATTTGTAGCAACCCCTGATGAATTTCTGCCATTTGAACTTGTTTGAAGTTGCCCCTATTAAAAACTGCTTTAAGTTTTTCAGAGATGGGCCCATTGGTACCCACACACAATATTTTATGAAAGGATCGACACAACATAATTTCTATGTCTCCAGTGGTTTCCAACACTTTAAAACACAGCATGAAATAGCTGTACTGAGCTAATGAGCTTCTGTAGCATATATCAGTGGCTTTACAGTTCTTTAGTTAATGAGACTTCTAAGGCTTGTTTACTTGTTTACATCGTTAACAATGTCCTCATCATTAGTGAACTCCATTCATTTGTTTGGAGAAATTTAGTATCTACAGGTCATAGACTAAAACAGTGAAAATCCTTGAAAAGTTTTTGGCCATAATGCATAGAAATAGTGATGATGAGGACCAAAAAAGATGGTTCCTTACCTCTGAAGGATATGTGTGAAGGCTGGGGCAATGCCATGGCACAAATCTGCATCAGTCTGAAGTTTGTGCTTGTCGATATCACGATTTCATCTCTTTTGTGGTGGAGCCAGATAGATGTGAACCTTACTGAGATATGGCAGCACCTGTGCAAAAAAATGTAGCCAGACAGACAAAGGAAATAATTACAGAGCCTTTTGACATGATTTTTGTATAGCAGCTCCTTTGGTGAAGATGCTTTAGACACATTGAAAGGTCTATCGTTGTACTCTCACCAGCTATCTTGTTCTCTGTTTTATGCAAAACCTCTCAGATGTAAATAGAGACACTACACTCTAAATTGTGTTTAGGTCTGAGTGTGAGTGTGAGTGGTTGTTGGTCTCTGTCTCTCTCTGTGTGTTGGCCCTGTGATGGACTGGTGACCTGTCCAGGGTGTACCCCGCCCTCACCCAGAGTGAGCTGGGATTGGCTCCAGCACCCCCTGCGACCCAGAAATGGAAAAGCGGTAGAAGATGGATGGATGAAGTCAGGGTTATGTTTCTACCTTTTATGATTTGTGTGTCATGTATGTATGTGATAAAATGCTTTCTAAGCTGGTAGATCTATGAGACACATTGTTACCATCATGTTGAATATGATATTAGATTTAATGTATGAATAATGCAATGAGATTGTCAAAAAGTGTCAAGAAAAAATGTAAGCAACAATTCTATGTTAAATAAGCCATCATAGAGATGTTCATCTAAACACTGCAGTACACATCAGTACACAGCCTATTTCAAAGTGGAAATTGTTGTAAAATGATTAAAAAGACAAGATTACAGCACACCTGTCACTGAAATGTATAACACTAATAAGTATAATAACAACAAGTAAAACCAAAATAGGAAAGAAAGCCGAAAACACTGAAGAGATGTCAAAACATAGTAAATCACTGCATTATACTAAACTACTTTGAAGTTATGAAAAGACTGACTTTTGAAGTACATGTTGCGCTGGCATGGACAGATGAATTATGCTATAGTAATATAAAATCCATTCACTGGGATACATCAAAAACAAATGATGATTCTGGGATGTCAAAATAAAAATCATCTTCCTGAGAATATGATGCATATCTAATTCACTGCAGAATGAATTCAAGTAAACTCTGTTCCATAATATTTATAAATCTGAGGGCAGATTACTGGTTACCTGGTTTACTGCACATTTATTATACTTTGCATTCCCATGGGCTTTTTGAATCCATCCGAACTACATTTTAGACTTTTTCCATGTGGTTTCCATGAGAATGCTCGAGCATCATGTCCAGCCAGTTGCACTTGCTCTATGGGCTGTCTTCCAATAGTCAAAAGACCAAGACTTTTTGCTGCTGGATACAGCATCTGGTGGCTGGAGCTCTGGCTTCCTGCCCACCTGCTTCTTCGGTACTTCTAGGCTCTATCTATCCAGATATGAAGAACCAGTGTTTTCTAGTTTTTGTTGCTGACCTGTTCCTACATGTCTCTCCAGTGCCTGTTCCTGTGCGTAAGCTCCAGCTCCAAGTTGTCTCGTGCCCAGCCTCTTCAGCCTCGTGTGAAAACCACAACTGTCTGTCACAATCAAACCCCACTTGCCACCACAGTCTCCAGTCTCTGCCTCTACATCACCCTTCCCTGGACCCCTTATCCTGCTCCAGTGACCTAACTCTTAACCCTCCACCCCTTTTCCTCAGAGATCACTCCACCCTTCACCCTGAAGCCCCTCTTTCCCTATGCTTTCCAAAAAATCCTTTCTACCCCTGTCTGATGTTTGGCTTTTGGGTCCAGTGTGTTACAAACCCTAACAGGAACATCGTGGCTACACTGTAATCAGGGTTGATGAGTGAGCTGCTGCCCTGAAATAAATTTCAAGAGCACACAATGATGCATTGACGTGTCTCACACGGAGGCTCCATCAGATTTACAGCAGCACCAACCTGGGGGTGGGACATGACAGATGCATTTTGTCAGTTTCCCTGTTGGCTAGCAGCAGAGTCCTTCTCCACTGCGTCTGTGTGCAGATGATGGCATTGCTCTCTGCAGTTGTGTGTCCTCAATCCAGGCAGTGGCTTTTATAAGTGTTTGTCCATATTTTAAAAAAAATACTTTATGGTGGAAAAAGAATAAGGGCACAATCCAAAACAATTTGAGTCTTACACAGAGTAATCTCTGTGTAAGATTCAGTGTATATGAACTATTAATAAAAGAAATATTAAATGTATCTGAGTTGGCATTTGATTAAATTCTGATGAATAATTATTTTAAATTAGACTTCACAAAACTAACACAACAAACCTGAAGTTAGAGAATTCTAAACTTATATCATTCATTTACCTAAAGACATTCACCACAGAGACTAGATTAACAACTAGACTAATGATGCTTGGCCATGCTAATGTTGAGTTATAAAATGATGCAACAACTCATCCACTACAGCATGACTCAAGCCTCTGCAATCAAAGAAAAGTCAGATGTTTATGTCAAGGTGTGATTAAATATGTAGGTGATGAACAAGCATGGCCTATTCTGACTGGGGGGATGGCTTTTATCATTGGAGTACATCAGTACACATGAAGTGTGGATAAATGAGGGAGGTAATGTTTATGGGGGGAAAGCACAATGGCAAGGACATCTCTGACAGTGAATTAGTGTCGACCTTGCAAGGATGGATTGATGAAAGAGAGCTGTATGCTTTTAATATGATGGAGAGCAAATGACAGCACTCAAGCTACAATTTATTATAGTTTGTAGATGCCACAGAAGTGCATCTCAAAGAAACTGAAGTGGTGCTAATGGTTATATGAAGTAATGAGATCAAATACAAAACCTTTCAACCTCTGTAATGAGGTGGTATTCTTTCTCGACATGTGGCAACAGCTCTTATGTATTTAAAACAATCAAGCAGCATTAGAGACCTGTGAGATAATATGTAACTGATGACCAAAAAAATCTCCCTTGAACAACATCAATTTAAAACTTCCTCCAGTTTTTGTACATCATGTCCCAAATGTTATTTCGACAGCCAGGGACACAATTCATGTTCTGCCAGCATGCCTCTGTATGAAAGACGAGTGGGAAGCGAGGCGAGGCGGTGCAGTCCCTGGGCAGCTTTCAAAGACTATTAATTTTCCACAAAGATTGTGTGTGCATGTGTATAACAGTGCTACTTCTGAGGGGAAGGGCTAATCTATAATTCATCACTGTGGCTCACCTTACACATCCCTGAGGTCTATTTTCTATCACGTTTCTTAACTTAATGTGGTAAAAAGAGCACACATCTTCACCCACACTCCTCCCTAATCTCTTCTGTGGGATTGTCCCAGCAGGTGGGGGCCAGGCATTACCCTGATGGTCATAACAGATAGAGAGAAATCGGAAGATTATGTGTGTGATTATGGGGGGGGGGACTACTGTCACAGTGTGTGTGTGTAGAACAAAATGAGGGAGGACGAGGCCTGCTGGGAGCATGGCACATCTACATTTGCAACATGTCATCCATGGGTCTGATCCTCTGATGACAAGCACTGGCAGAAAGAATCTGATGTCTGCAATAACCCCATAATCTAGCAGCATGTGTCCCGCTCACGTGTTTATGGACATGGAGCAAATGAGATTGGAGTTTGTGGAGGACAGGATCAGAGGATGAGGCAGTGACAGCAGGTCTGGCTGTACTGCAGACGTGTCTGTACATTTCCAGTGGTAAACTACACGGTTTATCCCTCTGCACAGTGCTGGGCCAGCAGCCAAGAAAAATGCTTTCTCACAATGATGGAAGCACCACATCACGTTGCAACATAACCATTAGTGTGAAACACAGAGGGGTCCTGCGAGCCAGTAATCTCTGCCGCAAAACAGTATCAAGCCTGTCTGTCAGGTTGCCAAACACTGCTGTATTGATGGGGAAGGAGAGAATGACATCTTCAGTTCAGTGGGCAACAGGTTGTGCAGTGATGGGGGGGGGCAGTTCCAACTCGAGGGACAACCAACAACAGCTGGATAGAGTCTTGGAAGAGAAATAACAGACACCTAAAGCTGTTTTGTTTTCTTCCTTTGAAATTACAAGAAACCCCTGTGACCCAGAAATGGATAAGTGGATGAAGATGAATGAATGGCTCTGGTTTCCTCCCATCATCCAAAGACATCATGTTTGGGTTAACTGGTGACTCTAAATTGTCTGTAGGTCTGAGTGTGAGTGTGAGTGGTTGTTGGTCTCTATCTGTTTCTGTGTGTTGGCCCTGTGATGGACTGTTGACCTGTCCAGGGTGTACCCCGCCCTCACCCAGTGTGAGCTGGGATTGGCTCCCCAAAATGCTCCCCAAACCCAGACAATGATGGTCCTCAAGCTGCTCTTTCAGATATGTCCCCTCTTTTTCTGTGTTTCAGAGCTGAATTCATTCATTATTTTTGCTCCAGGAAAGGAGGTTTATTCTTGCACTTAACTTTGTCGACTGTCAGTTTACAAATTTTCTCCATCTTTCATTCATTTCCAGTCTACTGTTGCATTATCTATTTCAACTTTATCATTTTAATTTTATTACATTTTTTTCTACTGATACTGATAAAATCAAAATAGAGGTGTCTTGCCACATTGTTCATTGAAACAAAACAGGACAGTAATGGGTCACACTTCCATGCTGTATTACGGTGTTCCTGTGTGATGCAGTTGTCACTGTCACTGTACCAAACTGTGATGACGCCAGATTTAGCTCATAAGTGGTGATGGGCCATGCCAGTTGTGTCAGTCAACTGTAGACGACACACCACTGCTTTAAAGTCATGTGATTAAACTGCTTTGTATCCTGACTACACTAAACTGTAAAGGCTGTACAGGTTTCACACTTCATTTCTTTGCTATAGTTTTTCGTGTCAGATTTTTCCTTTCCTGTTGACAGCTGGCATCCTCCAAACATCTTACATTATTAAATCTGAGGGAAAAATGCACAACTGAAATTGTTTAAAAACTTGTACTATGAAAATTGGTAATTCTAAATCTGGCTGCTATAATGACATACACATTTATGGAGGGTTGTACCAGGATTATCTTTAATCATTTAATTTAAGTCGATCCAATGATATAAAACAGGAAATCTGTTTAAAATTGGAGATTGTTGTCCTTGTAATTTAAACACTATCCAAGTTTAACAATTAAAATAAATCAATGAAAAAGGTGCTAAATAAATAGGGAAAAAAAGATTAGTCATTCGTGCATGAAATGAAAAATAAATCATGTTGTGATTGGGCGTAATATGCCAGTTGTAATGCCACGTTTTTGTTTTTGTTTTTTTTTTTCATTTTATTTCCACTGAATGTTCGTGTAAAGTAGATCATCATATAGGTACAAACACAACTTGAATAGAGTAGTCCAGAAGTAGCATTTTCCCTCTTAGATTTCATTTCTTTTTCCCTGTCCTTTAACCTTCTCCTACTCTTTCACTCTCATTCCCAATTTTTTTAAGGAAAAAACTGTCAGGCAGCAGTTAGCTTTATTAATGTTTCAGGTACACCAACTAAGCTTCAGGAATTGGCAACCCGTTCTCAATCATTTCTGGATATTTTTGAGGCCATACAAAAAAAGGTGCACTCTTGGAGCAAAAAAAAAAAAAAAAATGTCTTGAGAAAAAGTTGACTCTGTGGAATGGCACTTTTAATGGGTGATATCTTTTTTTCCACTTAAATTGTTGAAGTCTAATCTTATTTAACAATTTGTGTATTTGTCTTTCTTCCATATGTTGTTTGGTATTTAGTAGATGTCAAATTTCCTGCAAATAATTTATACTGAAGTATGATGAAGGTAGTAAATAAAAATAGTAAAAATAGTACAGTGTTCTTTCAGCCACATAAAAAGGTCAAGATAAATATGTGAAGTTATGTGTGGATTTACAGGCTTTCTATTTTTAATTAGTAGTGACAGTGAAACCTCAAACCCAGATGTCTGCTCTGTGCATTCATTTGGAGTAGGGTTGTCACTGCAAATGGGCACAATGTAGGAGATAATCACAGTAGGAGATCATTGGAGATAAATGGCTGGAATTACATTTATTTTGAAGAGTGCTGTGGCCTCAGCAGTTCCCATTTGTTCTTCTTATTGTGAATAATGTCAGGAGTTGATGTGAAAGGGGATATTCATAACTGTGGCCTTGGTATCTGAAAACGTGAGCTGTAGAAAAAATCATGTATATTTGGCTGTTTCAATTGGCTCTGACCAGCTTTGATGTAGCATAGCTGAGTGTAAGCTTTGTTTTTCCTCTGAAAACATGAATTCAAGATAGAAAATTGGAAGGACAAGTGTATTTTCCTGTTAAAGTTTACCTTGTTTTTTTTTTTTTCTCTCTCTCATAGAGCCTGGGCAAGGCGATGCTGGTGTGCATGAGTCACGGAGTTTCTGAATGGCAGGCTGGGTTTATAAACCTCTGCCAGCCCTCAACACATGAGTTTGGAGGCCACTTGTCTCTGCGGTCTGTCACGTATGCACATGCAGCAAGGTCCGTCAGCCTCGGCATCTTAACTTTTCACCCTGAAGGGCACAGGAGCAGAAAGACAGCTCTTCAACATGAGGTCCATCTTCCTACTGCTCTTCTCCCTTCTCTTTGTGTCCCATGGTTCTTCAGCCGTCATCACAGGGGTAAGTGAGAGCAAACGGATGCCTGACGGGGCATTAGACAGGTCTCAGCATGATGGGACCATGCAGAACAAATATCTGCTTTTTTCACGAAAAAATGTTTCCTGTGTGCACTGCTTAATATTTTCTTTGGTTTTATCTAGACATTTATTGGGAGTTTTGAAGAATAATCCAAAAATTATCTTTCATGTTTGAAAAACTATCAATAAATTAAGAATATGTTGTCCGTAATGTCTTTACGGAGTAGCTATTATTAGACAGCTACTCATTCACCACTATCCAAATATTTTTTTATAGAAAATTATTCTTTACTAATAATATAAGGGATTTTAAGTTTATGGTGCTTTAAAGGATGAGCCAAAAGAAAAAGCTAAATCACCTTGTGTTGAAAATGTGTGATTGTACAATATGATCTAGAAGTATATTCTTTTGATAGAAATGAAGACTCACATATATTGTGCTTTGGGCATTTAAATCTTAAAGGAGATTGGCTTGTTAGAATCTAAAATAGAAATAAAAATATTTGTAGGGTTTTAATCAAGTCTGCTCTTAAATTGAATAGACATTTACTTTGACTTGTTAGGATGTTTTATATTTGACTTGTGTATAGGGCTTTTGATGCTTGCATTTTAAAGTATAATGCAATTAATCTCTTACAGTCATCAATTTATCCATATATAAAGGTCAATTTCTAACAAACAATGATGATGCAAAGCTATTCTGTGAATGACTTCATCATCCAAATCAGGGTTCGTGAGTGCACTGCACATCAATGCAGCAACCTGCTAATAAAACACCCATCCCTGTCACAACAGCCCTCTCACGCTGCACTGCTGATGTGCGGTGAGATACGAGCATGCTGCCGTTAAGAATGATTTTTATCGGCGTCCGTCACATGAAATCACTGGTGTTCCTTGTCATCGTGTTTCCCCTCATCTCATCTGAAGTGAGAGCTGTCACTTGGCTTCTCATCCTAACAGTCAGAACAATAACAATAAATCAGCACCAATCCTGAAATGTGTTGTTGTTGAGTTATGATATGACTAATGGGTTAATAAGTTGACCATTAGCATCATACTCTCTTCAGGTTACTCCACTTTGAAGTGGATGTTGCTAACGCAGTTCTCACCTATCTACATGTTCATTATTACACCAGCTGCCATTTCCTGTTAACATAAAAATTATCACATAATTTACTTGATTACATTACATAACAGACATGTGTGCCTTATATAATTACATACATAATTACTATTTTGATTAGACCACCAGCAGCAGTAAAAGCAGTGATGACCACAGGCCTGTGAACTGGAACTCATATCTGAAGTTAACGTAAACATGGAATTGGCTGGAGATTCTAATTAAGTGAAGATTTAAATGTTTAAATGGTGGGCTTTGTGTTTTGTTGTGATGTGTTTGTGTGTGTGTGTGTAGGCCTGTGAGAAGGACTCTCAGTGTGGAGGAGGGATGTGTTGTGCAGTGAGTTTGTGGATTCGCAGCCTGCGTATATGCACGCCCATGGGACAGAAGGGAGACGACTGTCACCCTATGAGTCATAAGGTGAGATTTTTCTCCTGCTGTCTCACCTCTCTGCTCTCAGTGAGGTGTCACGTGATTGATGATTTTTCCCCATCACAGTGGGCATGATGCAGGTTATGACGTAAAAGAGCTGATTCCTGCAGCAGAGAATAGGTGTGAATGGAGATGGAGTCAGTATTTTGATTTTGCTTTTGTGCTATCTGACTATCCAGACCGTCAACCCCACAGATGACACAAAGGAGGCCAAAAATTTACCATCTTCTGTCTGCCTGCTATTTCACCACCTTCAGTGCAAAATTGAAGCAAATCTCACATCAGAGGTATTTTCCCTTTCTGCTTCCAGGTTCCTTACTTTGGGAAAAGAATCCACCACACTTGCCCATGTCTGCCCAACCTGTCATGTATCACCATAAATGAGGGCAGATCCAAATGTCTGTCACCATACCAGTACCCAGTCTACTACCTCTGAGGACCAGCACAACAGTTTGCTATCTGCACAGTTACTATTTTTATCTGATTTTAAAGCTTGTTCAAACGTTTTAATTTATTTTAAATAAAGAAATATATTTAATAAAGCATCATCATTTTGGTTCAACTCAATTAAACTGTATAGTTAAGGGAACATGCAATGTGGTCTTTGACATCCAGGCAGAAAAAGTTAACAGCATTAATTTGCACATTAAGATGTATAGCAGGGTCCATGTACAAGCTTTAATGTTTTTGTTTGTGTCCTCAGATGCAATTAAAAAATATATTTTGGATTTTGTTAAAAAGAATGGACAGTGGATGATCAACTAAAGAGGATTTCAAGTAGATTATTAAGTGGTTTGTAGTGAATAATATTTCAATAATTAATTTTGTCAAATATTATAATTTAAGTATGATTATATTTTTTTTGTTCAGTCACATTATACCTGTACACAAGCAAAGCCTTTTTCTTCATCCAGCATCTGATTTGTCTGCGTTAAGAATGATCTTCACTCAAATCCTCTGTATTACACTGGCTCACAGCACTGATCTGAAAATGGAGCATCTGCTGAGTTTTCAACTGCCCTCTCGGGAAACGTGAAGAGAAACACATATCATTTGAGCCCTGATAACTTGACATGCTCAGTAAAATGTACTTATTTGGTTACAGTTTCACTATCTGCTCATAACCGAAGGGAAATATGCCAGTATTTTTTTCATCTTTAATTGCGTTTCCATTCTCAAAGTAGAAAAAGGAATACTTTTACGTGCTGTTAAAGAGGAGGAGACTTCTCTCACATTCACCTTGGTACTTGCAACATGAACAAACTGTCAGGCAGTGGTGAAATGACTCACTGCATTTGTTCAAGGTTCAAAGTTAGAATGAAAAAGGATGTATAAAAATTCATTTGTAGCTAGAATGTTATCACTTGAGTTAAAAAGGCTGAGGCTGAAGACAACAAGACTGCGATGGGATAACACAGCCAAATCTCCAACTCAACTTTTGGCAGTGAGAGACTGTGGGTAACTTAGGGTAAGTTTAGAATACATGAAACAAATAATTTCTGTTGTGTTAGTGGACTGAGCTCTTTCTAAATTCCATCATTTGTTGTTAACATGCAGTTAATGGCTGCTCAGAGTTATTAATAGGTGCCCCAGTCTGTTTCCAACTAAGAGCAGCCCAGTGAGGAGAACAATGATTCCCACTGTGGGACTGCAAGAAAGGTCAGTGTAAGAGCCAACAGTAAAATCCCAACAGGGTCACATTTCCTCTACATCACAGCAGAGCCTGCATGCCCCGAAGACAACACGATGTACCAAAAATACCCAACCTGCATCTGCATTGCACAAGAGCACATGCAGGTGAGCATCATCCCGCAGCCAGGGAGCCCCAGCAATTACACCGCCTGACTTCAGCACACTGTTAACAGGGAGCAGCCAGCTGTCAGGAACAAGCAGGTGTGTGTGATGCTAATGGTTATGGATGCACTCTGGGCAGACTGCGCGTTGAGGAGCTCAGGGTTGCGTGTCGCATCAGAGTGACGGAGGGGAGCAGAGCTCCGAAATATCTCACTAAATCACAATGATTTCAGTGCGTAGTGAGAGAAGTGCTCTGTCTTTAGAAAGTGCAGTGTGGTGTAGGTTAGTATCAATGAATGCAGCAGTAACTGGGTGAATCAATAACCTGCAACTGGCTTCAGCAGGAAGGAGGGGGGTTGGTTTGTGTGGGGGTCTGATTGAAAACCATCAGGCCCAGAAACAGCCTACTGAAACTATTCAACAGTTTAATAAGTTGTGTGTGGAAAACCATGAATATGACACTTGAAGTGAAAAGCACATCTTTAACCTTTACACTCGGTAGATACTGATGATGTACTTTTGTTGTGTAGTGCTGGCCTCACCCTGACGACGTGACATGACACTGACATCTTGTATTTCCACCAGCTGTAATTGGCCTGACAGCAGAATATTTTTCAGAGATATGAAACATTTGTGGTAAATGTCAGGCCTGGTGGCAGACTGTCAGAATCAAAGAGCAAATGTGTCTTTTGAGATTCTCCAGTTCTGATGTTCAACAACACTGACACAAGGTGCAGGGCCATAGCCAGGGTTTTGAGTCGTGAGTACACATCCCCCTCTGCTGCAGCATCTGTGAAACTTTATTTTGTAAGAATCTACGTATTCATTTATGAAGTACTAAGTCTGTTTTTAAAATATTATTTTTAAAGCCTAATTTTATCCTTTTTTTCAAGTCACTGCAGTTTCTGCTATTTTTAGTGCTGCTACTATTGTTTTGAGTTGTATCAAATGTTTGAGTGACTGTTCACATAGCATGGGTACTTCTTTGTTGTTTCCATTATTAGTAGGCTAGTTAAACAGTTGTGTGTATTTGTGGTTACATGCCTCTTCCATTTTGTACTGGATTTGAATTTACGTTGTTTTGCATCATAATGATGTAATGTTGCCCAGGAAGGCAAATTGGGATATAAATATAAATAAGTAAAAAAAAGTATGAACCAATAGTATAAAGCAAAGATCTAAATTATATGAGACACAAGTACAGTTAAAAGAATCAAATTACCCTGAGGTCACTAGAGAAGTCTTTCACCATTTTATATACAAATTCAAAGTAGTGATGATGTTCAACATAGCAATGATACTGGAGCTGATTCAAAAATTTTAACCCAAAGCCTTAATTAGAAACTGATTGATATAAGTTGGCATTTTGAAAGCAAAGATGCTTCTTCAGTGTTCTCTTTTTTTCAAGTTGTCCCTTGATATGGAAGTGCAATTCTAAATGAGCAACCTTTAAAGCCTCCGAACTCCCAAAAATGCAAGCTCTGTGTCCTTTTAGCAAAAGGGGGGACTCTACAAGCATTAAGATACAGCCATCAGTTTTAGTGTGCAGCAGTTTGTTCTTCTCACCTGGAAAATCTTTAAACACCTTTTAAACCCTCTCCATTTAAGATCCACAGCTAAATGCAACTTGCTCAGACCGAACCTCAGGGGGCTGCCACACACGAAGAAGCATAAAAAGACCCTGACCAGAGGCAGGGCGAGGGCAACTGAGCGTGCCGACAAAACAATATAGATAAAGGAGATTTCGGTAGTTTTCATTTAAAGACATAAACACAGATGCATTCAAGAGCAGAGCCAAATCAGGTGAAGAAGTCTTGTTAAAAACAGATGATAGAGTCCAAAAAAACCTATCATCTATTTCTCATTTATTTGCTCAGTACAAACAATGCAAACATCCTCTCCAGAGTACCAAATTGTTTACGTTTGTCCCAATGTCCACATTGGTATAAAAATGAGACCTGTAACCTGTATAACCTGCAGGGAAGTCGGCCCATTTCTCAACGCTACTGACCCATTAGGATGAATATGAATGAGCAAAGTATCTTTAGAGTGAGTTTTAACTGCTTGTTCAACACAAAGAATTCAAAGAGATTATGAAATATATAACACACCTGGTTTAAGAAAAGCATAAGAGGGAATGGGGCTTTACAATATTTACAAATGTGACATTGACCTAATTAAAAATATACTGAGATCTGTATCTCATTTGTGGATTAATTACCAAGTATGTTGCCGATGTCAAGGAACAAACTCCACCCTTTTGATAAAATATCTCTGTTGTGTTTCAGTCTTCAGTTCTGAAGAAGGCAAACAACCTCAGCCAGGTGTGTTATAGTGTAATTTCAAAAATGTACAAACAAATAGCCAAAATGACATTCGTGTACAGTGTAGCAGTGGACCAAAATAGTTTGATATACAGCATATATATGGGGAAGGTCTCCAAACATAGGATATAACATGTCACATGGCCAATTTGCCTTGTGGGCTATAGCCTATATTTGGAATGAATGTCATCTACAATACATGCAGAGGTGCAAATCAAAACGTGGCTTTATTATGATGCCAACTTGGTGAGGCAGCCCTCCAACGCATATTTATAAAAGCTTCACATTATTCCTCTGTGCCTTCATAAGCCTCATAGCTTTCATCAGTCTGATTCTGATAAGCAAAATAGGCTATAATAAGAAATGAACACCATAGTGTTTTAGACTTTAATAGTAAACTCTGCTACAAACAAAAGTGTGGGTAAACTGAACTGAAGTGGGCTCAGCCTCCACAACACCTCAACACATTTTAGGGAGCAGTCTACATTCTGGGGCAAGATACAAATGTGTCTTTGGCAGTATGCGGGGGCCGGTGCTGTTCAGATCACACAGTACGGCTCCATGGGTGTCTGTGTGCCCAGGCAGCTGGGGAAACAGGCTTTGAGCCGCATCCGGAGCTCCTTGTTGAACAGGAAGCTGATGATGGGGTTCGCTCCCGCCTGGGCGAAGCTCATCCACACCGCGGCGGTCAGGTAGAGCTCCGGGACCGGAGCCGCCCGCACGAATATTCGCAGGTAGCAGGCGCTGATATAAGGAGCCCACAGAATGAGGAAGGTCAGCGTGATCATGTAGTACATCTTCCCGATGCGCTTCTCCATCTTAAACTCGTCCAGCACCAGCAGCCTCCTGTTGCCGGGGTGGGAAGCCTGTCTGATGCCGACCAGCGTCGGCGGGGTGGGTCCGCGGCCGAAGCCGGCGATCCAGTTGGCGGCGGCTTGCCCGGTGGCCCCGGGGCCGTGGAAGGTCCAGTTCTGGCTTATGGCCGGAACCAGCTGGGCCGGTTTCATTTTCCGGTGATCGTAGACAAAGCACAGCATCTTGATGTAAACCACATGGGTCGTCCCCACTATGACTGCCAGCATCAGCATGAAGCCCAGGGTGTCGTTCGCCTTCACGTAGCGGTGCTCGAAGATGCACTGCTCCTCCTCACGGATGAACTTGTAGGTGCCCACGTCGAACACGGGGGGGAAAGCCATGGCCACGGAGAGGGTCCACACCATGCAGATCACCGCCACGCACGTACACAGATTCATCCGCTTGGAGTAAAACCTGTGATGGGCGATCGCCATGTACCGGGTGACGCTGACGCAGAAGAGCAGGAAGGCGACGTGGAAGCAGAAGAGCACCGACATGAAGGCGACGATCTTGCAGCAGAGCGGACTGTACGGCCAAGCCGTGCCGCCGCCGATCGACGCCATCACGAAGGGGAAACACACTGCGGAGCGGACCACGTCTGCCAGGCTCAGGTCCAAGAGGAAGTAGTAGGGAGCCTTGTGCAGCGAGCCGTCCTTCAGCAGCAGCAGCGACAGAGACGCGTTTCCCAGCAGACTGATGCCCATGATCAGACCTAGGAAGGCCAGCTTGACCGCAGAGGCCGCGGACGCATAGTTTTGGAAGGACGGGCTGCTCTCCCCAAACTCACTTGTGTTTGCCATCTATGCAGCCGAGGGAGAGTGTATTCCCACATGAACTCACCGACGAGCGGTGCTATCCTGCCAGGGCTGACCGGGAAACGACATGAACGCGATCCACCGTCTCTCTGACCGAAAAACCGCTCACCAATAAATTCCGCTCAGAAACATTTTATTCGACGTCGCATCACATCCATCCCAGTTTGCAGCGATCCCCACCGACGGGCAAAAATAATAATCATGAAAAAACACAAAACATTTAATATTTCTTCCTTTTCTTCTTATCCTTCATCTCACAAGTGTCCGGTACACAAAACATCCCTGTTTGCTGTCGCATCCTCAGCTGAACACAAACACACCACCTCGGAGGGCGTCCGTTCACACAGGCGGCTCACAAAACGCATCTCAGCGTCCTGCCGACGGCGGCGAGCTCCTGTTCCTCTCTAGGAATAAAAAAGAGAGAGGCGACACGGCATAGTTATGCACACATGAGGCGACACATGAGCCCGTTAAAGCAAACACATATGCAGAGAGCCGATGCAGCGACCGCTCGGGTCCGTCAGTGGATGCCTCTCTACGCGCCGTAGCGTCTCTCGGATGCGACGCACGTAGACTGGCTGCACGGGAGCGAGCAGGCCTGGGATCAACCAGTAGGTTCATCTGCCGGCCCCTGCCCATTGCTGTGCACAGCAATCCCACCTGCCTGCTCTAATCAGATGCAAATGTTGATTTGACAGAGTGGGCTCCAACAGTGCCCTTTTCTTTCAGTAGGTCAAAAATAAAAAAATAAAATAAAAAAATGTAGAAACATACACCATATAAAAAGGAGAATAATATTATTGAAAAGACATTTTAAATACAGACATGCACAGAATAAGACCTTGGCTGCCATTTGCTGGTGTATGAAAGCTTCTTTAATGAACGAATTCCAGATTTCCTGAACTCAAGCTTTTGTCACTGAGAGTCTCACTGAGGTTGTTAGAAATACAACCACACTGAAGCATGCTGAGGGAAAAAATAACACAGAAAAACACAGAAATGTAACAGTTTCACTTAGACAAATCTACAGTTCAGAACACAGCTGAGATTTAAGAGTCCCACAGTTAGAGCTAACAGTTAGGGTTCAGATAAGGACTGGGTTACCTAACACAACAGCAGTGTGCAGGATGGCTTCCAAGAAGAATCAGCAGAGGCAAAGTGCTTCTGACAAAAGAGGTTACAGATGAGGCCTCTACAAAACTGGCAATTGTTTTGACAATGGGCTTGGGAACAGCTGAGGGTAGAGGGTTCTTTGTTGTTCCCCTGCATTACTCTAACACAACGACTCCCAGGATGAAGAAAAATCAATTCTAATTCATTCTAATATTGTGGAATCTGCTGTATTAATACATTAAGGATCTCTTGCTCTCAGCAGGTCTCTGAGTTGTAGTTGGCACCATGTTAGAAGCAGTGGCTGCTGCTGCAGTGATTCACCAGCACCCCCTGCAGCCTGCTGCATGCAGCATCATGTGCAAGAGAAACCAGGCAAAAAAGCATGATGGGCCTAAGTGGCAGAGCCAACACCTATAAAACAAAACCACAACTGACAAGAGCCCACTTTGATGAGTGATGTCCACTCCCAGTGTAGCAAATTCACACATAGAACTTGATCCAATCAAATTCAGGAGTCAAAGAGCAATGTTCAGGGAAATAAAACAAACACCATATGTCTCTATAACACCACTGGATCACAGTCTTTTGGTCCAAAAGAGGCTTGACACTAAGCTTAGACACATTTTCATGGAGTCTTATGGCATGACTGTTTAAACTGGCATAATGTTTATTAGATGTAAATCCCTAAATTTTTTAGTGCTAGCTGTTAGAGTAGAGAGGGAGAGTTTATGAAGGATTAACAGTGGGACTGGTGCAGTTACCATGAGGCACACAGCTGAGAATAACCAATATTTAGAGGAAGCCTTTAATATTTATTATTATAATTATTTATAATTTTTAATAATATGCCTACATTGCAGGCCGCCTAGAGAAATTATATACATATGTTGATTAATAAATTCAAAATATAAAATCATTATGGGGCGCCCTCAGTCTGCATTAAGTGAAACAAGGTATTTCTCTTGTCTTTGGAAACATTGGAACAAATGTCACTATATGTTTAAATTACTGTGCTATTATGAGCTGTATATTTGGAAATGTTATTTTTTTCTAAAATAAATTATGTAACTATTATTCATTAATTCATCATTCATTCACAATTCATCATTTTGTTTGATTGTTGTCCAAAGAACAAACAATGCTTTTTATTAAATATCAACACACCAGGGAAACTTTACCATTTCTCAGGAAGTTATGACATACACATTTTTTCAAAAGTAGATGTCTGTGTGTATATTGCTTGGCTGACTAATGCTGCGTAATATCCCCACATGTAGAGATCACTCTGTGTTGGGGCTGCAGCAACAACTCTACTGTTGGAGCTTTCAAAGTGCTCACACCAAGGGGCCTGCAAGAAGCAGCCAGGGGCTCGAGACTGAAGATGATGGAATAAGAAGATGCCTCACTCGGAAGAAAACCAGGAATCAAGCTCGTTCACCAAATTTCTATCCCAAAAAATGGAACTCCAGCTTTGGTCCAATTTCATCACTGTCTTATAACCTATAGCTAACATACTGCTCCTCACGCTTGGCAGTCATTCCTCTTGAGATGTGTATTCAAGCAGAACACAATTTACAGCTGATGCTAAAAATCATAAAGAAAAGGGAAAAAAAACAAAACAAAACCCAACAACAACAACAACAAAAAAATGTGCACAAGTGGGTATCCATATGAAATCATCTCATGTGTTGGAACTAAGGTTGGTATTGAGGCCCCCAAAGGCAACGATGAAAAAAAAAAAAAAAAAAACTAAAGTGGAGCATCTAGAAGTAATGTTCAAGACTGAAATAACATGAAGAGTGATTCTAACAAAGTGAATGAATGGCTTTATTCATTGAGAGAACTTGGCAAATATGGTACAGCTACATCTCAGAAAACACAGACCAATGCAACAGGAATCAACAAAGTTATTAAAGGATGGCAAAGATTAATATGTAGCTGCTATGTAAAGGTTAGTAGTAATGAAAATACTGGAGAAAAAATTTAACAGTATGAACATTATAAACAGAAGGCTGTGGCCCAAATGAAAACAAAATATTAGCTTTTAAGGTTTAAAGTTTTTTGTGAGGTTTTTATGGTTTTGCAAATGTATTTATTTGCTATGTATTCAAGTGATGTTTTCTGTTTTACTTGTTTTTAATTTTTTGCTGTTGTGTTTTTTATTTCTAATCTATGGGCCAATTTGTACGTCCTTAATCCTTAGATGCCCGAGTGACTGGACCCTACACTCTTCCATAAGTGGGTCAAAAATGACCCATGTTAGAATCAATGTGTTTTTATGCCACTTTTGTTATTTTGTCTAATAATAATCCTTTGTATTATACTTTGGTCCACACAAGAATGATTTTATGTATGAAATATTTTTATTATTCACTTTTTTTTTTACATTTTTTACATTTTTGAAAATTGGAACAGAAAATTACACAACAGCAATAGAACAATGTCAACATACATTGTGTGTGTGTGTGTGTGTGTGTGTGTGTGTGTAACTGTGTAACTGTCCAGACAGTTCCTTTCTCTTTCCTTGCCTTCTTGTCTCCTCACTGTATGTAGTTGTGACAAACTACCTGATTCTGGCTGTGATAATTGCACACAGGTACATTGCATTTACCACACTTTACAATCTTTGTTACTTGGGCAGATCTGACACCTCTTTCTCTTTGGCTGGCCCTGTTTGCATCATGTTTGGGTTCATTGGTGACTCTAAATTGTCTGTAGGTCTGAGTGTGAGTGGTTGTCTGTCTCTGTGTGTTGGCCCTGTGATGGACTGGCAACCTGTCCACGGTGACCCCGCACTCACCCAGTGTGAGCTGGGATTGGCTCCAGCACCCCCCGTGACCCGGAAACAGATAAGCGGTTGAAGATGAATGAATGATAAGAAACACGTACTCTTTCACACAGTAGTCATGAATGACACACACACACACACTCACAGTACATATAGTAATGTTAACTAATTAGTGTGAGCGAACTTTAAAGTAGGCTAATTTTCAGTACATGCACACACTTTTCTGAAGTAAAAAATGTGGATAATACTTATATGTATCAGTTGTGGAAAATAATCTTCTTAAGGGGTGACACTGTTGAAATTGTCTGTGTTGTCCACAAAATTGATATTCTTGACAGTCACAGTTGAGAAGAATAAAGGGTTCCCATGAAATGCCATCGGAAATGAATGCGGGTCATTTTTTACCCATCTATGGAAGCTTGGGGTAGTAATACAAAAACTACAATTTTGTAAAATGTATAAAAGGTATGTTAAAAATTTAACTGGAATAATGTCAATAACATGTTTTTCAAGGAATAACTGGAATATGAAATCATAACAACTTTTCATTACGAAGATATTGCAAGAAAACAACATCACCGGGTCATTTTTGACCCACTTATGCATCTAAGGGTTAATAAAGTATTGATTGAATGACTGACTGATTGATTATAACATACTTGTCCTATCTGGTGAAGGAGATTACAAATAAAATATTTAACATTTATACAGAAATTTCTTGTTATATTTATTAGGTAATACAGATACTGTAAATCTATGATAAGGAAAGCAAGATCTGATATCATGGTCTGGCCAATTTATGCAGGTTAAATTTAGGGCACCTTACAAAAGCCAAAAAAAAAACAAAAACAAACAAACCCCAAAAACCTATTCTAGCACATTTTTTCAGTCTGGTAGTTTTATATATTTAAATATGTTTCTACAATCCATTGTTCTTCCGTGCTGGCTAGCTGGTTTGTGAGCACTAAAAGCAGACAGAGTGATACCTCTTCCTCTTTTCTCCTCTATGGGATGGACTAACGGCGACGTAAGAGTCCGGTGACGCGGTGACGTCACCATTCGGCAGGCGGAAAAGCGGTGTGTGTCTGTATCTGGAGATAAAACCGAGCCGGAGCTGTTTTTCGAGGAGCTTGTCTGAGGGACCACCGTCAGGTTTGTACTTGTGTCTGCTGAAATGGCGGTCCCTGCGGGTCAGACCGACGTCCAGATGGACAGAGGCGCCCTGAGTGGACAGACAGTGTCCCCTCAGGGCAACATTGACATCGACGAGAAAGAGTTGGAGAATATCACAAAGAAACACCGACAGGACGACACGACAACGCTGCCTCTGCACTCACCGTGGACGTTTTGGCTGGACAGGTAAAGGCTTTGTCCATGTTCTTCCGTGTTTGTGAGTCTGTCAGTCCGGGGAGGAAACCTGGACCTGAAGGCCAGAGCTTCCCTCCAGGCCTCCAGCTGCAGCTGCTGTAGCGGGAGACTTGACCTCCTTTCCTTAAAAAAAAAAAAAAAACATGATCGTTTATGACACCCCGGGAAACTCACACTGTCCTCGGCTGTGCTGTTTTCCAAGATAATGTCCTCTCCATCAGGGTGGACATGTCCACTGGGACTATGTTTTGGTATCCCAACATGCCTGTGAGGGAGACCCCTCGGGGTCTGAGTCAAACTGCGGCTATACATTCATCCTCTACGAAGTGGCAAAGTTTGGTGTCAGTCTGTCTAAACGTCCTGACTTTGCTTGGGACACTTTCTTTTACAAATAATATGAATGAATTGTCTTTATCCTTGTCAACAAAATACATCCTGAATGTAACATGAGTTTTCTTGTGCCCTTCAGACTGTTGGGTTCTACGTTTATTGTCCATAATCCAGATGACATTTGGGCTTGAGTTATCGGCTTTCATGGGTTTAAAAATGCTCGAAATATTAATAAAATGAATGAAGGACCCCCAAGAAATGATCACATTGAATTAACTAATTAGCTGATTAATTCAACCATTAAAGACTGTAGTTTGCAATTTAGCTCTAAGGCAGTTGGTTTTAAAAAAGTGGTTTTAAAACCATCAACATGGCTTTTCAGCACTTATGACATGCATTTACCTTATATTTCTGACATTTAACTTGCTAAACTGTAGCTAAATTGAACAGTTCAACCAATAATGAAATTAATGTATACATTTAGGACTGGACTAGCAGCAGCAATTACAAATACTTGGGTAATTAGCAATCTTTAGCATGGTGCTTATTATATCAAACCATAAAGGGAAATGGGAACCCTGATCCTGGAAAGGTGCTATGCTTTGAAAATAAATATTATTTATCAAAATAAAAACTGTAAATGTGATCCACCTCCCCCCAAAGGGCTGCTCCCTGTGAACTGTTTATTGTTGTTTTAGTAGCCAAAGATGCTATCATGTAATGTTCAGGCTGTTAGAATACCTCATCCCTCCTTATTTTATAGTTTTTAATGTATTGCTTTTATTGGGCTGTATCCTGATCTTTTATTGCATTTGTAAAGCACTCTGCTCTTTTTTTTTTTATCAGAGAAAGGTGTACTATAAATAAACTTTACTTCCTTACTAGTCAGAACCATGATTTTTACTAAAGCTCAGGTATAAAGAAAGTATTTTTGTATTGTATATATTGTAGACTTGATTTTATATAGATAAGTCATCCACTCTCTCTCTCTCTCTCTCTCTCTCTCTCTGACTGTGAGCAGCAAACTCTGTCTGCTGTCTGTTGAAGCCATTTTATTTTGTTCTTCCAGGTCATTACCAGGCACAACGGCTGCAGAATGTGAATCCAATCTGAAGAAGATCTACACGGTGCAGAGTGTTCAGGTGAGTTCTGGTGTTGGCATGAAGAACTTCATCATCTTGAGAGCAAAGAGATCATCAGATTCATTTGAGCAGAGCTTCAATGATGCCAGGCAAGAGGCTGGTCATTGCTGCAGTGCATTCATTCATTCATCTTCTATCACTTATCTGTTTACTGGTAGCGGGGGATACTGGAGTCAATCCCAGCTCACTCTGGGTGAGGGCGGGGTATGCCCTGGACAGGTCACCAGTCCATCACAGAGCCAACATACAGAGACCAACAACCACTCACACTCACACTCAGACCTACAGACAATTTAGAGTCACCAGTTAACCCAAACATGATGTCTTTGGATGGTGGGAGGAAACCGACGCAGGCACAGTGAGAACATGCAAATTCCTTACAGAAAGGCCCCAGGCCTGAAACTGAACCCGTAACCTTCTTATTGTGGGGCAACAGCACTAACCACTATGCTGCCGTGCTGCTCTGCTGCTGTACAATGTAGAGTAAATCAAACGTTTGATCATGTCACATTTGAACACAGTGCACAGTTTATTGCGGCCATATTACATCAGCGTTGTGCGTTGAGTGACTTAATGTTACAGTACACACATTAATGCCTTTTGATATGATGCTCTGATGTTTTGCAGTCAGTAAAGTTTATTTATATAGAACTTTTATATAGAACTTTCTCATTACAAGTGCTTTACATCATAAAATGTATACAATAATAGAGAGCATAAAAAAAAAAATAAAAAGCAACAAACTAAAGAGGACACATTCAGGCAGACTGGAGGAAAGCCTGTCTGAATAAATCAGTTTTTAGTTGCTTCAAAGCAATGCAAAGTGATAGGAGACTTTAGAAGGAAAGGGAGAGAGTATTCCATAGTTTGGGTTTCAGCGCTACTACAAGGACACCAACTGCGAGTGTGTTTTTCTAAGTGGACTAGAAAGAAATGCAACAACTTGTGTCTGCAGCTGTCTGTGCACTCTTCCAAATGGGTTGCTAACTGAGCCCTTACACAGTTTGGCCAGCAGAGAGCACTGACAGACTGATGCTGCAAATGTAAATTATGTCACTCAATATGTGTCTTGGATGTAATTGAAAATAGGGGGAAAAAATCTATATTGAAACTGTTTATGTGATGTGTTTTGTTTAATGGTTGATATAAAGTCATTAAAGCTTTAAATTCCCAAATATTGTTATCACCCTCATCTTCAGGTCATTTATTGGCCAGGTTTTAGTTGGCATTATGTCTCTTTCCTCTGTTTTCAGATGTTCTGGGGTGTTTACAACAACATCCCTCCAGTCACAGCCCTGCCGTTGAGATGTAGCTATCATTTAATGCGTGGAGAACGGAGGCCGCTGTGGTGAGTCTGTAATTGTCAATATTGTGATTATATAACTTGTCAATGGTTTGAACAGAAGGCAAATTATAACTGTCGCTTGCCCTTTTCTGCTATGAAATACAATAAAATAAAAACATTTCTCCAGAAACATTGGAAATGAATGGCTGATGATGTAACATTTACAATACATGAGTGTCTACGGGATGTGAAATAGATTTGTTTCAGTATGTAATAAAAGCTTGACTCACTACACTACTGTACTTTGGAATCATTATATCATTGTTATTATAGGACTATCATTATCTTATATAATAGTTCGCGATGCATGTATTCAAATGATGTTGTTATATGTATAGCCATTCAGATGGACATTATTGTATTTGTTTTGTATTGCTTTTCTCTTATAATATGAAAATAGAAATTGATCACTCTGAATCTGATATATTTTTTTTTTTCCCATTTTTCTTTTTTAATCTTTTACACTACCAGGGAAGAAGATAGCAATGCAAAAGGAGGAGTATGGAAAATGAAAATACCAAAAGAAAGCACTGTAAGTGTTGTGCATTCTTTAGCTTCTGTTCACACAGAAGTCTCACATAATAGAAATGACTCAATCATCTTTTCTTTGTATGTGTTTCAGTCTGCAGTTTGGAAAGAATTGTTACTTGCTACTATTGGGGAGCAATTTGCAGATTACTGTTCCTCAGGTACAGTCATTTGCCTTTTTCAAATATAGATACTGTATTGTTGTGACGTGTATTTACTGTTAACATGTTTCTCCTTTTCTTTCCCCAGATGATGAGGTTGTTGGTGTCAGTGTTAGTGTTCGGGATCGGGAAGATGTTGTACAGGTCTGGAATAAAGATGCATCTCTTGCTAACGAAGCCAATATCTTGAGAAAAGTGTATGAGCTCCTCCCGCACATATCTTTTAAAGCAGTTTTTTATAAGTGTGAGTATACCTATTTTTCACCACATTTCTATATTGTACCTGTTTTACATTTAAACGCAGCAGCTAGTTTAAAATTCATAGATTTCTTGTCAAAAACTCAAAAGAAGATCAGACAATGCATGTTTAAAGGACACAGTTTCCAGCTAAAGCATGTAAGAGTGTCAGAGGAGGATTATTTCAGGAGAATATGTGCCTGTAGGTTAATTAGGACCTTATTTATGTTGTAAGTACAGCAGCAAAACAAAAAGTCCAAAAACTTTACATACCTGCTTGACATGGTATTGTCGCAGTCTAGACTTGTTACCACCTGCTAAATATTTGTTACCAAAGTGTAGTATTTAATTTTATATACGCTTGACACTGCCATAATTGTTTCTGTGGTCAAGGTCTACATGGTGTCCTGTATGTAAAACAATCCTGATCACAAATCACTTTGACTTTTCCAGCTCACATGGAACATCATGCCTTTGAGGGAGGACGCTCAAGACATTAGATCATATTGCACTTTTTTTTAAATTTTTTTTTTTACCTGAACTCTGTACTTGCATTGACATAGAAGCTCTGTCCAAAACTTATTCAAGGATATTATTTTGCATTCAACAAGGAAATGGTATCAATATATTTTTATAACTTTTAATGACTGATGCCTTCTTTCATTTTGATTCATTTTTGAAAGCAATGAACTTTTCAGAGAATGTATACATCCAGCATCAATCTCAATTGAGTTCATTGCTTCTTGTTGGTTTTGACCTCCTCCTATAGTGAACTGCACTGTCATGGTTCTGGTATCTGTGAAGGCTGTGAACTTCACAATTTATTCCTGGTATAGAGGTAGCAGCTACATAATCCTTTGTTTTTAAAAGATAAGTGCCAAAGCACCTTTCTTCATTGTAAGTAGTTTGTATCCAAATGTTGAAAGTGTTTTTATTCTGGTGGAGTTGTCCACTTCTGAGAGTAAAGTGTAAGTCCCAATTATCAACTGTAAAGCAAACTTAAATCAGGGTCACACTTGTCCAAGCGACTACTTACTGTAGTAGCAGTTCATCAGCACTAAAGTTGTCATCTGGAATCATATTTCAGCATAGATTTGGCCCCAAGAAACTTTAGATTTGTTTGCAAAAAACTGTTTTTTTAAAGTGTAAAAATTTGTTCTTGCAAATTCTCCCAGCCACGCCACATTTCTCCAATTTCCTCCAATGCACATGTTGAAAACAGACCTTCTGCTTTCCAAAACAAAGCCAGAGATAATTTGTTGCATTACTCCGAAGTGCTTACTACACATTTTTGTGCTCCAGTAATGGTGCTCCATAATACTTGTCCATACTTGTTTCCCTTACCAATAAATCAAGTGTGCTCATTTGACTGTGTCCCCACTACCAGAAGACACTGAGAAAAATGCAATGTTATGTTACTGAGGACCAGCACTCGGTCATGAGTCCTATCTAACATTTATGTGGAAATGCGATATGTCAAATCCTATCATTGAGAAAAAGTCAAATAGGAAAAAATTTGGCAAGTTTCAGTCCTCACTGAGTTGGTCTGGCCTGATACTTCAAAGAACTATAATTTACACTGAATTCACCTATTTGATCACAATAAAGAAACTAGAAACTTATTTTTCTATCCTTTAAAAATCTGTCATTTTGCTAAGAATTTATTTACTGTCACCAACACAGCTGACACTCCAATTACACAATTTCTATTAGTTTTATTGCAGTGTAAGCGACAGTGAACCAAATGCTTCTGGCATTATCGTAAGTCACACCACTTTTATAGTTCGACTTTGGACTGGTTGATAAAGTTAGTCATAAGGGGTCAGAATTTCCTTTGTAAACATATTTTTGCTGTGACATTGACCAATAAAATGAAAAAGAAGATTCTTATCTGTGTGTTTGTTGTCTTTCAAGGTGCACTCATAAACAAGGAAACAGTTTCAGGACAGGATTTTCATTCTTGCATTTAGTCTTTAATAGTTCAGTGTTCTGGCATATTTCACTCAAGCCAAGCCAGTTTGACTCCACTTGCACATCATACCCTTTGTGCTGTCATTGTCATCAAAGACAGGAAATACCTCTTAGAGGAAATTGTAAAGGTCGGGAGAAATGCAGCTATGGCCTAGCAACTAAGGTATGACATTTATTTGACTTTTTTCGTGTGGGATGTTTTTCTTTTTTTTTTTTAAACAGACATTTTGACATGTAGGAAGAGAGATCAAACAGTGCCTCCATTCTTTGGCCCCACTGAACTGTAACCTAGTGTTTGTATTATCGTGAATTATTGAAGTGAAATATAATTTAACCAAAATTTCTATTTTTATTTATTTATTTAGTTTTAACAGCTAAGCCTGCTAGCACTATTTACTAAAGACATGGAGCAGCATTACCATTCATTTAAAGTAGTTCTGCTGAGATTCTATATTCACTTTGTTTTGTCTACTAGGTAATATCTGCTTTAGTTAATTTCAAAATTCCACCCTACGATGAACTTTGTCACATTCTCATATATATATATAAATATATGTAAGAGTGAGAGAAAGAGATTTTTTTGGGGGGGGGGGGGGGGGGGGCATTGAGAGTTCACAACATGTCGAGGCAATTTTTATTTTTAGCAGGTACCGAAGAAATGGAGTCAACATGGAAATTCCCTCTAAGTTGACTAAAAAGCAAGTCAGTCCCCATACACTCCCATGTTTAAACACCCAACTGTAAGTCCTTGTACGGATTGTTGTACAGAAACATGGCACTCACACATCATTGGGAGCGGCAGCTCCAAGTTGCAGGTGTTTGTTGTTACGGTCCATAAGGTAACAGCTGCTTAGCTAACATACGGCTCACCTTTTGGCTGCACTTTGCGTTGTTGGCGCCTTTTGGTTTTTCACACAGAGCGTGGAAAAATCTGTGCCCCTGTATTTTGAGTTGAGTGACGTTGAGGTATAGCTTTATTACGTGTTACATATAGGCAATAATTATCAGTTATTCGTTTCTTGTGTCAGTTTAACACGCTAATTAGCCGCTAAATAAATTAGAATAGGGCTAGCCCAATACTAGCTAGCATGATGCAAGATTAGCCACGGTAATGATGCTAACAGGAATTTGTGCTTGCTACAGTTATGGAAAGATCCAGTGAAGTCTCAGCTCCACACATCAAAGTGTTGCCCTCATCTTGGATATGCTGAGAGTTGTGACCTGTCAAGCCGGCGACGGCAGAGCGACCTTTGAGCTTCAAAAGCTAGTATGTCTCTCTCTCTCTCACACACACACACCATGGTTGTCAAAACAACAAGCTGAAAGATGTTGAAGCATTCTGCAGGATGATGTAGCTTTATGCGGATTTCTGACAAGTAACACTCCTCATTGTGCACATTGTGTAAATATGATGGACTGTTGAAGCTTTAAAGACAAAACCAAGATGCATTTGTATCAGTTTGGGGGTCATATAATAAATGAGTTAGTATTGTGCACAACTACCTCAGTAGTTCCACCAGTGCATTCTCCTGTTAAAGTTATATACCCCCCCCCCCCCCCAGTCTGTCTAGAATGAAAGCATTAAAATGTTTTCACAGTGAATCTGACATAAAACCAAAACAGACGTAGATCCAAACCACATAGATTTTTGTTGTTTTGATCTCTTAACATGTCTGACAACCAAATACACAAGAGTTGACATGAATGTCTCCTGTGCAAAGGCTGAAGGTGAGCAATTACATGAACAGCTTGCGTTGGATTTTAGAGCGCCTGTGTCCCCCGGGGTTATAAAATGCATTCAGAAGGCTTGTCAGTAATTTAGAAAACTGAGCTAGCTCCACTCTGCACCAATGATGCCTGCACAGTGCTGTGCATTCACAGCCAATTGAAATGGCTAAAGAAAACTGCACACTCACCATCTTACAAACTTGATTGTGTCCAGAATCAAATATTATGAGGACTCACCAGCCAGCAGTTCAGAAACATTGCACTAATGATCAGAAGGAATGAATAATAGCTGACTCTGCTAGCAGCAGCTACAAAGGAAAGCTTCTTGATCTTGGATGAAAATGCTCCTGTTCTTTTTTTCATTTGAACTGACACATACATTGTTACAGTGCCCTGGTGCAAAGCATAATTTACATCTTGGACCTCATTTTAAATTATGTTGTTGAAACTGTATTAGTTGTTGTTCTCTTGGCTAGAAAAAGGAAAAAAAATTGCCAAAAGAAAAGATGGTTTGAGTTTATTACCTGCATTGTTATAAAGTGAAGTAAGTGCTATTGTTTAAAAGTACACACTGCAAATACTAAAAAGATTGTGCTGATCAAAGCTTGATGTTTTTAGTTTTCAGTTTGCTAATATTGAGCTTATACCAACTCCTTATTAGCACTGGTTACAAAAAGCTGACAGCTGAAGTTCCTGCCTCCTGTTTTAATGTGCGTGGTTCAAGACCTGTGACAAATTTGACATAAATACTGTTTGAATAGAGTGACAGACCTGGATTATCACTTGTTCGCTCTCTGTGACTTCAAGTCCAAAGCATTTCACAAGTACCCATGGATAGATCTGTTGTGTTATGATTGTTTACAGTGCATTTGTGTATTTCATTGTGTCGTTAGTATTTGCATCAAATCTGTTATATAATTGATGAAGATGTTTTCGGAATGTGCTTATATTTTGTCTATGTGCAACTTC
This sequence comes from Remorina albescens, assembly GCA_034769265.1. Classification (NCBI taxonomy): domain Eukaryota; kingdom Metazoa; phylum Chordata; class Actinopteri; order Carangiformes; family Echeneidae; genus Remorina; species Remorina albescens. The sequence goes on from CM068494.1 coordinate 7,596,747, forward strand.
ATTTTCTAATTGTCAGTGTGAGGTTTTTTGATTTAAAGTAGATACAACAAACGACAATGAAGAAAAATGTCTTTCGTCTAAACGTAATAATACAATCATTTCATTTTGTTATCTCATTTACCCATTAATAATGATGCAAAGTTTATCTACCAATATTATGCCTTGTGTATGATTTACTTTTGTTCACTGTAGTTACATAACATGCTGCAAGTTTAAACACAGAAAAACATATCAGTAACATTCAAAACACTAACATTTGTCTCATAAGCTTGGAAAAAATAGCTGATTTCATTTTTTTTAATATTGTACCTTGTAAATTAGAAATGTTTTTTTTAAAGATCAAATATTTCTTTATTTTCTGTCACCAAAAAACAGAAAAATGCTGTGTCAATTGCCCACAAGGTATCATAGTTTCTCCTCTTCTTTCACTCATTTATCACCTCTTTACTGGTCATTATCGGTGGAGCTTCTTCAGAAGTCCTCTGCCTTTCATTACGTGTTGAATGCTACAGCCCCAAGCAGCAGGGGAAAAACACTGTATGAAAGCCATCCGTCCCCCTTTGGAAGTCAAGACGAGCTCCTATTCATTAGCTTAATTACCTAATTAACAGAAAGCTAATTACTTTGTTGTGTGCACGCTACTAAGTGGAGAGGCAGTTATGTAACTGATAGTGATCCTCAATTAATTTGCAACTACACTCTATCAAGTCTGGGCCTTAATCCACATGACACATCACCAGTGTGACACCGACGGAACAGGATAATAAATTCACTCACAGACCCATGGCTGTTTGGTTCTGCTGAGCTCATAGAGCCAGTATTGACATGCAGATCAAGGCACTGGAGAATTAGAAAGCTTAGATTATGTGTTAGATTATCTTCACAACATTGTAAATGCATTTGAATTGTTCTCATTAATTACAGAGCACAATCATGTTTACAACCCTGTGACAAACAAGCGTAATCCCCTGAAAGGCTGTAGGATTGTCTTACAAATCACAGAAGAAAAAAACTGCAAATCCTCTCAATAGTATAGTGGGAATAATGAAGTCATTATTATTATTATTTTACCACAGATCTACTTAAAATGAGATAAAATTACTTTTTTGGTTCATCAAAAGAAACATAGTATTTAATATCTTCAATTATTTTAATTCTGTTTCTTTTTCTTTTTAGAATGCAATCATATTTCTGCCAGGTTGGATGTTTTGTTTAAATTCAACTCTTTGGTTTGGGACTGATCTGAGATCAGTGTTGCTCCCGCTTCCTGGACCCCAACCTGCAGTAGTGTGTGCCTTCAGGCTTCTTGCTACCACATACAGTGTAGTGCATCTTTACAGTGGGAGTATAGAATTCTTTGTATCTTGCCAGATTTTAACCTTGGGTTTATCTGACCAAAAAACACATTAACATAATGCAACAGTATAATTAATGAATGTATTACTTACTTTTGCACTACTTTACCCAATGTTTTCCTTTAAAACTTGTACACGGTTTTTAAACCTGATGTGTGCAAATATTTTTCGTCATCATGGTCTGAAGGAAACAGGAAATAAAATGTGTTTTCCTGTTGGGCCTTATTTTGTGCCACTGTTGTGTCACATGAATTAAGACACACAAAAGGATGAAGACAGTTTGTAATGTGACAGTTTGAGTGTGTTTTTTTTCTTTTCTTTTCACGAAACAGAAGTGCCCGCCTGTGCCTAGTGATCAGTCACACATTTATAGTATAGCATTTTTGACACACAAACATTACGTAATGACTACAACTCTGATTAATAATAGTTATGTTTGTTGCCAGCCATTGAACAGCTTCAGTAGCTCACGTGTAAAACACTTTATACATAAAGTGCAATGGTTTGTTTTGGGAAAATAGAAATGTATTTTGAAAATGACAATATTGGAATGTATAAACATTTTAGGGGTCTCTTATTGCCAATATAACAACTATATAAAGACTTGTTTGGGAATACATTAAAGCACTGAGGGGTCAAGGATATTATACTTTCATAAAAATGAAACCATGTCACAAAAATTAATTTTGAATATAAAGTCAAATACCCACAAACTGACATGGAAGAAATAAAGCTGTTATCTGGTTCCTGTGACTGTAGTCAGGAGGTGGCGCCCTCTACTAAGAAAAACCCTTTCTGAAGAGGGTCCATCAGCAGCATTCCTCCTAGATACAGCCATGATAAATGTAGTGTCGTTAGTAGCAAAATGAGCTGTGCTTTTTAGACCTTGATCAAGGACAAAAAGGACTTAAAATATTTTCTCTTGGGACTGAATTAATGTTGCTTTACATTGAGTGTTAACTGGACTATTGAACTGGCCCATGATAATTCTCCTCTTCAGGGGCAAGGGACAGAGATTTTAATTACTGTCATAATGTTTTTGTACTTTTTGTGACAGCTATGATGATCCACAAATCAGCAACACTTTTGACTGACAAAAGTAAATACATTTATTAAGACATAAATATATGAAAAGGGTCCCAATAACTCCTCTCCTTCAAAATATTCTGAAAAGTTGGCCCGCGGGTGAAATATAACCGCACCTAACTGAAAGAACCTGCTCTCTGGTTATCTACTCTGTCATTTTCAGAAACATAATATCAACCCCTTTAACAGCAAAGTTAAACCCTCACGCCTGAGATTAAAACATCTTTGATGATCATGTCAAAGCATTTCATTTTTTTGCAGTGGGGCTTTGGAAAAGTAATGATGAACTTCATGCATTAAAAAAAAAAGACAGGAGAATTTTCTGAAATAATAGAAAGTTCATTCTGCCTCAGTTGTAATTAGTCAGCTTAGACATTTTAGCTTTTCTGACAGCCCCCTCTCTCCTGTCACACTTTCGCCTAAAACTAATGCATATCATTACATTTCCCCATAGAAAGGACCCACTAAGTGCTACTGATTTGTACTTGTGACCATGATGTTTCTATGAAGGATCTGCAATGGATCGTTGTTTGTTAGCAGGTGGATATGACGTCAAGAATTGAAGCATCCAAACAACAACAACATCCAATCCGCGATTCTTCCTTTTTTTCTCCTTCTTTTCTCGGCGTGTTAAAATCTAATAACATTAAGAAAGGAGCTCGTGCCTTTCCTCACGAGACAGACCGGGAGGCAGCGAGTGTGAAACTCCATATTTTGCTCCCCTTTCGACGCCCTCGGTAAGATTATTTCTTTCTCCTTAGTTAGGTCAGTTAGTTTGTTAGTTAGTCCCCCCAGCTCCACACCGACCACCTCGTCACCCAACACCAAGACGAGCGGAGTAATATTGTGTTTACGGTGTGATTTGTTGTACACAAGCTCGCGTGCACGGGTTCGTTATCTCATACTAGCGAATCGGTGCCCTCCGCGCGCGCCTGTTAGCTGCTGTAAAGCGGTTTTCCATTCCGGTAAGTTTGACTATTATCATAATGTTAACATTAGCTTTGTTGTGTCGTATGTAGATACTTGGTGCTGCTGCTGTCGTCGCCGCCGCCGCCGCTGCTGCACTTAAAAACACACACGGACACACAAACAGTTTGTCCTTGTCTTCTGCTGCTGTTTTCTAGAATTGTAACAAATAACGAAATAAACAAATAAACAAACACCTGCGCTTTTGTCACGCCGGGTGGATGCTAGCGCTGTTAAGTGTCGCGGTAAGAAGCGGCTGTTTACGGTGTTCAACGAGTCCAAGTATCCTCCACTTTTTTTCTTTTTGTGAAAGTTTGCTTTCTAACTTAGTGGAGGACACTCATGAGACCCCGGGGGGAAATACACCTTTTGGGGGGGGGGCATTTTCACAATTAATGCTAGGTGGCTATAACGTGCTGATAAGCGGCAGCCGCTGACAGGTCGTAATTAGCGTTACCTGTTGAGAAGTGTGTAAAAGTTTGTAAGTTAACAAAGTGAAAGGGAAGTTTTGAGTGCCGTGATTTCTTTGGAGTAAGACCAGGGAAGAAGCTCTTCCCCACGTGTTAGCTGCCCTCCAAACTCTGAAGCACCGGGGCGCCTTCACCACTGCCCAAACTGCACTTATTTTCACTCTAATGTCGCCTCAGTCAATAAGTACGGATAGTTTTATTTGTCATGTAAATCGTTTGCGTTACTGACGGCTGTTGTTTTAGCGTGGCTTGTCTGCTCTGAGAGAGAAGCAGCACATAATACATTTAAAGCGGATAACGCTTCAAAGTTAACTTTCCTTGAACACTAAGGAATTTGTGTGTGTGTGTGTGTGTGTGTGTGTGTATGTATGTATGTATGTATGTATGTGTGTGTATGTATATATATATATATATATATATATATATATATATATATATATATGTATATATATAATTATAGCTCTGATAATCGTGGGACTAAGTCTTCAACATGTTTACTGCGTTTTAAGTTGAAGGTGTAGATTACACTTGGATGTTGACATTGTCTTACCTGTAAATGAACTGAAAGTGCATTATATCATTTGTGAAAAATAGATATTTTTTTTATAACTAACAATAAATGATTATTTTTGTTGCTATAATGTGTGAAAGGAATTGTCTCTTTTTTCTTTTTTGAATTAAGTAATAATTCAGAAATGTAACGTGTATTAAATTTATCAAATATTATGTGGGTAAATATAACAACCATACATCTCATTTAATCAATCCAGATAAGATTTGTTTTTAATTTGAGAAGTCAGACAATTCGTATTTTTTTAACTAAAAAACTAACAACCCCCCCCAATACAGTTAAGTGTACTGATAATGAATAGTGCACACATAAGAAGGAAATATTACCACAATATTTTACACAGTAAATCGGCAGTTGGCAACAGCAGCACTAAAACCATCGAAAATTTACAAAAGGGAAACTGCAGCTTTAACAACTATTGCTGGCAGTGCTCCCTCCTTCTTGGTCTTTGGATTAGTCATTGTCTGAGGGGAAAAAAAAACACTTTTTTGTAGGAGAAGTAAAGTAAACAGCCTCCAACAAGCGAACCTTGACAACCCAGATTAAGGAAAACATTGGAGATCAAACAGTGCTGCTGCTGGGCTGTTGTCATGAGCTGCCTTAGAGAGAGCTGCAGACTATTTGAACAGGCACTGGGGTTTGTGTGCTCACTTATGCAGAAATGGACCTTCACAAATGCTGACCCAGGTTTTAAAACACAGGATGAACTTTCTTTGCAACTTTTCCATGCTTGTTGTTTGACACGGCTATTACCTACAGACATTTAGCCTTTATCTGATCCCAATGGGAGCAACCTAACATCATCCCCTGTGCGTGGTTCTAGAAACTACAATGACTGTAGTTTCTCTGCCCCATGCCATATCTGAATAAATTGGGCTTGCAGGGAGGAAAGTGAAAAGGCTTGAAATTTGAGGAACAGCAGCTGTATGCATTGTAATGATGCAAGATCCTTAACGCACCCATCTGTGATTTTGTATTATCTGGAAAGCCCTTGTTTCTAGTTTGGCCTCTTCAGGCTTGGGCTGAGGCTCTTCTTTGTGGAGAGTTTAGGTTCAACTGGTAAGAAAGTAATCAGTCACTCATGCATTCAGTCTGAGGACTCCCATCCCTGAGTGGAGCGGCCCTCTCTTTCATCTGACGGCTCAGTATTTGTGAACACACATTGAAATACCCTGTGCTGGGTACGGAAGGTCTGTAAACCGACTGTGCACCCTTGCTTGCAGCTGAATGATAAGGAGAGTTATTTTCGGTCCAGTGTGGGAATAAGGTTCTGCATTTACTGCATTTCTTTCCCTTTTCACATTTACTCGTTGGCCTCACTCTTCATTTGATTTCAGATATGAGACACCCTCAAACTAGTTGCTTGAAACTGTTTTGCACAAAGCAAGACAAGTGACAGATGAATGAAGGGAATTTTCTGGTAAATGAATTTGTCATGTGATTTTTGCATGTTTGATGTGAACGACACAAAGGGAAAGAGTACTGGCAATGTGAATATGAGGGCAACATGTTCATTAGTGCTGTATTACATGAATGGAAATAATAACAAAAGGAAAGCAGAACAATATTTCTGGGATAAAGGTTAGTGTATCCTGGCCCCTGTGGCATGCCCAGGCAGACGGTTCTCGATACCAGGGGAGGCGATTGGTCAGAGAGTGGACAGCTTCAGGTGAGCTCTGTGCAGCTCCTCAGTCTCTACGGACGCTGCAAAATGCTCAGGACGGCCATTTACTCATGCAGTCATTAATTACTATCTTTCACTGTCATCTGTCCTTAATAAAGGCAGGGATGCTGACAAAAAATGTCATACGTCTGCAGGAGGGGAGAGGGAGCGTGCAATTACAATCTATTAACTGGAGTAACACACTGAATTTACTGCTGGTATTGTGTTTCAGAAATATACTACAACACTGGAATACAGATTGTCCATGACTGGAAAATATTCAAGTATCTGCTCTATCAAGTTGGAATATTAAATTAATTGTTGGCCTTTTTGATTTTAGATTAAAATAGTTTTTTTTATTTTATAAATAATTGAACTGTTTCACATAGAGGTAGTTCTGGATTAGGCTCAACTAACTGCATAACATGTAAAGTATACATGTAAATCAAGTAAAATTCCCCCATTTTACCTTTTTTTTGGAGTCTAAAATGTGTTTTTGTAAATACTCATCTGATACTTGAGAACTCAGCAGGGAAGGAATTATTTTACTGAGTGTGTTACTGATGGACTCTTCTCAAAGGAGATAAAGAAAGGCTTGGAACAAAAGATAAAAAATTAAAGGGAACTGGCGTTACACTGTGCCGTGGTTTGCAATGAGATTTGACACCTTTAGCAGAGAGTACAGTGAATCTTTGAAACATAATCAGTTTTCACAAGATGTTTACATTGTGTTTCTTCCGTCTTTTGTATTCAGACATAGGTAGTCGACATTAATTAAATAAAATATACAAGACTCTAAAGGAAGAAATGATTAGTGAATTAATGAGATGGTAGAGGTGTTAGTTTCATTTTTTGTTTCAATCAATCAATTTTGGTTCAAATTAAGAACAACCTATCACTGTGTTCATTTTTCATGTTTTCTAGTTGTTGTTTTTTTTTTTGAGTAAGAACAACTGCATCTTAATGTGCAATAACTTCAAATTACGAGTTTTTTTTGTTGTTTGTTTTGTTTTTTGTTTTTTTTTTCAACAGCATAACACTAGTATGTTTTGGGAATGATGCAGGTAAGCTGCAAACATTTTGGTCCAGACATGAGGGGCTCAACCATATGCTGCAAGCTGTGCTCAGCTGCCAGGCGAAACCTTAGCACCTGTTTCTATCAGATGTCCAGTCTGTATGTCAGTCTGCGTTTGTTTATGATGCAGTTCTATGGCCCGGTGGATGACATAGCTTTCGTTATTAGGGAATTTCAAATATTCATCAACTAATATTCACACAATTTTTTTTAAGTTATTAAATAACTGGAGAAACTAACATGTTGGTTGGTTTTTCATTCCAGGCCAACATGGAAAGGAACTGAAGTTGACTGTTTTGGGAACAAGGAAAAGCCACTAGTGAACCTTCATTACACATAACTGTAAGTAATTCTTCTCTCTGTCTAAACCTCCACAATATTTTCAAATTTTAATAATCAAATAACAAAAATATAGCTGTTTCATTTGTTGTCAAGCCTATAGCTCTACAGTTATGATGTGATGTAGGTCCTGATAATACTTAGTCCAACACTACTGCTTTCAGTAAGCAATTATTGATGGCAATAATGTACCGACTGCTGGGGTCCTGGAGAATCCAAGTTTGGAATCAGGCTAATCCTGAACTCTTATTGTAATAAACATTTTGAAAAGCTGGTGATCACTGGATGTGATATTCATTTGGAATAGACAATGCAACTTGTAATGATTTAACTGATGTTTTGATTGAAAGATGTGTAGTTGGTTTTGTCGAACGGGTGTGGTTCCATCTGTGATATATTTTGTCTTTGTGTATGGGGCTTGAGTTTCAAGTGGTGACTCGTTTTCTGCCCAGCTGTGCTTTTTATGCCAAACAAATCAGTGTTATGCTGCTGGAAGTCTTTGGAAGTTGTTACTGCTTAAGCCCTATCCAACACAGGATGATTGGAGAATCAAAATAAAAGCTCTCATAATCTTGGTATAGGTTAAATCAATACTATGTGTTATCAGTGTGAAAATTATAGTAGCAAGACTTAGACTTATTAATATGAAAATGTCACAAACTAGTACTTAATCCCTGTTAAGTGTGGTAGACAGTGTGATGTAAAATAAGGTTGGTGGAGCAGAACTTTAAGGGCCTCATCCTTGACTTCTTGGCTGTGTTTTCAGTTGGCAGCCCCAGCCTAATAAGAAACATGACATGGTAGGGCCTGCTCTTCCATCATCATTGCTGGGTGGAAAGTTGGTGTGCTTTGATCATGTCTTTTAGGCGCATCACTCCAGCTTAGCCTGCTGCTTGCTATGTGATAACCCATCAGAGTACTAAGATCTGAGCTGGCAGCTCCGTGGGCTTGAGGAGAGAGACAGGAGAGAGTAATGGAGATGAAGAGAGAGCAGCAATGCAAATTTTGTTGACAGACTGTTACTGCAGCTGTTCCCTTTGCCTTTGAATTCAACAATGTTACTGTCCTTCTCCATTCGTCTGTGAAGAAAGGGCCATGTTTAAATTTTGGAGGTCTTTCTTGGAGGAACAGTTCTGTTCCCATTTTGCACATTTTGCCTGTTAGTAATTAAAAACACCTTTAATTACAGGTACATATTAAGTGCATTAAAAAACACATTTGATTTAATCCTTTAATAAACGGTGATGTACATGTTCTTAACTGCATTTAACTTTGAAGCTGAATGCTCCGTTTTCTCTCTGCTCTCCTCTGTCTGTACATAAAGCATCATTCTGAACCCACCATTATGAAAGGGTGCTCCTAATTGACGGGTTGTTGCTTGTTTATTTGATATATATTTACCAGCTGGATGGTAATTGGGAGGCAGTAATTACCCAAGATGCAGTGCAACGCTTCAGCAGTGCTGCTACAAAGCTGATGAGTCTGGAGCACAGATGAAAGTATGTAGGTAACTATTATCGTCCTAGCCGGCTGTTTAAACACTTGACAGCGGAGAGCAGAGATGGCTAATTGGGTCTGTGTCCCTTCTAGAGTTTAATTGTTTACTGTGATGATGTACAGCAGGAAATCAAACAAGTGATGCTTTTATCTTTTGTGCTTTTCTTGGTACAATTGTTACCAGTGTACCTGTAGCTGTTGATAGCAACATTAAAAGTGGACGCAGGATTTTGTGGATTTGGGGTCCCTCCTCATGTTGCAGTTCTGTCACTGATAACAGGCTTGTTAACTGAGATTCATTACCTCTTCAGTCCCCTGGATATTGAGAGAGAGTATTCTTAAACTACTGGCTCTGCCACGGTGAAGTCATGCTGATGTGGTTTTGTGAGCTATTCATGGAAGGTGGTGACGGTATCTTCCCTGACTCCTGATGATTCAGTTGACCTGAGACTGGGTTGGTGGGGGTGGTATTTGACTTTGTTTGCCACTCAATTCCACTTTCACACCAACTCTCGCTTTCTCTCTCTCTCTCGCAGACACTTTCTCTCCCTCCAATTCGCTCCCTCAAACATACAGAGATGCGCACCTTGTTTGTGTGCAGAATGCTGTTGTCTGATAGCCCACTCTCCCAGTAGATCTTCAGACATTGTTGTTGTTTGCCTGTATTTGTTGGAGTGTGTGACTTGCATTTGCCCAGGCTCCTTGGAGGGAGTTTGTTTTTGTTCTTTCTGTTGTAAACAGGGTGGGGCTCCGTTCCCAAACCACTCAGTTGGAGATGGTTATTTTCACAGGAGTTATTTTTTTGTTTTATCATTTCAGTCAATAGATTAGCTTTGGATGGAACTATGTGTTTAAGCAGATAGCGTGACTAACCATTTACGGCACGTGCTGAGTAGATAAACACTTTGTCACAGTTGTTTTTGTGATTAAAGAAGCACTCTGATTTGGCTTTTGTTGGTATTTCTAACTTTGGCTGATAAGTCAGTGGCATTATTCTCGCCTTCCCTTGTGATTATGTTTCCAGAATTTTAAATTTAGTGAAACTCCATGGAATTTTTCTCCAGATTTTGTAATCTTCCAAAAAACTTAAAAAGAGCTTAAAGCATTTATAGTCATTATGCTAACTTAATTAAAACAAATACTTACTTCAACAAATATTTTTACACATCACACTACTAATCGCATATCTTGGACATAATGGCATTATGATGATGACGGTGATAATAATAATAACAATGCCAATAACAATAATAATAACAATAAAATAAATAATAGTGAGAACAAATAAGAATAACGACAACAATAATAATAATTTTCATTGTGTATATATATTGATCAATTTATCGATCTGTCTATCAATCTATCTCATTTCAACATGAAGATTTCAGCCAAATGTCACAATACTACTTCAGTTTGTCAAAGCTGAAGACATCCCTGACCTTGGTTAAGGGTTGTCCTTCTTCAGGTTGCTAGTTTGCCAGTAGCCGCTAGCATATCGTGGTAGAGAACGCCAAGCCTGATGACATATAGGTTGAAATGTTTGGGATATATATGGATAGTATTAATTGGCTCATGTTTATCAAGTTACCGTTAAGGTCCACATAAAAATCCTTGTCAGGTGTGACACATCTGTGGCTTTCACATGTTGGTTCAGCATCAGAGGTTGCGGATGTCTGTAAAGTCCCTTTTAGATTGGAGACAACAGAAGCTGCCGTTGATCCTGCAAAGGTCTCACCAGAGTTGTACAGCAGCGAACACAGCAGTCTGCTGTGTGATGTGAAGTAAGCAGCGAGTTTGAAATGGTCAGCTGCAGAAGCTGGGGAAATCTGTGCTCTGCTATGTGAGTGGAAAACATGTCCCCCTGCTGTGGCACTGCTTTAAAGATACTGTCAGGGTCTCACTGCAATGGATAGAGGTGTAGGAATGTGTTCATGCAGCAAGTCACTCCACACCAGCTCCAACATAAACAGTCATAACATTAGAAGAAGAGTTTGGTTTGTGTGATCCTCCTTTTTTGTGCAAGAAAAGCTTTTTACGTCATATTGCAGGTATGTTAACTTGATAATACACAGTACATGTCTTACTTCTCTCATCTTTACAATGCAAAACTCTCACTACCAATTAAATGCATTTATTAGGCAAGTATTTGAATGTAGAAATTTTATCAACCATGCATCTTATAGAAAAGGAAGGTGACAAAAGATGATTCTCTTAAATCTATCTTAGCTTCAAAAATGTTCAAATTAAAATTGTTTGCCAATTTACTGAAAGTACAGAATCAAAGATTATAGGAAGTGCTCCAGCTTGTGCTTTATATTTCGATAAAAACAGAGATGCACGCACACACACACACATGCACACACGCACAAGTAGTCAGTTATAACAAGCATGGAGCTTACGTGTAAAACCCGACTTGTCTGAAAAGGGTGATGTGTTAGTGATGTGGAAAAGAAGACAATGGCTTAAGGTTGATGGTGTAACATAGGATAGATTATTTGTTGTTTACTGATGAGTTTTTACACAAACATACACATAAGCTCTTGAATATCGGATTTTTCCTTGTCAGAACAGGTTAATGCTGACATAGCTTTATAACCCCAATACTGCCGTCTTGTGAATTGTTGAAGATATGTTTGTATTAGGGATGGAAATTTTATCAAATGTTTTCAAGGCTTACAGGACATTTTTGTAAGTGACTACCGATCTAAAAAAAGACCAAGAAAAAGCCCTAGAGAGAGTAGGAGGGAAAGAGTGTATGAGTGGGTGAGAAAGAGGGAGACTCTAAACTGGAACCAAAACTTTATTTAGTGCATATTTTGTTGCAAATACTAGAGTAAAAGGCATGAGAAAGGGTCTAATTCTTTACTTTAGCAGTGATGTGAATAGACTCTGTCTCTGTGATCGACAATGATGACCGGAGGTTGACTTCATGTCAGCAGTGGCTTATGTCTGCCTGATAAACGGTCTGTGTCTCAAAAGAAACCAAATTATAATCTTTCTCCTATTTATTTTTTCGGACATTTTGAATTTGAAGTCTTATAGCTAAGATTATTTTTAATTATTGTTATTGCTGTATTTTGTTAGCATTGCCTTTTTAGTTTCATATATATATATATATATATATATATATATATATATATTTTACCATCACCTTGAAATGAGTCACAATCTTTCAGAGATATCCTGTACCATGAACATGCTCTACAGATGTTCAGAAATTTGGGAGTAAAAGAGTGACGCTGACAGGTGATATCAAAGTGCCTTCTGCATCATGCCCATCGTGTTCCAGGATTGGTTTCTTCCCAGCTCACTGCTGTTAGCCACTTTCTCTTTACTGTTTACAACCCTGTGTTGGAAATTTACTGCACCTGTTGTAAATGCTGTAAGCATGGCGCAGTTTAAACAATCAGCTGTTCTGAGTTATTGGATATTTTTCTAAAAGCTTTTTCATGTTGTGTATATAGAGTGTATGATGTAAAAGCTGTTAATGTGTTGACCAATCAATTCCTTGCACTGAAAACAACTTGCAGTGAGAAATGAGTAAATCAATCTTTTCATATCCTACTACAGAGAGGAGTTGGGCCAGGCTTTTGAGTGCATTTTATGTGTACTTTATACACAATTGTATGCAGTGATTGAAGGGCTAATTCAAAGAATTTTAATCACTGTGCCCAGCCCTCTTGCAGTGTCATCTTTTTTCAAATGCCTCATAAAATGAATAGATGAACAGTCTCTTTTTAGAGCATAATGACTGCATTAGAATAGGAGATGGATCGTAGATGAAAACTCTGTATCCTTCATGCACTCTTTTTCTCTCTCTCTCAGTCGCTGTGATCTCTTTTATCAATAGCGCTGCTGTGAAAAAGACCTTGCGGGGCACTGTGAAGTGTTGAGTTGAACCTCACGCAGACAGAGGGATGGAAAAAAAAAAGCAGAGGTGAGAACAATTTGAGCTGTAAATTGTAGAGTGACTGGTGCAGGATTGACTGTTTCAGAACCAGCTTAGCTAATGTGTGATTTCATGCTGTGGGACCAATAATAGATTTGTTTTGTTTGTGTTTCTCCACCTTCATTGATCGCGATGCCACACCCTCCTACCAGATTCACAGTGACAGCTCTTTTTCCACCAAGTGAGATCATGCTATTGGAGGCTGGGTGTTGTTCTCATCAGGACCGACCACATAGTGCCAGTCAATATGTAAACAATGGCGGAGACAGTTTCTCATTGCCTAACTGACATTTCTCATTGCCTGGCTGATGATTCATCTAAGAAATGTCGTCTCACAACATGTTTTCAGGTTGTACTGTACTTATGGCAGTTTCAATAATTCCCTCAGTGATCTTTGTCCACTACAGTCACTGCCATATGCTGTATATGCTAATACTGGATCCAATCCAAGGCCATTCATGTCCTCTTTGGACTCTGATCCACAAATAAACAACAATATTTCTGATCATGTTGTCAGGCTTGAAAAACAAGCTCTTGCATAAACAGACTGTACTTTTGCTGACATATGTCGCCTGTGTTTTATCAGCAACAGGTGGATCTAAAAGTTAATATGTATAGAATTAACTTGTTGGAGATAAGTTTGCGCAAAGTTGATTTACTGTGAGCTGGCGGTTTGCATTTAGTCAAACTGTTGTACATAGGAAGTGTCTGTTCATACCCAAAATAACTTTGAATAGCTAAAGATAATAGATAAAACGTACTGCAGTTTGTTTATCCATGTGGCCAGGTGCTTTCCAAGAAAGGTGCCGTCCATTACCGACCCTGCTGTATTAAAGTTTGGTTCTGAAAAGTACTCTATGATAAAGAACAGCAGCTCATAGTTACAATAGATTCCAATGGTGACCCAGAGTCAAAACAAAGGCAGCATAAAACATCCAAAGAAACATTTCAGACCACTCCTGAGTGTTGATTATTGGGAGATTGAAAAAATTTGCTATCCATCAGAGGTTTTTCCACAACATTGTTCCAAGATTTCTCTGGGTGTCATGGGCTATCGGTACTAACAGACAGTTTCCAAATAGATTGCCTACGAAAATACATATCAGCCACCTCTAATGCTCAATCTTCTCCAAACAATTGTTGCCTCAATAAACATATAAACTATATATATGTATAATATATAGTTTAATATGCTAAATTGGTGTGCTGGGCCTTTGAGGAGGCAATACCTTGATGTGGAAGAAAGGTGTTCAGCTAAATCAGGGACAAATGAAAAAATTTTGAGATTATTCCCAGATAACCCTTAAGGTGACATACATAAAATATCAGAAGTAACATTTTGATTGGGCAGGTTATAATTGTAAGCCAAAATGGTGTCACAAGATGGAGAGAAAACACACTATACAGTATGTTTTCAGTGATATGTGTACTTTGCTGACTACTTATTCCTCTATGGTGATGGCAGCCTTGAATGGAAGCTTTATATTTTCACTTTCTCCATCTGTTCAGTGCTGCATTTAGAAAGTTTAAAATTTGGTTCAAACATTCAGTAGGTCTGAGAGATGAACTGATTAGAAATTGTTGGTGAAATGTCCATGGTCAAGATTACTGTGGCCTCACAAAGCACATCTTCGGCCATGACCTAAGAATTCACTCACCTTATTGTGACATAGTTTAATGCAAATGTACCCGTCAGACCAGGGTATTCTAAGCCCTAAGCCCCCCCCCACAGAGTTGGGACATAGATGTAATGTTGGGAAGTTCAAAGCCAGAAATTTTGCATGCTGGACACATGTTTTATGGAGCTGGGCTTACACCACCAACTTAAGCCAAGTCCTGCTTCTGCAAAATCAGCTTAACTGGGCAGTGGAGGAGAAAGTTCTTGTCATTAGTTCAGCATTTTACAGTAAATGTGTCAATACGATGAGATTAAAGCATGTAATTCAGTGTCCTGTAAAATAAAAGAATTTCCTTGGAAAATTTATGATAGAAAGAAATTTGATATCTGTCCCATTCCATCTCCAGATAACAGTAGGATGTAGGTGCCTTTTTCCTTGAGAGATTCTGCAGACACTGTAAGATTTGTCAGCGACAACTGAAACTAACCATTTTCTTACAAGGACACCTGGCAGTGAGGTTACAAGAAGCAAAGCTATTCTCAGCTTTCATGTTCTGGGAGTGAAACCTTAGATATTTTTTTCTGCTCTCTTGACTTGCACCATCAATGATTTGCATGGAGTTTGTCCCTGCTGATTAAGGCTGTTTGGGCTGTTCTTCTCTGGAACCATGCCAATTGAATTTTCTGCCTTCTAACACGCTCCGAGAGTGGGGAATATGGTTCTCATTGGGCCTGAGGCTTGAGCTCCGCCTTGCTTCCCCCAATCCTCTCACATCACTCTGACAATTAGTGAGCTTGGCCATCCCCAAATGACGCACGTAATTAAAGAGTTGGCATTATAATTACAATGTGTTTATTGTCTGTTTATGGGTTCTGTGCAGTGTACAACGCACTGGGAGATTTCTTTGGTGTAAATGGATTGAGGGCTGTTAATATACTTGTTGGGAAATGTGATTTCATGTGGTTAAAATCTCGATACCTTCTTTATCAGCCCTTTGACAGTTGCTCTGTTTGTGGCATGTACAATGTGAATTGGCATACAGCAGAAACTGGCACAGGCAAAAAACAAATTATTTAGTCATGGGCTTTTAACAGGCACAACAGTAAATGCATGTTAAGTAAATGATGCAATTTATTCCCTTCTCCTCATTGCCAGGCTTGCTGCCACGGGACCTTTGCCAGCTTTAAATAAGTGGTAGCCAGATGGTATTCGCATGATGCCCACTTGGTTGCAAAGCAGTCCTAGGGAATAAAGCTGACTGCCACAGCAACCACTGGGTCAGCTGGTGATCCTGCTGCTTTTACACTCTGTGTGTACAAATGGGTTAATGTTGTGTCACTTTTCTGAATTCTTTGGGAAGATTGTATCTCAGGGGTCCTAAATGAATTAGAAAAGACCCCGTTAATGAGGAGGGTGGGAAAGAGAGTCAGGGGAGAGAAATTCTCAGTCTGTTTTTCCCACTCTGCTAATGTGTTGGAGTTCTTGGTTTCTCAGAAAGGAGAGAGGGAGCATGGAGAATGATGACCAGTGCCTCCCTCTCTCCATCCTTTTTGCAGCCTCCCTCTTGCTCTGCAGCTGTGCTGGTCTCTGGGCTGGCTGGCTGGCTCTTGGAGAAGTGGTGAACTGTGTCATCTCCAGCCACTAACAACCACTAGCTGCAGCACCAGCCACTGCTGCAGATATGGGGACAATGTGGAACTGACTTTCTAATGCAGGAAAAAAAATAAAATAAACAAAGACCCAGAAAAAAAGAAACAATACCACAAACAACACACAGCTTATGCAAATGCTAGGGAAATGTGTTTGTGAATCGATAAGCCTTATTTGTGTACGAAGAGACTATAGGACAAGAGTGACCGTTTTACACAGAGATGCACATTACTAAGTTTGCTTTTTTTTAAATCTGATTTACCAACCAAAAAACATCTGTTTAGCCATTTTTTTCCTTGACAAAATATGTTTAAACCACACATGACAGAAAACAGTGTTGTTGTGGAGCTGTGACATGATACAAATCAAAGGTGGGGAGTGTGTTTGTTACTGTTTGCTGCTGCATGACACCAGATGTTTGAGGCAAAGTTTTAGTCATGTGGTGGGAGAAGGGTCAAACTGTCAGTAGGTTAAAGGTTGCACAAGAAACTGCAGCACCCACATAGTTAATTAGAGATATGAGGTGTTTTTACTTTGGCTCTGCTGTTTTGAAACTGTAAAATATGAGAGTTATATCAAAGTTTTGTTGCGAGATGTTACTATCTCCTTTGTGAAGTGTGCTTTTTCCATGAATGAAAAATTAAATCTTAACAGCTTGGCCCATTGTTTAGCTTTTTCTCCCAGTCACCTTGTAATTGTTTCTATGTCATAAGCAGCTATTAGTATAGCTAGAAAATGGTAATGCTTTGAGAGACTCATCTCTTACAGAGAATGACTCTCTATCACACTCTCACATTCTTTTAAAAGGGAAAAGGAAGATGAATTTTGCCCATAAAGGCTGTATCACAAGGGCTTTTTATCCTAAATGGCTCTGGGGATTGTTATCTGTGGGAAGTGTGTCCTGCCTCCCTCGTGTTCAATCAAGTGTCCACTTAGCTGTGACTGGGAGTAATTGTTCCCAAGTGGGCCACACATTGACCTGTTAATGTCTGCATTGACCCTCTAACCTTGTCAGCACGTCTTGGGAAGGAGTTTAAATCATGTGGATCTCTTCCGTGTCTATACGCTACCGGGTCAAGTGGGCGTTGGCCCTGAAAGACCACTCTCTTGTAATTGTCCCCAGCAGTATGGGTCAGCAAGGGGTGTTCCCAAACACCGGCTCTTATAAGATGAGGTACTGGGAGTGGTGTGACTTAATGGGTCAAGCCATTGATCCGATACAATATCAGTGTCCCCCAGCACAGTCACAGACTCTGCGATACCTGGTCACTGGCTTCAGTGAGTGTGAAGTGGGTTACAGCAGAGATCCATCTCAGTCTCTTTATAGATGTGGGGTCATTTCTTGTTTATGTGCCCCTTGCCTTTATTTTGATGAATATGAATAGGCTACACCAGTTCATTATTGATATTCCTGGTGTAATAGTACATCTCGCCACATCACATCACATACAGACTCAAGGCATCATACAAACTGTACACCCTCACCCCATGCTAGTGGGCATGCAATTAGGGCCACTTGCCTCAAGATATGATAGAGATGAGTGCCAAAAGGGCTGCAGAAACGTATTTATGAATAAGGATTGTAATGTAAAAATGAACAAAGGTCATACAACATCTACTTGTAGGCAATGAATGCACTCTGTCCAAAGCTGTATGTATCTGCTTAGTGGGTTTTTCTGTGGAAGGTGAATAAAAAGTCAGGGCAATTATTTTAGTTTGCATATACAGTTACTGAGTAAGTTACACTCAGAATCTGTGTTTATCAGAGGGATAAAGCTAAAACAGCAGGAAACAACAAAGACATTTTGAGAGAAACATTTTGCAAAGTTTTTTGTGTTAATTATTAGATGTGCTGCGAGTGACCTGGGTTCATTTTTTATCGAAAACCATCAGGCAGCACCTGCACCTAATGCACCTAATATCTGATCCCACTCATACTCCTCAACAAGGACAGACAGCTTCAAATACCTGTCTAGATTGCCTGGAAACTCACAAACGAGTGTCAATTAACACACATGCTGCTAAGTGGCTGAAAGTGGAGCTTTCTTCACAAACTGACATAGTTTGTAATTTGAGTGAAAAGCAGGATTACAACCACATGTTTTCAGAATAAGAGTGAGCTGAGTGTTGAACAGCTGGAATGTAAAAGGCCACAAAGTGAGAAGGCTTTACTGCTGGAGGTGAAAAGTTTTAGTTTTATGTTGGCCTCTTAGCATGCGGTATATCTTAAACAGTTTGGTTGTTTGGTCTCCTTTATGAAGAGAATGCACCATAAAACAAAACAACTTTTTCATCAGTTCTCGTTAATTTGCAATAAAGATCCCAAAGCAGCTCTAACTCCTAAGTGTCTGCAGTCCTGTGCTTTTTTTAACATCCCTTTTTTGAGACTGCTCATAAAAAAACATCTCTTCTGCATCTTCTAATCAAACAATTTCTAAAGTTTGATTAAGGTGTATGGTGTGAGACATGGTAGAAAGCTTGGCTGAAGACACTTCAGTACCCTCTATTGTGGATCCCGAAGTGCGGGGACTTTTAGAAGGAGCTCCTTTTGAGTGGTATGGCGATACAATAGTGCAGCCATAAATCCATGTTCTGGGCTGGGGGTGGCAGGACTGTCTTGTGGGATCAACATATTTTTGGGAGTAATGACAGGCATGCAACCGAGTAATCAGAAGGGCCTTATCTGGGGCTGATGGTAGGCCCAGGAATGTGGACAGGCTGTGGAAACAATGGCTGCACTAATGGGGTTAGTTGAATTTCACTCTGCTGAATTATGAGGAGTTGGGACATTGGGGGCTACGGTTTGTTGTGTCTGGTTGGAGAGCTACACCACTACACACAGAAACAGAGTTATAGATTTGGTTTTTTGACACACTTTCACATGGAGCAGGCCAATTAACTGGGAGCTGAATTGCTTTGCTCTGCTGCGGGGAAACAGAGCCACATTAAGCAGCAAAGTTGTACACACATATATCATGGGGGAACAAGCCACACATGTAGCCATGACTTCTGTGACAGGGACAAAACCAGAAGCCATCCATTCTGCTGCCTCATTTGCATGATCTGAACCGTATGTGGAAGTCATTAGCATCTTTCCACTTGTTTATCTGGCCACAGATGAATGCTTTTGAGTTTAACACCAGGTTTTTGAATAAACAAAATGTCTTGCTTGTGTCAGATGTTTTTGTAATGGTACAAGTCTTTCATCTTTTATGTAAAATAAAATTAAATATTTTAAATATTTGTTTTAATTGCAATGGTTGAGACCACTGCAGGGTTTGTAGGTCACCATTATTGTAAAAATATTTCTCCAGAGCAAACAGAAGTGTTAGATTTTTGTAGGTGGGGTTGTAGCTTTATAGCTTTATTTGACTGTTTTTCATCTCGTCACATTTGTATTGGATGGATGGATGTGATTTCATTTTTATATGCAGTATGACAGTGATTATGCTTTTTTATATGACTTTATTTTTCCTCTTCAAGTTGAAAAAGAAAAGACAAATTGTTATACTGTAGTCTGTGGTATTTAATGCTTTAATAATACTCAGTTTTTTTGTGTTAATTTTCCATCTCTGATATGTCTCCCATGTAGCTGTCTGAAATGACTGCAACAGGTTTTTTATGTGGGCTCTCATAGGTAAATAAAGGGCAACTTTATGACTGTTCTTTGTGTGAAGGTGAGCAATGAACCACAGAGGCAGGTTACTGTGGTGCAATCAGCTCTGTTTGTATTTTACATTTCAGTCTCTGTTGTAGTTGCTGTATCTTAAGATATTTTATAAAGATAACTTGACATACATGTAGGCTACAAGATGCCAGTAGGAATTGGTGTCATAACGGATCAAATTATTGTGGCTGACGCGATCACGTTTACTTTGCCAGTTCTTATGTCATTTCTGTACATGTAGGCCCAGTGGACAGGGGCTTTCCCCACCTTTCACTTCCTGTTTGTAATCGTTGTATCTTTCCCCTTCCTTCCTTCTCTCTCTCTCTCTCTCTCTCTCTCTCGCTTGCTCTTACTCTCTGTTCTCTGTTTGTGTCCTCTCTGAAACCCCCATAGTCCTGCCCTCAAAACTGTGAGCTGAATTCTTATTGGCGGAATGGATTGCCAGTCTGTCCTGCACCAGTGATCAGGGTATGTGGCAACCCTCCCACTAACCCTTCTCTTATTTCAAACTGTAATGTAATGTGTGTGCTGCAAGTTTGTGAAATGATTACAAAACACTGTTAGATTTAAGATTTTTTTAGATTTGACTTATCTGAATTACACCATGAGAAGGTCCCAAAAGATTTATTGTGAGCTTTTCATCAAGTTTATTGTTCAGCTGTTTTACTGAGCATGTGTATGTATGAAAAAGACACAAATTGTAGAATACCGCAGAATAGCACTGAACGTTTCAGGGATAAATTCCAAATATTGAAAATAATTAGTTTAAATAGTACTTTTTGTCTAATCATGTAAATAATCTTTTTGGACTGTTATTTATGGAGACTGGTTCCAGACCCCTGAGTTGTTGCTGACATGTCAGATTTTTGTCAGTGATTTAAAAGGGACCAGGCTGGTCTTGCAAATGGCTGTGAGCAGAGTTTCATATCAGCAGGGCCAATCAGGCCTACTTTACAGCCCCCAACCTGCATGTCTTGATTCAGAGCTTTGAAATGAATTTGCTTTAAACAATGACATGAAATTCTCCTCCTGACAGAGATTCACTATTGGCATTTAACTACCCCAGCTAGTTGCTAACAACAGTGCCTGTCTGAAAATGATACAATTATTAGACGTAGAGATGATGAGCCACTTTTTTTGAACGCCACAAATGACACACAACTTATGTTATTTACTTAAGCTGTGGTCACATTTTTAGGCAACAGTTATGATTTCAAGCATTTTTATGATAGTATCAAGTATTTTTGCTTTCACCTCCATGCAGTGTGTTTGGATGACTTGGTCAGCTAACCTGTACAAGGAATATTAATTGGAAAGTATATTTTAATTGATTGAATAAGAGATGACATTTTAAGACATCTCCTTGATTTCTGGAAATTGTTTGCAATTTGCTTCAATAAATACATAAATCAATTCATAAATCATAGCAGTAGTTAACGCAAGGAAATAACCTTTAGTTGTGAACCCAGTAGGATGTAATTAAAATAGAAAATTATACTTTTTCATATAATATTTTGATATAAAAATGATCATACTCATTAATTAAAGACCTTCATTTTCAGCATTAGGGATGAGTGTTTTTGTTATAAATTGCAAAATGCAAAAGGTCCTTAATCTTTTGACATACTGTGAATACAGTATGGCATTCTCATATTTAACTCCAAGGTCATTTGGCTAAATCATTTGTTCATTTTAATATGTTGTTAATATGTGAATGTGATAATTAGTACACCAATATTAGCCAACTAAAATGTACTAACACTACTATTACTACTACTAATGACGATAATAATAGCAATTAAGTAAATTTCGGGAATCGGGAATTGGTGGAATATTTGACATCTGTTAATATGCCCTCTGCCTGGATCGTGCGCCTTCAGCTGCTGTGTGTTCAAAAGTCGCCTTTATTTTTTAATATCTTTGGCGTACTGTAGTCTTTTTGTCCCTCTGCTCACCTCTGCCTACCCTGAGAGTCATGATTGGCTGAACACTTTCTGCACTATAGTCTGGCTGCTTGCCAGCCATGCTGCCAGTGGCTGCGTTGCCCCCTGATCAGAAGAGAATGTGACATTTGTGCAGAGGTAATGGAATCTGTGTGCAATTAAATCTCTGACTGTGAAGAGGAGTCTATCTCCTCCCTGCTTGCCCCATCTCCTGCCATTTCCAGCAGCAGGGGGGGTCAGGCGTGATGATGAAACCATCCCAGCAGGCCCATTGCCTCACTCTTTTTCCCAATCTTTATGTCAGGTTGTGTTTTTTTAAGTTTGCCACACAAGCCCTGCCTCTTTCTGGCAATTAATTACAGAAAATGTCCATTAAGAATCTCTCCAAACATTTTATATTAAACATTAAAATTAACATTCTCTTATAAAAAAATATATTACTGGGCTGCAATAATGCCAGTGCTTTAATGAATTCTGCTGCAGGTGACAATTGTTATCTTGTAGTGAGTGTTGTTGGGTGGTTAAACATGTTTTTTTTTTTTCCTCTATGGGGGTGTAGTAGAGCACAAGGAAGGAAGAAAGTGAGGCAGAGGGCAGATTCATGCATGGATGAGAAGAGGGTCATATCTCTCTGCTCCTCTTTCTCTGCTGCCCTGCCACTACACTTAACGCCTCATTTGTGGGCTTTGTGGCCAATGGCTTGAGTCTGTGATCTGTTGCCATAAAAGGCAGCTTTTTCCTCTCTGCTGATGGGGCACTTGCTTGTGGGTTAATGCCAGACCCCTCAATAGGCAGATTCACATCTAATGGATATGTGTATCCCCATCAGGATAGCTCATAAACATAAAACTCTCTGCTGCCATTGTACTTGGAGGAGCAGGTTGGAAAGGACAGAGCCACGCCATGCAAGCATTTCCCTTTACTTGTCTAGGAGTTGTTCCTATCTGTGTTGCTTGTCCACACTGGGTGGACAGAGATGCAGGATATCCAGATCAAGGTTGGCTAAATCCTCCCTGTGCTGCTCCAACCCTGGGTGGCTCTATTCTAAATGGCAGCCTGAGTCCTCTGCAGTTTATCTACTGGACACAATATTCAACACAAATGTTGAAATGAAAATGTACGTTCCAGTTCATTTAAACAATGAGAGATTACGCTTTATTTTCCACATGCTGCTGCTGAATGTCCAATACTGTGAGTATTTTTCTGTCATGTTGGACTCTCTTTTTCACTTCCTCTGGTAATGTCTTTTGTCATGATGAATTATTAATGTCAGTGTTGGTCGAAGGGAGCGTTGTCTCAGAAAATAAGAGGGTCACTCTCTTTCTTCTTTTTTCTGCAGCCAAGGGTTAATATGAACCAACAATCGAATGAACCTCCCTGTTTCCTTGCTGCTTTGTGAAAACCGCTGGGTCTTAACTTTATTGACTAACATCCTGCTTAACAAATACATCGCCATTCCTCTTGGCTGTCTCTGTTTTCCTCTGCTTTGCAGATAGCTTTGCAGGGTTGTGTGATAGTGAGGAAAGAGGCTTTGCTCGGGGAAGGAGAGAGAACGAAGCTTGCTCCATTAGTGTCATTCGAATGGTGAATTAGATCAGTCCGACAGATAGATGCGGAAAATTGTTTTAATTGTATAATTATCTTTGGTTAGCCACTTATGCGGAAAAGTGCGGTGATGTGGGTGAAGGCCAGAGAAGAGCACATTTTGGCCTTTATGTGCTTACTTTGTCTTTGCACAGGAAATGAACAACAATTGGGGGTCCTGAGGATAAAACACAAACACACCCAATCTCGCAGACACTAATACTCGCCCCTGGGCAGGTTAAGACATGCTCAGTGAGATGCTGCCCTTTAGAGTAATGTGTCTGGCCAGTGAGTCTTCTCCTGCTGCAGGGAGGAAGACGCCTGTAACCATCTGATCAAGATGGCACAGCTTAGCACTAATGTAACAGCTATGTGACTTGCTGAGATGGAGAGGAGGGGGAGCATATATCATTAGCTCTCTTAGTCACATTCAGCTGATTTCTGATGAGATGTAAACTGCAAGACTTCGGGACAGATGGCATTAAATTGTTGGCTTTATATCTGTCAGTTCCTCTGTGCTGTTTTTCCGCCTTTTTCTCTAAAACGTTCCCATTAATGAGTTTGCATGAAGTACCGATCTCCACTACCAATTTGGCTGGAAAATGATAACGGCTATTATCTTTGTTTCAAACGGTAACGAATTATTTTACAGAACAACTTATGTTTTTCTTGTATACAGACGTTTAACCGACAGACTAATTTAGCTTAGTCTTTCCCCCAGATTATTGTTTTTGGTGTTGAACAAAGGCACTCTTACATTGCATCCTTTGCACAAGAAATGTCATCACTGTTAAAGCAGCAAACTGCTTAAAATTAAATATTACTGCTGCTTTAAAAAGGTTTTTTTTGTGAATGTTGTGTAATAATAATAATAATACATTTTATTTATAAGCGCCTTTCAAGAGAATCAAGGACACTGTACAATGAATAAAGACAGCAATAAGTGTGTGTGTGTGTTTGTTCTAATTATATTTTATCAGGGAAGAAATTTGTGGACTTTATAAAATATATATCACCCTTGTCAAAGATCTGAATTATATATACTATAAATAATGCAAATGTATATGTTGATTTCAGTGATCATGATGAATGAACACATGAGCATCCATACAGAAAGCATGTAGATGATCTCAGCAGATCTGAGTTTCTTCTTCTGAGAGACCAGTTGTTGAATGATTTTTCAAGGCTGATGGGCGAAGCAGTCAGCAGCTGCATTCACTTTTCATCTCAACTCATTCAAGTGTAATAAAACAATGCAAGAAACGCTGGGGAACTGTGGGCCTAGACGCCCTCTGTCTTAAAGGGAAAGTTGAAATGGAGGTACTGCTGTTTAAATTCCCTTCATTGAGTTTCTGTCCCTGGTTTTGGCTCTTAACAATGGCATTTTGTTATATAATACGCAAGTTGGTTTATAGTCACAACAAGCAGGCATTAATCAAATACACACTGATGAGAGTCTTGCAACACAAAGCAATTTATGTACTTGAGAGCTTGTCATGTCTCAGTTGTTGCCTTCGTCATGCTCTGTTGTTCAGCTGTATCTCCTGTGATAATGCACAAGGGATTAGCAGGTAACAAGGTAGCGGCGGTCCTCTGAGGATGTTGCGCATGGCTTTCAATGTCTTGCACAATACTACATAAACAGAAAGGGAGTACCACCAAATGGTGATTTCCCGGCTGCACAGGGAGCCTCCTCCTGGATAATGTGGTAATGAAAGGTGACAGGAAGGACTCAGGGTCTGGAACGAAGCTGGGGCAGCTGGTCAGGGCAGGAGAATAGGAAGCAGTGTGCACCCGGGCTAAAGTGCAGTGAGAAGCAAATTAAAGCTCATATCTGCCATCTCCCTTGCCTCCCTGCACTTTCCTGTTTGGACTTGAAGGTGATTGGGAGCCAAGGCGGTGACAGTTGACGGAAGCTACGCGGAGGAGAGAGTATTTATTTACAGTGAGATGCAGCGATGCTTGTTCAGGATGCGGTTTCACGCAGGATGTGCACCCCACACCCCTCCCCTCCTCTCTCTCTCTCTCTCACACACACACACACACACACACACACACACCTCCTCCCATCTTTGTCATCTCCACCCTCACACTACAATCCCCAGGTTTGATCAAGAATGGGAAGTGGGTTATTGGGGAGGAGGGGCCGACCTGCTTCAGGTCCAGGCAGCCTGCATTGTGTAAGAGGCTGGCTCTGGACACAGCCGGCAGAGAGCTCGCTCAGCATGCCTTCCTGCCTGGCCCAGGAGGTGGTACCTAAAAGGAGTGTGAAGCATTAACATTGCATTGTGTGATAAAGATTTGTCTTCAGGTGTTACATAAAAAGGAAACGGTGTGCGTGTGCATACATAGACCTGTGTTTGAAGTACAGACAATGAGTGTTGTTGTGGGGGTGAGAAAAGTATAAGAGGGAGTGTGTTTTTTTAAGACAGTCCAAGAGAGAGAGAGTGTGTGTACCCTGCCAGGAATTCCACCTTGTAAAGCAGGGATTAGGGGGAAGTTGAAGGTGTGTAAATCCCAATAATTACACTATACACTGGTTGCAATACAATTACCTTTGTCGTCACCCCAGAATGCACTTTTCACATGACAATAAAATACAAATTTTAAAGATGCAAGTGAATGCTATATTACATTTCATACCACCCATGAGGTAAAATTGAGTTCACTGGTTTAAATTACTGGGTTAAATTTACTGGTCAGATAAAACTGAACATATACAATTTGAAAGATTTTTACTTGGCCAAGTCCTAAAGTCCCTGATTACTCTTTCATCTGGCAAGATATCACATGTGAGTGCACTGAAAAGGTGAGCCATTCTGATCTCTGCTCACAGGCTGTCATGTCGGCATTAATCCACCCAAAGTTTCAAAGGCAGGTTTTATGACCTGCCTTACGGCCTCATCTATGTGGACAGCGGCCTCTAAACTCTGGAGAACCTGCCACATAAAAAGCACATCTGTTAAAGCCTAAATTGTAAAACAGCCACCATGTGTCCAGGCAGCGCTGAGTTAATAATACACTCAAAGTGCAGCTTATAGCACTTCCCCAGAGCAGCAACAGCAGTTATTGTCTTAGATTCCATTCTTTTTTTGCCCATTATATTTTCTTGTCTTTTTCATAGCTTTTGACATTTAGAGACAGTTATACACAATTTCTCCTGGTTTAGACTCTATCTGTTTAGACAGGAAGAAAACTAGCAGTGTTTTCACTGCAAATTTGTTGGATGGGGTGAACTTTTATTAAATCTATTTGATTAGATGGTTGTTGAGATGGCACAGGTTTTGTCCTTTTTCTGCTTCAAACAAACTGCATTAGCATGAGCTACCCAAGGTTGAATAGTCAACACTGTAAGATTTCTTTTCACAATAAAATCCTACCACTTCCTTCACATTCGACTCTTAATTTTGAGGGACAAAGTGATACATAAGACAACAAGAGAAAATTGTTGTGGGGCTGAAATGTCAGGCACTGCAATAGCAAATTATAGCAAGCATTATACTCAGTCTTGAGGTTCACCACAGTCTAATGTATAAGGTATTATTACTAGATTTGTGTTATGCAATTTAAGCTGTCTCTTAAAAAGGAAATGCGTTTTCTCTATTTAGTTTATTCAGTCATGTCAGTACCTTCAGAGTGCCATGTACTGCATGTTGTTTTGGGCCCTCTCTGTGGTATTTTTTGGCCCCCATGATGATTACCTGTGTGCTACCAAGCT
The DNA here is from genome assembly GCA_034769265.1 of Remorina albescens. Classification (NCBI taxonomy): domain Eukaryota; kingdom Metazoa; phylum Chordata; class Actinopteri; order Carangiformes; family Echeneidae; genus Remorina; species Remorina albescens. The sequence continues at coordinate 7,623,899 of CM068494.1, forward strand.
TTGAATGTGGCACAATCAAGACCTGGGGGGAAGGAGGAACGCAAGCAAAAAAAAAATTACATCTCTGACTGATCTTTAAGCTTGCTGAAAGTCATTGTACCAAAAAACCGGAGGGTGAAGCACTTGTCTAGTTAGTTTGTGGTTTTTGTTGTTTATCACCTTAGGTTTTGAGGACTGTCACCGGAATATGGCCAGCAACATTAAAAGTGAGAATACCAGTTGCAGAAAGGATCTTTTGGAGGACACTCTATGTAACCACTTTTATGACACTAATGGACTTGAGATCAAAGATTTAATTTGAAATATTCCAAATTCACATTGCCTTAATTGGCCCAAATTGAAAACTACTTGTTCTGACATTGAATTCCTATACTGAATAAGACTTGTGTTTTGAGTTAGTAAATGATTTGAGTGCACCTGTAACATTATTACAACTCATGAGTGTTTCAATTTGTACTAAGTATGTAGCTTAAAGCTTATTTCCACCAATCATGTCCAGAAATATTTAAATTGATCCAAATCCGAGGAGGTCAAATAAATTCCAGGTTGTGTTTTGGAGTATTTTATCAGGTCAGAAGTTCCAGCTCTAACACCTGTTTCTGGTAAAGGCACACAGGCAGTGGCCTTGTCTGTCCTGTGATGCTGTCGGTAATTGATAATGACAACACGCTTACATCTTGCATGAATCTAGAACGATTGTGATAGACAATGCTCTCCTTGAGTGTAAGCTGGATTTTAGCCTAATTCATGTTTTGGAAGATGAGCTCAATTGGATGAGTCGTTAGGTCTATTACTATAGTTTTATTAAATGCCCCCCACCCAAAAAGAGGAAGAAAGAAAAAAAATCATTGTGGGATTTTTTTCTTCATATAATAACAGGAGCTTGGATTGGTAAAAGGCAGATAATATATGTGTGAGATTGATCAGTGAGTAGTGATCCCATTATCTCCTGAGATGTTAATTACACTGTGCTCAGCTTGCATGTCAAAAGGCCGATAATTGGAGAAGGTAAAAGATGTGCCACACTTTATTTATGCTTTCACTTGGAGCTGCTGGAAGATTGTCACTCTTTCTTCCATTCATTTTTTCTCTGTGCACTGTATTTATTGTGTATGAACAGCTATTTTCTATATAAACATCTGAAATGTAAACTACTGTCTAACCAATAATCGGCCTCTGTTGCTGAAAACTGTACATCTGAGTTATTTTATGTAAAAAGTGCAGCCATCATTTACTGTATCAGAGCAAAGTTAGTGGAATAACAATCTCCTCTTGGTTGATAAAACATGCTAATTGATGTCAGTAATTTGTTCTAGTAACTACAGCTGCTGGATGATGACAGCAAGAGTGGTGAATCACAACACAAACATAAAACAAAAGAAAGAAGAAAAAGATTTGTGGGGGAGTCTTTGTGTTGTTCTCCATTGCTAAAGTTAGAGTATATGTCCACAGTGGTCGCCTGAACGACACACTAAGGTGAGAGGGTGCAAAAAGCACCAGAAACACTTTTAGTGCTGTGATGCATTTTTTGTTTTTCTTTTCTTTTTTCTTTATCTTTGCAGTTTGTTTTTTTGTGTGTGTGTGTGGTTCCCCCTCCTGTGTAACTTGGTGTCTGTAAACTTCCTATTGACGACATTTAAAATGGGACGCACTGTTCTGAAAAAATAAAAATAAAAAAATCTTGTTTGTCATTTCGGATCAAAGATATCGTCAAAACTGTGGTTTTCCTGCGGAGAACTGTGGTGTCTCTGTGTGCTGCAATTTACAAGTGCACGTGAACGCTGTCTGCACTACCAAATGCGAATGTGCACACACATACACATGCACACTTGCACTCTTGAGTTCTCTTTTCCGCCATGTATTGTCATCATAATGTGGGGGGTGGAGCATTGAGGGAGTGACCAGGCTGCGGTCATCACACCTCAGAAGCTGATGGACATGTTGCTGCGCAGATGATTTAGTGCATCACCTGGTGGACATTGTTAATAATGAGCACAGCATGATGGGAAACCACATTCACAGCACCAGGCTTGAATGTGTGGTGACATTACCACTGTGCATGACTATTTTGTTCTGGTATTGCAGATGACTTTCACTCATTTGGTTATTTTATTTCCCACATTCATGTTACTCTGCATCAGTAAATGAGACCATATTATAATGATGAGAAAAGTCACAGTTTAAAAATAAGTGTAAAAAAAAAAAAAAAAATCAAGTCTCATGTAGGGCAGCATGTTTTATACTATTGCCCCAAAACAAGAAGGTCGCAGGTTCGGTTCCTGGCCTGGGGCCTTTCTGTGTGGAGTTTGACTGTTCTCCCCATGTTTGCGTAGGTTTCCTCCGGGTACTCCAGTTTCCTCCCACTTTCCAAAGACATCATGTTTACGTGACTCTAAATTGTCCGTAGGTCTGAGTGTGAGTGATTGTTGGTTTCTGTCTGTCACAATTTGTACGCCCTGCGTTGGACTGGTGACCTGTCCAGGTTGTACCCCGCCCTCGCCCAATGTGAGCTGGGATTGGCTCCAGCACTCCCTGCGGCCCAGAAACTGATAAGCAGTAGAAGATGAATGAATTAATGCAAAGTCTCATGTAAGAGTGGGCCAAAACAAAGAGGTTTTTTATCGTTGGACTTCACAGAGGTTTTAATTGGAATGGAGAAAAGAACCAAAGAACCAAAGCTGGTATTTCTTGTTCTGTCTGACCAATATCTACCATCCATTAGCATCTTTCCACTTGTTTATCTGCCTTGCCAGAGCCCAGAGGGCTCTATAAGGCAGGCAACGGACTTCATTAGATTTGAAGTTTTTATGCTATTAAGTTTGAAGTGTCTTTCTCATTTTGGCCACTTTTTGTTTGCCAGAGAAAGACCTCTGCTCTCTCAGATGCCAGCCAGCAGTATTTTGCTCTGGTGATGCAGCCTTATCTATGCTTGAGGTCTGTACTTTAATGGGCTATATTGATCTAAACAACATCAGGGGTTGCGGTGATGTTATTAAGGCAGAGATAACTTCTGTGTAATTCCACTCCAACAATATATTAGCCTTTTATTGGTCTAAATAACTTTGCCTTTTAGACAGTAATGCACCAGTAAGTCACAGCAGCTCTTCATGTCGGCAAGATCTTAATAAAGCATTTCCTCTGGACATCCTGCTGTGGAGAGAGTGAAAAACGACAGGTTAAAAGGCATGCTGGGAAGTTTCCATGCCATCACTGTAAATTATATCTTTTGAATACATAAATAAAGCCAGAAGAGAGCTGTGAACGGGAAGGGGTGGATAGATTTGTGGAAGTTTGCGCAAACATATGTTTCAGTGCTTTTTCTGTTGCACACACACAGAGGTGCTGCAAGGAGGAGCACCACAGGCTTCGAGAAAAAGAAACTGGAATATCCTCAACATGGCAGCGGTAGGAGCAGGCTGAGATGAATCCATGACTTGATGTAGATAATCCATGTGAAATGTAGGACAGGTGAATATGTACAAAACTTTAACACTCCGTTTTCAGATCTGATTTGATCATTTGAAAGTTTGTTTCTTTATGCCCCAAATAACATATTCGAAGAGCAAAAAGGAGAAATCTAAGCATGCATATGGTCTAGTGTATACAGTATGAGACTACAGTCAATGAACCCCCCCAGAGAAACAGGTGTAGTCTCAGTTCAGTTTAGTTTAGATCAGTTACTGTATATGTAGAATTAGGGTTATGATCTCATGATATAGGATCAATTTAATTATAGTTTTGGAGAGATGTTGAATCGTTAGCTTACACGGGGCATCGTGTGTCTACAAACAGCTTAATGGACAGCTGCAATAATTCCTTCCTTTCAAGGGCAGCATATATCTAACATTTATATGAAATAACGAACCCATTTATCTGAAAATGTATTTTCAGAGGGGTGGGGAAGGTGGAGGGGTGTGGGGGGTGTAGCCGTGCTTCATAATTTGTAGCTATTTAAAGCCATGGTTTTGGTAATGAATTATTTTGTCATCTCGACTGTGATGAGATTCATCTTTAATAACTGTAACAATTATTTTATTAAAAAAAGAAGCCATGCATTATGGCTATCTTGCCAAGGTCTCAAGCTGGAAGGAATTCTCATTAAGAGCATTATATTACCCCGGTGCGCTTTCACTAGGATGTCCCGCTGAAATTACATTAGGTGTCAACAATGTTTTTGTTAGAAGTAAGCAGTCATATTTACAGAGGGTAGCTTTTTTCATTTGCTGCCTGACACTGGCAGATGTATTAAAAAAGATACTAATGCTCTGTATCTGATTAAGTCACTTGGAGAAAACTCCTCTAAAGTGTTGACTTTTAATATAAGGCCAGCACCATTCTGCCATCAGCGCAGGCATAAATCTTTATTCAGAGATGAGAAACTTTTGATTGCCAGAGATAAATGTGATTTATTTCGTTGGAACAAAGGACTGTTATCACTGCTCATTCCCAACATTTAAATCCTTCCCAAACTATAAGCATCAGGTTGTTTGTGTCATGATTGATTTATCAGTGTCTTTTCATCTACATCCTGTGTTTCTTCTGATGGCTAGCGTGGTGTGCAACATTGTGTTTTGTTAATGGTTTCATGCCCAGGGTTGCTGCTAATGACATGGTTGTAATTGTTTGTCAGTGTGATAATGTGTGATTTCCTATTTCCATGTGAAGTTGGACATTTGATGAAGGAGGGATCTTGTCAGGAAGACAAAGTGCTGTCATTTGTCACTGGCTAAATGAGCTTCTCTCCAGACATCCTCTCAGTTTTCAGGGGCAATATCATATTCACAGTTCCCTTTTTGGGCTGTTGCCATGATTTCCACATAATTCAATGCATCGCATAGAAGCCCCCCTTCCAAAAATAAGCTTAAGTCACCGCTTCCACTGGTTTCTTCCACATGTTGAACACAGAAGCCACAGAAAGGCAGATTTCTTGTTTCTTGTCTTAATTTTGGTGAAAAAGTCAGCAACTGTGAAACCGAAAGATTAAACAAACAATGAGATAAAAGTTTCATAAAGTCACTCAAGCTCTGTCTGACATTTAGAAATCTGTTAACTGTAATTCAAAGAAAGACAGAAGTGAAATTACTGAGTGTGGTAATCTTTTATTCTTAGTGTTTGTTTGGAGTCATCACTTCCTTAAACTTAACATTTTTAAACTGAGAAGTAATTTCATCATCTTCAGAGGAAAGACTTTGCTATCACTGTGTACTTTAAGTTATAATTTTCTGAGTACATTTTATTGGGAAATAATTTTTCTTGGCCAATATTTGATAACATGTTTTGGTCATGTAACCTCTCCAGTGATATCATAAATTTATGAGGCACATAATTGCAGCAGTTGAAGCACAGGGTTGTGGGAGTGCCTTCATACTTTGCAAAGTCTTTGATGGAGTCTCCCCTGAACAGACTGCGTCTGTTTGTGATTAGACTGACTCCATATTGTGGGGTTGGGGGCAGATCCTTCCTAGTTAACAATCTAATGAGCTAAACAAGCCAAACAAAGGAGAGGTGTAGTGAATAGGTCTCCTGAGGGAGCTACTTATTGTCACAATCGCCCCTCTATCCTCTTTCCAGTCCATATCGATTCATGTCTTCACCGGTTATGCTCTGTCCACTGCTGAACACATGGTTGGTGTAATCAGCTAAATGTAGCCTCTGCTTTCTTATTATTACCTGGGTGCTTAACACTAATATTTTTTTTCCCTTCAAGGACAAATGGTGTAGGAGAAGGCAGATCTTGTGTGAAGTCCCTGAGCTCTCGCTGAGCGGCAGATCTCTTTTCGGCGCCAGCTGTTCTCTCAGATACACCAGGCCGTGCTGAAATTCTCTTAATATAATTCTGGGGGCTCAGGAGAATAGTGCAGAACAAGCGTGCCAATGAGGAGAACGTTGAATTTTTCATCAGTGGGCCTCAACTCGCTGAGTTAGTGGGCAGTGCTCTCATTCATGAGCAGATGTTCAGCGCAGTTACACTCTGCAGTTAATGTGAACTTACTGGCCTGTCTGCCATTGGCTGCAAGGACGTTGGCAGCGACTTGGCATCTGAGAATTACTCCCAGTAAAAGGCCAGGCCTGGAAAGCGCAGGCCTGGCCTTTTTTAGCCACTTCCCAGCCCAGGAGCTGGATCTCGGTCAGGGGAAGGCTCTGACAGCCCATCCGTCTTTAGTCCGACAGTGATGAAACACTTGCCACTGTTTGCCTGGGGAATAGCAGTGAAATTCCAGCAGATAATTTCCACTGGTTTTATGTTAATTTGTAATGAGTAAGGTAAAAAAGAATGCATGTGTGTGAAACATAAATTCAAGAAGGTTCATACTAACCTGCTACTAGTATGAAACGAAAAAACAAACCAAGTAGTTATTTCAGTACCCTTGAAAGTTGAAATTCATAGGAACAAGGCACCTGTGAGGGGGAACGGTCTGGCCATGGTAGGACTATAGCTGAAACCAGCTGGTGCTGTGGTCAGCGTGGTGGGCTGTATCCTCTTCCCAGCCTGGTACTTTGGACATCTGCATGCCCAAGCTGCTCAGCTTGGGTTTGATGTGGTCATACAGATTTGTAATAGCTTCCTTCTAACTAAGCAAAGGGCTATTTGATGTAAAGGGCCATTAACTGGTCAGAATGGGTACGTGACACTGAGTTTAGTAGGCAGTATGCCAATCATCTCGGCTGTGTGCAAAAGTCATCATAGTAAAGTTGGGCATATGGGACTCGAGGAGTGAAAATGACAAGCTCTTGTTTCCTCTGCACATCTCATTTTCACTTTATAATTGGTCGTTTTCAGGTTGGCTTTACGAGAGCAAAACTAATTAGTGTTTCTAAATTCAGCTGAAAAAAAAAAGTCGGCTTGATTGTTCTGGTTTCCTCTCTTGTGTCAGCCACTCAACAATAAAATAAGACTCTAATCATTTTCAAATTGCTCGTATTTTTAAACCCCACAGCTGAATGTCACTCCCGGTCTCTTGGCATTTTGTTTGGCAAGATCAGGGAACAGTGGTTGCCCTCTCGCCTGTGTGCTCTCTTTGTGATTCGTGGGAAGTTTGGACTTGGGGCTCATGGAAAAAAAAACAATGTGTTGTGTTTTAGGTGGGGTTGTTTCTGCTTTGATTGGGAACGTCCTGCTGACAGGAGCAGCCTAGCAAGTTTACAGTAGCTGTGACATTGCTGTTACCTTTATTCAAAGTGCTCCAGCTGCAGCGAGCCCTCAGGAAGCCCAGTGCAGGCCCACATGGGCGGCCGGCAGCCCACAGAGAGGAGAATGAGCCCTGTTATAGTTGGCAGACGCTCCCCTCTCGGGGAACTTTTGCTGCCTCTGCAGAAAGGCCGGTTGCGACGTCTCTGGTGGGGCGGCGGTGATTCGCGGGGCAGGATGGGCTTTTTCCACCTCTCCTCCTTTTCAGGAAACACATTTTGCCGTTTCTTCCCTCTGTGTGTGCAAACGGAGGGAAGGAGTTCAGGCGAGGGGGCAGGGGGCAGTGTGACTGAATGACAGAGCTCAGCTGCAAGTGCTAATGTGTGGCGATCTGAAAGGGCAGTTAAATACCCTCAACAGTGTTCACTCTGGTGGAGCTTCATTTATATTAGATAAAAACACTCAGAGTATGCAGGAATGCTTACCCTATTTTTATTTTTCCATCAGCACTATAGGGATTCGGTCTTCAGAAGGCAGTAATTAAAAAGTGCTTGATCTAAGGTCAGGGAGGAGCAGTATTTAAATTCAATCAGAGCAATGCTCAAATTAATTTGCAGTCAGCCACGGTTTTCGGATGTGTCATTATTTGTTTAATCAGTTCTGTTTTTGGTGCTAAATATGTACCCTCAGATATTTAAAGTAGGGCTGTGGGATGTGTGGAGGTTGGCAAAGGTGATTGTGGAAAAAGGTGTATGCATCTGTTTTTTATTAGTCACCTTCAGGTTTCAAATCATATTCACTGTTTCTCTTTTTTTCCCCTTTCCATCACCCCCACCCCCTGACTTCCCTTCCTTCCTACCACCTCTCCTCTTCGTCTCTCCTCCCCTTTGATCGGCTGCTTGCCGGTCCATCCAGGAGACTCCAGTGGTGACATCCTGTGGACCCAAAGAGCAAAGTGAGTGCTTCTCATGCATTTAAGTAGACAGCAGTCAGAGTTAGTTAACACAGGCGTACAGGTCATGTGTTACTTTTGGCTCAAACTCATCATTTTTTTCATTATTATTATTTTTAACATGCAAGGCTGTGGTATGGCAGTTTTTCTTTTAAGTTTGAATGCGATAATAAAATTTTAAAACAATAATAAAATGTTGTATAGTGACCAATTTTCTTATTTATGGATGCAGTTAAAGCGCATTTACCTCAGTTTGAATGATGCTGAACACAGCGACAATGACAAAGCCTCTCGCTGTTGACCGTTGAACATGAACCTGAAAAGTAAAGAAAAAGTGCAGATAGTGTGCCAGATCACATCTGCACCTCACCCCCACCCCCCCCACCTTACCCCTACCCCCCACTATCCTAGAAGTCATTACTCCTTGTGTGGTGTATAAACATGTCAAAAACAAACAATGACCCTGGGCAGACTCCACACTGCAAAACAATTTCAAAGCCTGCAGTGTAGTGTAAACACAAAACATGGCTAACCTTCACGCAGGGAAGACTTCACCTTAAACCTGGTGTTTGTTTTATAGTCCCTGTCGACCTTGCTCAGATGTAGTTTACATCCCTGCTTCTTTCAGGTCGATGTAATTCAGGTTCTGTTCTGATATTTAGGCAAAGGCTTTCAGTAGGTCTCTGTAAGGTTTTACAATGTTGTGATCTGACTGAGGTATTTAAATGTATGTTAAATATATGTTCCTTATTTAAAATGTGAGCTTTTCTTGCTGTGATAAAGCTCTAAAAGAATATTTAGACCATTGTGGGACATTAAAACAAAGTAATTTCATGTAGACTTCTAACAGAAGTGAATTTTCAGGTCAGCCTTCCAAAATAAATGAAACAAATTTAAAAAAAAAAAAAAAAAGCTTTGCTGGGGCGTATATTTCCCGTACGGGGACCCTACGCGTCAGATGATGAATATTCTTGTTTCATCGACTCTTCTGCCTCTGTGAGCTCCTTCACACTGAGTATAGGGTGTAGGGTGACTGTAGGGTGATGTGAACCCATATATTTAATAAAGCCCAGCTGCTGAATGATCAAATAGTGTCTTTAATTAAGGTCTAAGTGTACACCCATGTAAAATTCTTCCTGGAATGCTAACAACCTGTGATATATTTCCATAGGAATTTGTTGTGCAGGTCTCAGGGAAGGCAGAGAATAGAGTGTTTGGGGTTCGGGGGGAGGGAGGAGGGGCAGTGTTCATGTGGCAAGCCAACATGTTGTTCACATCCATGTCAGATTGGGGCTAATGAAGGCCAGACTGATCCTTGGATGAAAGCCTTAAGTAAATGATCCCTCTTTTCTTATATATAAAAGCCCCATGGCACCGTCGTGCCGCTCTGCTGTGCCAGCACCTCCTATGTGTTGTCTTGTGGTCTGACGGGGCCAGTCATAGATGTCGGTTTTGGTGTTCGATCACCTGCACCACCCAGCCCCATTTCAATTTGGCTTACAGCAATACTGTTGTGCTACAAAGCTACAGCCGCTGATCTTCTCCACGATAGCGTTTCTGCAAAACAGTTTGATAGTAAATGGAAAGTATGAGTGATGTGTCTTTTGACAATGTAAATGAGCCCTCTCAGATTTTTCCCCACCTTCTCAAGATGTATGTTTTTACATAACAGGCATGGCTTTGACACTCGCACAACCATAGTTTTCTCATTTTGCAGTTATTTTTTGTTTTATCTTAAATTAAATAATTCTAAAATTTTAAAAGAAAGAAAAAAGTCTCACTGACAGAACTTTTTCATGGCAATTTATGGCTGCATGAGCACTTTGCATGTAAATGAATCCTAAATGTGTAATTATCAGGCACTTTTGAATATTGATTGGAAAGACAAGCACACGGGAATGAAGCATGCTCATTCTAAGCCATTGTAACATCCCATTAATAAATACCTTTCTGGCTCTTCAGTGCTGGGCTCGCCTACGTTCACTGAAACAATTCTGTTTGAGTTTCGCTAATATAGTGTGTGGACTTCATTGATAGATGGATTGGATAGGTCCAATTAACCACCGTCATCACTCATGTGTTTAAGGTGACAGCGGGAGTCTTGCAAGACATATCCTTAATTTTGGTAGTTTTGCGAAATGCTTTAACAAAGTACTCTAAAAGCCCATAAAGAGCACATTGTGGATAATGCACCCTTGATGGAGATTTGATTTACAGCCGCAGCAAATTATCTCAATTAGACATGGGAGGGAAATAATTGATTTTAAGGAGACAGTACAATGATAGGGAATTCTTAGAGCATGATGAAGTGGCTGAGATCCATACATTTTTCCTCTTATATTACATACAATCAACACTGCAATCACTCTTGACTTTTACTGAGGATTTCATTCATGCTTTATTAGAAGATAATGCATCTTTTAATACAGAGCACTCTCATTTGACAGTCTGCTCACCCTACATTTGCTCAAGGGGATGATGATTGATGGCTTGTGGCAGCTGCTGCACAGGTGCACGTAGTGTATTGTGAGGCCTCCTAACCTTCCACACGACGTGCACCATGCTGGCCTGTTTGTAAGCACAAGGTCCGTAAACATGGACAGAGGAATGAGAAACACATTTGCCCCAGTTGTGCTCAGCTCGCAGACAGGCACAACACAACATGACAAGCAACAGATGTGTCACAGAGGCTGAAATCAAAACAGCCGTCCAGCATTGTGTTGTGCACACCATCAGACGCGGCTGCTGTGATGAGGCGGAGAGGCAGCGAATGCGGCTGGCAGATGAGACAAGGCAGCGCCTGTGCTGCTCCCAGCTTCCTGTCTGGAAGAGGACGGGCCTGTTTGTAGGCTGCTTTGACACTCCTAGTCACTTTGTCATCTGGGGCGCTCGCTGCAGCTCTGATCACATGTACATATTGCATTCAAAGAGCGTCACATCAGCCATCTGACAGGTAAGCTCCAAGTGACACAACAGCCAAAGGGGATGTCCTTTTCAATACACTGTGTAAGTACAAATGCACAGTTTGCTTAGACAAAATAACATCATATGGCATCATTCTGAGTGCTCCTGTGTTTGCCTGATAAGAAGTTGGAAGCACAGTGGTTTAGGGCTGTGAACAGACTCCTGTGGAGAGAAAGAGGCATTAAAGTCACTCCAAGTCCATATGTGATGTCCACTTAATGGAAACCCATCGTTGTGTTTCACAGTGACAATAAAAGTGCAACAGGCGTTAACTTTACACAGGGAACACGTTAATGATATTCTCAGCAGCTTAATCTGCCTTTTGCCACTGCCCCATAAGCAAATAGTGTGGTTGCATGTAGAGCTGTGGGGGGAGAAACTGGAATCTATCATCAGAACAAGTGAATAAATGAAGGCACAGCTACAGCTGCTTGACTGATCATGTACTACAGACTGTCACCCCACATCTGTTTACCACTCTGACAGCCACATGAGTGTTTATATTCATGGGTGTAATTGAGCTATTTTCCTGAGGGCAGCTGTAAGCTACACTAAGTTACAGCCCAACTTTCCATTAAAGCGTGGGGGGGAAGTTTTACTGATAGTAATCACGCCCAGCAACACTGCTATGTAAATATGGCTTATCAGTTTTGCCAATTTGGTTAAGTGGCATGTACGTGGGTGATTCATACATTCAGCGCTGTAGCACCGACACAGGCCGCATACAGTTGTCATTTATTACGGCAGGTAACTTGCATCTTTGCATGTAGCCAGAACACAATCATGAAAATGATGTGGAGTCCAAACACTCACAAAGTCTTCAACCTGCTACATGGGCAAACTTAACTGTCTGCATTCAGCATTGACAGTATATGGAAATTGAAATTGGAACATCTAGATTTAAAATGCACAATTTAAATATTCAAATGTTAAAACCAAACAATACAATGCATTATGGCTTTTAGTATTTGCATACAACTCTGTTTGTTGCTTTGAGCTAGGGACAATACAAGGAAGAGAGAGTGAGAGAGATAGTGAGGAAGAAACACTAGAGGAGGATGTGAAGTGCACAAATGGGGCCATTGTCTGGCAGACATGGGCAAATAACATCTGGCAACTGTGCAAAGTCTTTATGTTAGCTGTGAAAAAGAAACTTGCCTTGGTAGCTAGCACATAATGAGGTTGGGACACACCCTGGATAGGTAACCAGTCTATTATCAAAAACCTATTACACAATTTTTGTCATATACATAATGTTAAGGTCCATGTTAAGTTAAAAAAAAATAAAAATTGCACTTGCCATGAGGCATCAAACACTGCTTTTCCAGCAGATTTTCCTTCTCCACTTCAAGCTTAGCTCATTCTTCAAAAATGTGTTTTTTGAATATTATTACACAATTTTAATATACTCCACTTGCAGATTTACTGTACAGGTGTATTACTACTATTTAATTGCAATTCACACAGGTAAAACTATGAAATGGGGCATATATGTGTATATATATATATATATATATATATATATATATATACACACATACATATTTATGTGTGTGACTGACATTCTTAATTCACCACTGTCACACAATATGCCACAATGGGCATTATATTTTCTGAATAGAAATATGCTGCTGTAGTCTTTAAATCTGCACCACAGAGTATAATTTATTGGAAATGACAATTTTTTAAAGTTTGCTTTCAGAACCTTTCCAAATTTTTTGGCCAATCAGAAGACACTGGGTTTTTAAGGAGGCCTCTAAGGGAGAAGAGTAAATGTTGCCTGTTTCAGTCAGAATCTCCTCTTAGAGGCAGCAGGACTTTTGAGGACTTTTTTGAATTATGAATCATGCAAATCTGCTTTTGGAACCCCAGCATAAAAATGTGAAGTATAATTTTAAATAATCTTGTATCTTTCAAGCAATGGAATCACGCAAAACAACAGTGTACTATTACTGAAAAGACTCTCCTCCCAGTGAGTGCGCCAAGTAGAGTGTTTGCCATACAGAAGCCTAAATACATTAACTGCATCCGTATTGTATGGAGAAACAGAACTGTCCCATCCTGATCAGAAACCTTTGGGCAACCTTTGGTTTGTGGTGACTAGTAGTTTCCCTCTATGCAAGAAATCCTCTACAAATTGTGCATTTTCCCTTAAAAGCCACAGAGGCTTCTTTTTAACGCAGCACACATACCATGAATATATTGGCCATCACAGCCAAAACTGCTCCACCAACATAAACTTTTTATGTATTATTTCTTAAGCTTTTTATACATTTATGCAGGGAGAGAGAGGGGGGAATGACATGCAGCATAGTGCCACGGGTTGGAGTCAAACCCAGGTTGCTGCAATAATGTGGCATGCGCACTAATCACTGAACTACCCATACCTCCAGCCAGCGTAAACTTGATCTGTTTTAATGCATTAAAGGTGTTACATATGCATATGCATAGGTTTACTTTTTTTTTTTTAGAAATATAGGTTATGCTAAATAATGAAGTCTCATCCATCAACATGAGAATCACTAACCTCATCATATTGTCTCTAGGTCAAACATTGAGCCGACAGACATTGAGGGACGATGAGAGGAAGAGGGGCAGAGGGGGCAGGAAAAGGGCCTGGCCTCTGTCTGACAGGGCTAAACACAGTGAGAGATTGCCACTCTGAGCTGTGACACGTGTTGCCCACACTAACATGTAGTGTAATTAAGTGAAATCAAAAATTTTTAATGCTGCATGTGGTGCAACAACAGCCCACAGTAATGAATAATTTACAGATTAAAAGAGGCTGTTACTTGACACTTTTTCACTTGTGTTTAAATTTAGCTGGTGTCATTGTCCGGCAGTATGATTAATAGTTTATCAGTCTCGACTATACATCTCCATGAAATATTTCTTTCTATCTGTCATTAAACAGCACATGGAAATTGGTTTTCAATCAGGCATGGCTTAGACCAAAAAGAGTGAAAATTACAAAAAGAAATAGCCACAAAATGTACTTGCATCCAGTTAAAACCTGTCACCCAATATAGGACATCATTTGTTGAATAAGTCTCTTGCACCAAGATCTTTATTTAATGATAATTGGGTTGAGACCTAATGTAAGACACAATATGCATCCTCAATGTGGTTTTAAATAAGCCTGAAGTGTAGCAGTGAAAGTGAGTTGTGAAAGAGGCACCTACCACAAGGAGTTGACCGGTGAACCAGCGATTGGCTTCCCTGTCATATAAAGATTAGGCCTTTATTTCATAATCTAATCCCTGTAAATCTCTTATGGAGGAATTTGGGAGGTCTGGGGCTTTTAATGATGCAGAGGCTTCACAGTCTGCATGTCTTCTTTATCTCTGCATGTGCACACATGGAGACAACAGCCTGTGGTCCCTGGTTACTCTGTGTATTTAAATCTTGATTACAAACCACTCCTAGGTGAAACAAAATTGTTGCTGCAATTTCAATTTATATAGAACAGGTTAGCTTTCCCTGCTACCAAGTGGTTGGTTTAGTGGAAATTACAGACAGGTTATTGGGGTTTTTCCCCACTTCTTCTCTGTTAGCAAACTTGGTGCTATACAGTGACTTTCCCAGCTTCATTTTCTCATATTTAGTTATTGAATGTCGTAGTTTTTTTTTTTTTTTTTCATCCTCAACTGTGCTGAACATTCTTTTTATTGAATTATTAATGTGTATATTGAATTATTGAAGGAAGATAATTTCTGATCAGATTAATATTAACTCCCTGTGAAATATTAATGACTAATGTTAAAAATTATGAACTTATGGAACTAATAATATAATCATAAACAGACAAAGTAAAAAAAAAAAAAAAAAAAAAAAGTGGCATGGAGTCAAATGTGCCTGGCTAGCTTTAACCTCTTTTAATGCTGTTTCCCTCAAGGCCTGTGAATATGAAATATTGCAGCGGTCAACTTTGTACACAGACACTTGGCTAATGTCATAGTCTAGCCCTGGGGCTGACGGAGTTGTCACAAGGGGAGGTTCACCAGCATTTGTCTGCAGGTTACCTTTGTCACCTTGACCGCAAATGACCTGAACTGTGGCCAGGGGAAAAATTACAAAAATGTTTTGGTGTTAATATTGGGCTGGCCGCTTGGTCCCCCCTGCTGATTGGCAGAGCTCTACTGACACCTCTACTGTTTGGCTCCTCCCTGAAAAAATCCACTGAAGGTTGGTGGCTAAACGTAAATGAGATAGTGTTGGTTTTACCATGTTTTACTCTTTTTTCCATTATTCACTAGATTAGGCATAAAGTAAATGTCATCTTCCAAGTCTAGAGGTTAAAACCAGGCATTTGTCAATTTTGATTAAAAACTCTCTTTAGATTAATGATATTTCGTTTAGATTTTATATATATCGTTGCCATTCTTTGATTTGTTATCGTGATTTCTCTATTGTATTCAGAAAATATGTAAATCGGACAAAAATAAACTATTATCGTAACATAATGGTTAGTACCTCTAAAATATGGTTTCATTAATTATGTTTTAAATGCTAATGCCAGTGAAGAATATAATAACGAAGACATGAAAGACTCCCTATTTAAAATCTGATAGCCAGGGAGAAGCAAATTATTTCAAATATTTGATATTTAAATTATTTTCAAATGAACAGAGACATGAGTATAGCAGAAGCGAGTAGTTTCCCCTAGTGATCCTCCAGGCTCCTTTGTTTCCTTGGTGTGTCTCCAGCTCATTAATGTTCTAAGCATGTGCGAGAACCAGACCATATTCTGTAACCCATAGCTGGGTGACACCTCAGGCTCAACAGACACATATAGAGTACACACGCACATGCATTCAAACACACACACACACACACACACAAAAGTCCCTGTGCTGTTTTAAGTCCACCGGCTCTTTCAGGAAGTGATGGCCGCCGAGCTGTTCTGATTAAAATGACAATAGTCTAATTAACTCGACCTCTGTGTCAGTGCACTAAAACGGCTGATGGCCCGCCAGTTCCTGTTTGAAAACGCTTTGTCTCCTCATCGTCAAAAAAAAAAAATCGACTTTTTTTGCCCAGCAAAATGCCTCAACCCC